>VZTG01007478.1:206082-221049 GCA_013397845.1 Melanocharis versteri
TCTGTTTTTTTTTTTTTTTTTGGCAGCCATCCCAAAAAGCTGCTGTATGTGGTGCTATTCTCTTCAAATCCTCCTTGGATAATTTGCCTTCCTGCTCAAGGAATAAAATGAAACAATTCCTCTCTGTGCTGGTTAATAAATCTGCATGCTGCTTTCAGGGTTTTTTTTGTTTTCCAATAGAGAGACAAGGCTGTTCTATTTATAAAGGTCAAGTAAATTGTGTGCAGTCTGTGGAGCCTTAACATCTCTGTGTTATTAAAACAGAATATTTCATTTAAACAGCCCCTTTCAGAGAGAAAAAAGAAATTTCTCCCAATAATGTATTTTCCCCCCTCCATTCTGAGTTAAGGTCTGTGCACACCGAGGAGAATGCATGTGTTTGTTTGTTCTTCGCTTGAATTGTAACAACTATTATTTTTTAAACACTCTGTAACACTTTTACAGGTTGTTTGGATAAGCCACAGCCATAAATCCTGCTCGGCTGTCACACCAGGAAAAAGCCTGGCATTATCTTGTGGGCAGGGAGAAAAGCCGCCAGGAACAGCAAAGGGTATTGGGCCTGAGGAGGGCATTAAACAAGGTTTAAGAGGCTTAACCTGGACAAAAGCACTGCCTTCAGACATATCTCTGCCATCTTCCTGCACTGGAATGATGTCCTGAGGGACTGGTACTTCCACATGAATTTCACATGAGGTCAGACAAGGATTCAAGAGCTGCCAGTGCTCAAACCTTCCTCAGTTCTGTGAGAAGCAGCAGACTGGTTTAATCTTTATCCACTGAACAAGAGTCGCAAATACACAGGTTTTGTGGCCAGAGTGGTGACTGTGGCACAGCAGAATGGGGCAGACAGCTTAAATCCGAGCTAACGGCACCTGTGGAGCTGCTGGCACTGCACAAAGCACATCCAGGGCTCTAAGGAACACAGCAAACCAAGGAGCAAACACAGAAATCCCATCTAAGCCCATCCCAATCCCAGCATTCCCAGTTGAACGCTGTGCCTTACACTGAAAGCACAGTACAGGAGACTCCTCAGCTGGCCCTGCGTAGGAACCAGAATTCTCAGTGGCATTTTGTGTTGCATGATCCCCACCGTGGGCTGGTGGGTGTCTGAGAGCTGTCCTGTGTCACCGAGCCAACGTCAAAGAACACAGGTACACCCAAAACCAGAGCTGAGCAAGGGATCTCCTGAGTTTGGTTATCATATCCTCCCCCAGAGCAGCTCAGAGAAGTCTGGGGCAGACACAAAGAAGTGCCAGGCAGAATTACTCCCTGCAGGTGCTCTAATTCCATTTTTTCTGGACAGGTATGCCCAGCACTGCCAGCTGGAAGCTCAGCAGAAACCCCAAGCGACCAGCTCTGCCTGGGCTCCACAAATCCTTTAGATTTACAAAAGAAAAATGAAGCAAAAAAACCCCATATAAAGTTTCTAACCTGAGCTTTAACTATTCCACACTCTTCACATCATTAGCACACCTCTAGCAGACATAAACCCAGTTCTGAAGACTGCTGTGTGATTTACTCTCGGGTTAATAGGAAAAGAAAGCCTTAAACAAACCTGCCATTAACCTATATCTGCATTAACGTTTGTTCGTTAGGTGGAAATTTGAGGAAGGCTTTTCTGCCTGTGAAAATCAATGTCCCTTACAGTGAGAACACTGGAATTTTAAGTGTCCCGTTTTTGTTAAAGACTGTGCCTTGTAGTTTGCTATTTAATCAGGAATGAAAAGTAATTTCTAATCACCACGTGCCTGTGCTTATGAAGCAATTATAGTTAAGGCGTTCTCTGGGACAGAAAAACTCATCAGCACTGAAAGCCAGACAGATCAAAGCCTGCAGTGATGTGCAGAGCAAACGCTGTGCTGACCACAATTCTCTCCTCCTCAGGTACTGCACCGGGTGCCCCAAACTCCCCAACCTGTTGGAAACTAGGAGGCAAAAATATATGAACAGCATAAGTATGTCTGAAGAGGAACAAATAAAGGAATAAATGAACTTCCTACTGCTCTCTGGCCACCCCTGAGGCTGCAAGCAGCACTTCAGGCAGGCTGATGAAATCCTCATCGTCAAAGGCAGCAGAGGAGTGTTGTGATCTGCACACTCCCTCTCCTAATCTGTTCTGGCAAGGCGATTACAGGAGCTGCTTCCTTTAAAAGAAGTCAAAATTATGCACACACGAATAAAGGGCTAACTGTACGATCAGTCCCAACAGCAGTGCCAGGAAAAGAGCCTGCTGCAGGGGAAAATGGGATGCAAAATGCAGCATGGAAGGGAAGAGGCTGATTTTTCAGCTCTTGGCTTCTTATATGGATCAATAAGGCCACAGTGGACACAGAATTCCAGAATGGTTTGGGTTGGAAAGAACGTTAAAGCCCATCCAGTGCCACCCCTGCCCTGGGCAGGGACACCACCACTGTCCCAGGCTGCTCCAAGCCCCAGTGTCCAACCTGGCCTTGGACACTGCCAGGGATCCAGGGGCAGCCACAGCTGCTCTGGGCACCCTGTGCCAGGGCCTGCCCACCCTCCCAGGGAACAATTCCTGCCCAATATCCCATCCATCCCTGCCCTCTGGCAGTGGGAAGCCATTCCCTGTGTCCTGTCCCTCCAGCCCTTGTAAAGAGTCTCTCTCCATCTTTCTTGTAGCTCCTTCAGGCACTGGGAGGCCACAATTTGGTCATCCCAGAGCTTCTTCTGTCCAGGCTGAACAATCCCNCGACCCAGCGGCAGCACCAGCACCTGGCCTGGTTAAACTCCCTGAGATTCCCAAGGGCCCCCATGATCAGAGTCTGGGGGGGTTTAGGACTTTGTATGTCAGCCGGCCCGTGCAGACAGTGCTAAGGAAGGACTGAGGAGGGAGCAAGGCTGGAGACCGGGACTGTGTGCCCAGCACTCGCCTTTTCCATGTTCAGCTGGGACAGGCGTCCCTCCCCTACAGCTCCCAATCACTCTTCTTGCAGGGAACAGAAGCCACCAACAGCCAAGACATTTGCCGACAGCCCAAAAAGCAGTTTTGAGGGTGTGAGGGGGAGGGTCAAAAGCAGAAATCTGTTTATTTGGCACCTAAATATAGCCCAGTTAACTCAGCAAACATTTTCTCTCTACTACATTGCTATTTTGTCTGCGTGCAGAGGCTGCAAGGAACCAGCTGCAGCATCACCATTTGATTACATTCTCTGATGAGGAATTTGCTTTTGTTCCCCTGCAGAAATTTCTGCCACTACGTGCCCGTGACCACTCTCCTGAGTCTCGGGTATGAAAATTCAGTTTTCTGCTAAAGCCCCAGCAGAAAGAAGGAGCTTTTCACCTCAGCCTTACACAAAGGAGCTCAGCTTAGCCATGCCTGGCCGGGAACCAAGCCCCTGATAATCAAACAGGACACATCAGGTGGCTGCTCTTCCAGGCTGGCCACAGGCTGATTAATGATTTCATTCCACACCAGGTTTATTAAGTTCTCTCATTCCACACCAGGTTAATTAATTCTTTCATTCCACACGACCCAGCTGGTGCTAAAAGGGAGGTTTCTCAACCAGCTGCATTCAGAGTGGAAGCTGGTGCTCAGAACAGCCATCATGGACAGTTACCAAAAATAAGATTGAGAATTTTGAGATTCTTGTTTAAAAGGCATTATAACCCTTAAGAGTATTTTCAGGGGTTTTTGTTTTCCTTTTTGTTACTTTTCTTTTTTAATAGAACTGCATACCTGGACACCTGTAGCAGGTAGAGGAAAACCTTTTTCATTATGAAAATTAGCACACATTAAGATTAGTGCTACATAGAATAGAATCACAGAATCCCAGACTGGTTTGGGTTGGAAAGACCCTCAAAGCCCATCCAGGGCCCCCCCTGCCATGGGCAGGGACACCTCCCACTGTCCCAGGCTGCTCCAAGCCCCAGTGTCCAGCCTGGCCTTGGACACTGCCAGGGATCCAGGGGCAGCCACAGCTTCTCTGGGCACCCTATGTCAGGGCCTTGTCACTCTTGAAGTAAAGAATTTATTCATAATTTCTAATCAAACCCACCCCCATCAGCTCAAGGCCATTCCCCCTTGCCCTGTCCCTCCATCCCTCATCCCAAATCCCTCTCCAGCTCTCTTGAAGCCCCTTTAGGCACTGGAAGGGGCTCTAAGGTCTACCCAGAGCCTTCTTTTCCAGGCTGAACCCCCAGCTCTCCCTGCCTCTCCTCCCAGGACAGGTTTTAAATGATCCATGGCTGATTTCTTTTCCAAAATCACTTAAATCCAACCTTGCCTGAAGTTTTGCAGGCAGATCCCTGTCAATGCAGCATCTGACTTACCCTTCAGATGAGTCCACAAACAGACAACTGATTTAACTTTTACAAGCCCTCCCTGCACAACAAATACTCTTTAAAAAGCACAGGCCACAGGCAGAAGGAGAGATTTTGACTCTAAAAAAAACCAAAACACCAAAATACACGTCTGCAGTTCTTACACAGTGCTTTCCCACTAATTTGTTGAGGTGACTGCCTTTTATCCTCGATGTTTGTATCGCAGCAAAGTGCACTTGAGTCGACAAAGCAATCCCAGAGAAAATGGTGTCAGGGCACAGACTGGCTGTGGCTGAGCAATCTCAGGCTCCCCAGCCCAAAGAGATTAAAAAAAAAAAACCCAGCTTTTAGGTCTTCTGAAAACACTGAGCACAAGAAAGGTTTTAAACGAGCAGATATTGGTGGAAGGAAAAAAAAAACCCAACTGTTGAGCAGTGAGAGATGTGCCAGCAATGGGTCTGAAGCATCAGCAAGGGATGCTCAGGGTCTGCATCCTGCAGTCCTGCCCTGCCTGTCCCTTGGTGTCCAAGGGATTTGATGTCACCTGGTGGCTGCAGACACTTGGAAGTTAGGCAGGGAAGTCACATGCGCACGGAGAGAGCCAAGGTAGCTCTCAAGGAGCCACAGAGCAAACAACCTGACAGCCAGGCAGCTTTTCTGCGCATCCTATTCTTCGGTGGAACTGATAAAAATTCCATTAAGAAGCTTGGAATAAGCATGGAATATTATCTCCCCATGATATACCATTTCTTCAGTATGAGCAAAGTCACAAAATATTTCAGCTGCTGACCAAGGAAATCAGGATAGGTAATGGAGCTGAAGGCTCCCCAGGAGGCACCTAAGCCTCAGAAGGCTTCTCCAGCATATATTAAAACTCCAAATCCCTGTGAAGATCCCATTCTGGGTGCATTACACACGCATCCATATTTTCCACAGTTAACCGGAGCCTCTGCTTTGCTCCAGTGCCCAGGGCAGCTGTCCCAAGTCACCCTTCCTGATCCTGCACCCTACCAGCACAGCCTCGCTAAGCTTTACCTCTGGTTTGCTACATATTCATGTCTTTTCCATCAATTTAACAACTCTGCCACAACACTCTCAATATTGCTCGGCTGTATTTATTAAGCAGGAGCCTCCTTCAGAGCCCTGCAGCCAAAATTTTTGTGCCCAGTGAGCTTAAATAATGTGACTCCAATTTATACCACTTGCCCATCACAGACCACAGCAAGAACCTTTTGTGGTGGAAAACGTTGAAAAAACAAGTGGAAATAGATTCAACCTGCCACTGAAAAAGTCATTTATAGCTCACAGATGGAATTTCAGTCAAAACAAGGAGAGAGGGGAGAGCCACTGTGCTCCAGAAGTGACATGAGTGACACGGACTCTGCCCCATTTCCAGCAGGTCTCCCGTGTGTTTGGCCTCACCAGACAGCCTCAATCCCCACGGAAGCTTCTCCATTTGTACCTGCAAATAGTGGGATAATGCTTAACCTGGATTTGTACATCCCAAGCGATGCTCTTAGCACCACAATACTGGTTTCCCATTTGAGGTTTTTTTGGCTTTCAAATAAAAAAAAATTTCAAAAAAACTCCTAACACCAGCTTTGTCTGTGTAAGAGTAATGGCACAAACCCAAAGAGCTGAGATTTGAATGATTTGACTCCCATTTGGAATCACTTTGCCTACCTAGATCACATTAACACTCATTCTTGCACAAAGTCCAAAGGTGAAAAACCTGGGGATTTATGAGGGAAGGGATCATTTGTTCCTAGTCGTGGATGAGACACGAAGCACCTGGCAGGGTGGTTGATGACAAAATAACAGCGTGTGCAAAACAGAAAGTGAAGCAGGCAGAGGTCGGGTCTGTCACCTCACAGAGCCCAGGTCTGTCACCTCACAGAGCCCAAAGGCACTCCTCCCAGTGCCAGATCCCAACAACCAGCGGTGGCACACGGAACACCCTGTGCTGGCAGTCACTGTGCTCAGGTATCCCCGCATGCCGTGCCTGCTGGAAACCCTCCTGCAGGCACAGTAACAAACCCAGCATGTGAACGGAGGGACATCAGATGGACAGTTAGCGTTCCCTTGGGAATCCAGACTGCACTACAGCATCCACCCAGAAATGGTCCAGAAAAAGACCACAGGAGGCAAGCTGGGACTCTGAGATACCTGCCAGAGTCACTTAGAAAGCAGCAGAATGTCACCAACTGTGTGCAAGCACAGCTGTCCCAGCTGTGTCCCTCCTCCAAGCAGGAGCAGGGACACTTCAATCGCAGTCCAACCCTAAGCAGCTCCGGCTCCCTCCAGCCATGCCCTCAAACAAGGGAAGGTCGGGGAAGCCGGTGGATGTGCCTGCCTTAGGCTCTCCCAACGTGCTCGTTATCCTGGTATCCCAGTCCGAGGGTTTGGGCACAGTGCTAATGGAGAGAAGCCTTCTCTCCACGCTTCACTTCTCTCCTGTGCCTCACAGAGCCAGGCTTCTAGCAGGAGAACAGAAATAATCACAGATCCAACGAGCAGGAGATGTTCTCCCCTTTGTGCAAATGCTGTCTGAACAGGATTTAAACGTGCAAGGAGGCGTAAGGAGAAACAATAGGTATTACACACACACCCCAGTCAGTTTTTAAATATCTGCAAAGTTTGGATGCACAGCCCTGTTCCAGGACTCAGATATGAAGGCACGCACACACTCCCACGTTTCTAAGGGATTTATCCCGCTCTTTGTCTGGATATTCCCCACCAGTGAGACCTAGCTGTTGTTTGGTCCACAGGCAATAAGGACAAGCAATGCTGAACACTAACAGGGAGCCTCTGGAGCTGGGGCAGGGCACAGAGGTGCCCAGGATGTCACTGAGCCAGCACAGGGCATGCAGAGGGACATTGTGACAATGCAGCTCAAAGTCACTGCCACTGAAGGGGCTGGCACTGCAGGGAAGCTGTCCCCTGCTCCCAGCAAGGATTCCTGCTGCAGTAATTCCTGTGAGGTGTAACTCAAACCCCAGGATACAACTTAAAGGTGTATATCCATTATTGTCTCCACCCTGGTTCCTTTGGACCAGACTGTGAAGTTTAAAATTGCAGTGAACTCCTCCCTTTGCCCCTGCCTGGGCCTATCCCAGTCCCTTAGGGATGGACCTGCTCCAGCTGCAGCTTATCCATCAGCCAGTCTCTCCAGGCGTTTACCTGCTGCAGTGGATTTATCCACAGCCACACTCACTCTGAGGTGCTCCTGTTCCAGCATGGCCTTCTCCAGGAGCCACAGGCCCTGCAGGAAGGAACCTGCTCCAGGAATGAACCTGCTCCAACATGGGTCTTTCCCACAGCCACAGTCTCTGTAAGGAATGAACCTGTTGTGCCATGAGCTTATCCATGGCCTCATGCCCAGCCACTGATGCCTCAAGGTGATCCTGCTCCGGGACCTATCCTTGGGCCGAAATTGCTTTGGAGGTACAGACACTTTGAGATGCTCCTGCTGGAGGTGTAACCCCAGCACCAGCACCACCACTCGCTCACAGCCCTCACCCCAGCTGGGATGGGGGAGACAATCAGAAGGGACTTGGGAAGACAAATGCCATCACTCCAAACATTTCCCGCTCCATCCATCCTCCTTCCCTCAGCTCCACATGCTGATCATGACTCCGCATGGTTTGGGACACTCTTTGGGCAGTTGGGATCAGCTGTTCTGGCTCTGTCCCCTCCCAATTTCTGGTGTACCCCCTGCCTGCTCGCTGGTGGGGCAGGTGAGGAGCAGAAAAGGCCTTGGCACACCAGAAAAGCTGGACTGGCAGGAAAATCCAGCCTCCTGTGGTATCTTGCAGTCACTGGAGGTTCTCTGCCTCCAGATGTACACAAGAAACAAGGTGGTTTTTTAGGGAGGTGTAAAGTCTGGACCCTGTTGGATGGGACAGCTGTGTAGAAGAGCTTTGGGGTCGTGAGGGAAGAGATTAAGCAGCATCCATACGAAGAGAGAAAAATCTTGGGCAGAAGGAGGAGCAGGAACAAGGGCTCAGAAGAAAAGGGAGAAGGTGGTGCTCCACACCACGAAACACAGGAGCTGCTAAAGGATGTTCATCTCCTCCAGCTGACCATGTCCTCCCTTAAGCTTCACACAACCCCCTACCTTTACTAACTTAGGCAATATCGCAATTTCAAGGCAAAGGGCTGGAGGCTAACTCTGTATTTCCGGGGTGCCTAACTCTGTATTTCAGGATGCCTGATCTTCCATTTCAGGTAAAGGAATTTCTCAGGAGTTTAAGAGCCTAATTTTGAAAGCATCTCTATAGCTGAAGCCACGTATCATTTCCAACAAGCAAGGTACAGCTGAGTGGCACTATTTGCATCACATTTGCTTTATCTACACCTTCCTGAAGTGCTTGGCCACTGCCCTGATGTGCTGCTGGCAGTCCCAGGGCCATTGATTTCCTCTATTCACCAGAAATATCACCCACCAAGAAGGCTGTTTTCCTCATTTAGCCTGTGGACTCCAAGAGCAGTAATGAATTCCCCTCAGCCGCCGGATCTCCGCACACAAATGGCATCAAATAGGCCGTTTAAATCCTAACAAGCACTGACACATCCCAGGGACCCACATCCACCGGGGGCAGGGAACAGTGGCTCTCCATTTCCATCACACCCATGGTATTTACTCCTTTGCTCCTGAATGTCACTGACACTCTGTGGGCACAGAAACCAACAGCATTTCTGCATTTGGATTTGAAGGGACCTTAAAAATCACCTCATTCATGGCAGTGACACCTTCCACTAGACCGGGACGTGTTTCCACAGTCCTGCTGGTTCCGCAAAAAATTCCCTCTACTCCACTGATATTAAAGCCTGACCATTTTCCCTCCTGATAAAAATGTATTTGCATGAATGCAACACTCCCCTTCATGTGCTAAATACACAAGTGCACATACATGTCATTATATGTATATTTCCCTTCACATTCAACACAAAGTATGTGTGCATTTACAAGACTCAAATTTAATTTTCCATCAACCCAGGCAGCTCCATTATGATTTCTCCTCTTTGTTCACATCACCCACAGCCACCACTTCAGAGAACATTAAATGAGTGGACAAAATGAGCTGGCCTGGGCTGGCCAGTTTCCAAATCTGAGCCACAGAGCTGCTGTGCAGCTTTCCTGATACAGCTGGGGTGTTTGACAGGAAACACCTCCAATAAATGTGCTCACAAACCGAATCAAAGAAGGGGATTTGGGAAAAGAAGCACCACTCCAGGCAGGAAGCATTGCAGCCTGACAAGGAGCTTTTTTTCACTGATACCCTACTTCAAGTTTGCTGCTAATGAACAAGTCCCGAACATAGCCCAGAGACCCCGGACTTCTGAAAGTCTGACAGCCCATTTTCGACTTGGAAAGTGGGCACTGGTGTTGAAGTTTGGCTCTCTCTGCTCAGGCTCTGGTTTCCAAGGAAACCAGTGGCTGCAAGAGCCTTGCAAAACGCCAGTCCTGTGCTCCTGCTCGGAGCACGCAGCGCTGGAGCTTCCCCTGACACAAACCCTGCCAGGCAGGGGCTTTAGCACCATTTCCAAACCACCTGGATGCAATTCCAGGCATTCAGGACGTCAGGATACACAGAACACACCCGACTGATTGCACACTTACGCCAAACCATTTTCTGTAGCTGCTGAGAGGAGAAAGGAATTATTGTCATGGTTTAGGCTCCAATGTAGCAACGAATACTTTTGTTTTTTCCTGTTCTCTCTGCCCTTCAAAACAAAGACAAGCAACACAAAACACAAATGTCAGGCACTTCTCTGCCTGCACATACCCTCTAGAAACGGCAAAGCAGCAGATGGAAAGCATTTCCAGAAATATTTATACTTCATCCTGATGCATATGCAAGGATTTGGGCCCCGTGAACAGCCAAAAGCAAAGAGCAGCAGCACAGGCAGCAAGGACGATCAGTGATGGCACTGAGTGGCGTTTAACCCACCCGCACCTCCAGCTCAGCCTTCCTGGACCCCTTCCCTCAGGAAAATGTTTGTATTCAGTAACTCTTATCATGCTACAGCATCTAGCTCGAGCAGGATAACCACAGAAACTTATATGTAACAACTCACTGTATCCTTTTTAACTCTCTGAAGAAACAATTTTTTCCCCCTGACTCCTATTTTCCATCTGGTGCTCAGCAAGTTCAGGACTCACGGAGTCCCCTCTCCTCCCAGAGGCAGCTGGCTGGGCTCAGTTCTGTGCTACTACATCCATTTCTGCTCAGCTTCAGCACCTCGATCTGGCTTTATTATTATTATTATTATTATTAATTTCAGACATGTAAGACACATCCTGTGTTTAGGAACACAGGATGCTGAAGCTCAGGAATGCTTTCACAGAGTCTGGAGAGAAGCAATTCGTGCCCATGGCCTGGGGACCTCATTTTGTGTCAAAGCACTTTAAAACTCTCCACCTACAGCATTCGTACACGTAAGGATGAATATAATACAGCTCAGAGGAGTACAGGTAATTATTCCAGTAGTACAGATAAAAGGAAAAAAGTTAATTCTGCAGAAAATGAAATTATGGAGCTGTGCTACAATTTGACGAAGAGTGTCTGTTAATTACCAGCTGTTAGTGTGCTCAGAGCTACTGTACTTGCTGAATAGTGTTGTTTTGCATATAACCACTATGAAAATGTCACTCTAGTTTCTGAACAGAACTACTTTGCTTTAAAACACAGTTTACTGACACCACACTGCTAAAATTAACCTCCAAAACAGCAGAAAAACCCAGGGAAGTCTGTGTTGCTCGCTGAACAGACCTAAGGATAACTGACATTGCAGCAATGTTTTATCTTGTAATTTAACTCATCTCAGCAAGAACCAGGCAGAAGATGACAAAACAACTACGTGGCTTTAACAGCTTTGTTGAGAGATTTGTTTTTTACCTTTCTTTGAGTCAAACCCCTCTGGAGTTTACACCCAGCATAAACATCACCTGCCTGAACAAGCGTGTTGAGAGATGACCCAAAACTTCAATAGAGAAAAATTGTAGTTCTCTGCTTAACAGCCTAACACCACACAGCCACCCCTCACTGCTGCGAGTAACCCAAACCTCAGAGGGTTGTGATGTATTACACAAGGAGCTGAGCTGCCACAATGTCCCCTTGTCACTTCCCGAGGCATTAAAGCCGCTCAGAGCGTGAGTCACACGAGCGCACAGAGGGGAGCCCCATCACCGCCACCGCTGCCGAGCCAGACCTGTCAAAACACGGGAGAATCACGCTTGGCTGCCTCGCTCCAGCACTACCCTTCCTGTGTTCACAGCTCTGTCAGGGAGAGCATCATCCCTCACAGCAAAACCTCATCCCTGCGGAGCACCAGGGATCCTCCCCCAGCAGCGGTGCCCCAGCAGCACTCAACACATGGCAATAAAATCCTGACCCTAAATCCTGACCCTTCAAATGCACCGAAAAACCCTACTGACATTAATGGATTTTTGTCCATCGAGCATCAGCTTAAACTACGTTCAGATGGATTTGACATTAGAGCGCATAAAAGCAACCACAGCATTTAACAGCTCTCACAACAAATGATAAATGCATTTCAATTAATTGCTCGCTGGACACATCAGAGTGGACTGACACCAAAAAAAATGAAGGTTGCGCCACGACATCCATCCCTGCTGACTGCTCAGGGCAAGATGCTTCACCAGAAAGCAACAGCACTCAAGAGGCCACCACCATCCCAACTCCTGCCCCACATTCCAGGCAACCATCCCTGCGGGAGTGTGCCTCAGTTCCTCGCCCCATCGTCTCAGCCACCAGTTCCCAGTGGTTTCATCTTGTACTAACCATCCCCCAAATTACTGTAGGAAGAGGAGAGCGTGGGGGTTGAGGGAAGAGGGGTTTGGGTCATTTCAGGGGTTTGTAGATGAACGGCTCCTGGGTACTGCAGCATACTGACAAACATCAGAAGAGCATTTCATGCCAACACCCTAAATACAAAGTGCTCTTCAAGTATTTCTGGGGGTTTATGACTATTATGATCACTTAAAATACGCCTCTAGCCCCCAGAGGATGTGCATATTTGCCTTCAAAGAACCAATCTGGCCGTTGCAGGGATTTTGTTAAACCTCTTGTACAGATGTTGTACTTTCCCTAAGGCTATGCAACCATGTATTTCATATTTCTTAAACCAGACCTCTTAAATACAACTCACAGGCTGCTCCTCCCCTCACAAATGAGTCTCTGGGATTTTGGCAGATTCCCCAAAAGTCTGTTAACTCCCAAAACCAAGTTATTTTTCGTTTTACTCAACATTTCTTACAAATGACACAGCACTTTGCTGTTGTCTCTGTTAACAACAGAGCTTGTACCACCTCAGCCAAGAGATCAGGCCCTTCACACTCACGAGCTCTGTGCTTTGTTCTACATTCTACTTCTACATTTCTTTTTCTCTCCCTTCTGGAAAAGAAAACACGCTGATTTACACAGCCTTCCAAAAAGGCAAACAGCTGTTGCTGATCCCTGAACAAAGCAGCCTGTTAAAATTAAAGTCCTGGGTATTTTCCCATGGCAAGAACCAGGCAGGGAAAGGGAAGAGCTGCAGCTTACTGGTTAAAAAGGCTTCTCTTTGCTTGGTTGCTCTGTACAATTTTAACTGCAAAGGCAGTTGGTACAAACTCAGTCTCCCAGTATTCCCTCCGTGCTGACAGGCTGTTAGCAGTCAGGATATACCCTGCGAGAGGTCAAAGGTATGGAAAAACAAACACGAGCAGCAATTTGGGAAGATGAAGAGGAGAGAAAGATTTGTCACGGCGTTTTTTTCTGCCGCGGAACACCAGCCAGCTTCCTCCCTGTCTGTGCCCTCTTACTCAGTCACTTCTTGCAAGTTACTTCCTTTGGTGGGGGGAAGAAAAAAGGCACTTATTTTAAATAACTGCCTTCTAGTTACTGGAACAGGGAGATTGATAAAGATGCTAATGCCCAATTCCTCTCACCGGCCTCGTAACTTGGAAGAAAATGGCTGGATGTGTCCCTCCATGGATTTTTAGCCCCTCACATCAGCCCACAAAGCCCTGTTTCACTTTTAAAAACATTTCAGAGACAGAACAAGCCCAACCCTGCACCAGCAACTAAAACTCTTAGAGCTCTGAAAAAGCAATTTTTTTTAACCAAATGCACCTTAAAAGGAGGGGGGGAGGGGGGGAGGTTGTGTGTAAGATCCTGAAGATTTATATTATTTTTCCACATGATGCAATTAAATTTACTTTTACACTCTGAAAGCCATTCATAGAATCCCAGAATGGTTTGGGTTNCATGTCCCTCTCCAGCTCTCTTACACTCAATCAGAGTTCAACCACTCTGTAACCCAGAATCTTCTACATGGCATCACAACAGCCTCCACCACCACAGACCCTCAAGTACCTACCATGACCCTCATGATACTCAGTTCCAACAGATTTTCTGCTACTGTTGATCCTACCAACCTCCAGCCCCCTACACCAGATCAGGAAAGCAAACCCAGCACCACCTAACTACAAAAAAACCCCGCAGGCTACTTTAGAATCATTTTGGTTGGAAAACCCGTCTAAAATCATCGAGTCCAGCCACGCTCCTAGCACTGCCAAGGCCAGCACTAACCAATGTCCCCAGGTGCCACATCCACCTGCCTTTTGAACACTTCCTGGCAGCTTGACAAAACCAAGGGTTGGGTGCCATTTCCTCAAGAGTCGCTAAGGTTCGGTGTGAACAGGGAAAAAAAAGTCAACTCTTTTTTGCAGATTTTGTTATTTCCCGCTCCTCTGCACCTTAACCCTCACTGCCACCAGGAGTTATCTGGGCCACTGGGCTCTTAGGGCTGATATAGAGCACTCAACACTTCCCAGAGCCACGTACACTCCTGAAACCATTAACAAGGATCTTTTCCTGTAATCACAGACCGGTTTGGGTTGGAAGGGACCTTAAAACTTATCTCATTCCAACCTCCTGCCATGGACAGGGACACCTTCCACTATCCCAGGCTGCTCCAAACCCCTGGAATGCTCCCACCTGAGCGATTACAACCTGCAGCCACAAGCGGACTTCAACATTGTAAATAATATTAGTAGCATTGGCCATGGGTGATCAATATGAAACGCTCCCTCAGAGGAGTGGCACACGTTACACCCCACAGTAGATTGCAGGGCAGCACTGACACAGGGAGCAATTAAAATTCCAGCTGGAAAACGTTAATCCAAGGCTTTGCCAGGCTTCCTACATACTTCACTGGATACGGCAGAGGCTGCGGACTCTGCGGGCTCGCTCTGGTGAAACCTGTGGCGCTTCACGGAGCTCTGGGAGCTCCATCTGCACTTCAAGGGCACCGAGGAGCAACGACACTGACAAGGAAACCAACATGTTTGGGGTTCTGCTTTCCCAGAGGAAGTTAACACCGTGGGATGCCTTATCCCACCTTGGATGTTTACCACGCACACCCAGGATTTTACAGACCGCTCGCCCGCCCGGCCTCAGCCACCCCTGTCCCCGCTCTCCTGCAGCGAAGGCCGTGCACTTTTTTGGGGTGCTTTAATTCGTTCTGGGGACCGTGGGGCGGCATTTCCCGCGCCACCGCCGTTCCTCCCCAGACATCCTTTTGAACGCGCGGCCAGACGCCTTAAAAGGACAAAATATCTGTGGCAGTGGGAAGGGGGGGGAGGGGGGGCGGGAAGGGGAATGTGGGAATGGGAGT
>VZTG01007478.1:222826-276274 GCA_013397845.1 Melanocharis versteri
GGGCCGGCCGGGAGCAGCTCCCGGTGCCTGCCCTCCCGGCCTTCTGCGGGAGGCCGGCACACAGGTCCGAGCCGCGGACCTCCCCTCCCGTCCCGCTGCCGGCGCGGCCCCGCTCCCCTCCCTCCCTCCTCTGCTCCACTCAGGGTGCCACTTCTCCTTAAAGAACTTATCCCCCCTTTACTTCGCTTTTAAGGAGCCGATTTTCGTTGTCTTCTCCGAGTGGAAGCACAAGCCAGCGCCTGGCATGGCTCCTCCTCAAGTCTCAGCAAGCTCCGGGCTCCAAAAACCCAGATTTTCATGGGAATATCGGTCAAGTCTGCCTGCACTGGAAAAGCTTGGAGGCAGGGCATCTGGCTTCCAGAGCACTAAAAAAAAAACCACCTAACTTAAAATCTGGGAGATTTTCTGCCTGGCCCAAATAGCCACGTGAAAGCCCAAGTTAAGTTTCTGCCGCACCAAACCCAATCAGACTTTCCCGGAGTGCGGGGTTTTCCTTCGTGCACTCGGGTTTCCCGTGTGGCCCTACCTCTGCCATACAGCCCACGGGGCTGCAGCACAGAAATAACAAAATCAAATAAATGAGCCACAGCGGCTGAGCCCTCGGTGCCAAGAAGGGTTCTTCTGTCTGCCAGGCACTAAAGGGCCAGTGATGCTCGCCCTGAGAACACAGCCCCAGCCTTGGCTCTCTGGGGAAGAAACAGGGGGCTATGAGCTGTTTTGGGGGCTCCTGATAAAATCATCCAGCATGGAGGAGCCAGGGGTGAAAGCCCCAGAGCGCAGCTGGACACAGGAACACCACAAAAGCTTCTGCAGCACTGGAGCACCAGCACAGTTTCATGCTCAGAGGTTTTCAGCAGCTGTTTCCGCTCCCTCTCAGGGAGTTTGATTTGGGGAGGAGGAGGAGGATGCAGTCCTGAATATGTTTTTCGGAGGTGGGTGGCACCTACATGTTTGTGTCTAGACCTCCCGTGCCAGGCATGAGCTGGGAGTGTCAGACATCCAGCCCCTGCTTATGGGACTGAGCTCCTTCGGTTTTGCCCTTTTATTTTTTTCCCTGTTACACACTGGCGCTTGCCTGAGTGCAAGGCTCCAGCTTTCAACCTGCAGCTGGTCTTTATGAAATAAATTTGTAAAGGAGAACGGATGAGGAATCAGAACTGCTCCCTGCCCCAGACTGTTGTTGGAAAGGGCCTGGCCTCTGCTCACAGACACGAGGTTTTGCAGGTTCTTCGTGCATTTGATCCTTCATTTTTTGAGATGCACATGAAAAGGGGGGGGGGAAAAACTGGGTTATGCAAAACACTTCAGTTTTCAGTCCCCTTGATACATTTGTGTCAGGCACAAAGCAAAGTCCCCTGGTTGTTTCCATGGGTTTAAGTCCAGACAGCATTTTTTACTGTCTATTCCTTCCATTTCCATCTCACATAACTCACTGGGAACAAAAGTACCAAATATCTGCTGAACATTTCCATTTTAAAGACAACAGGCATTAAACAGATGCATTCCTGCTGCCTACAAACTAGGAATCAGTGATAAATAAAATATTTTAACAGCGTTCAGCTGACACGCTGTAAGTTTTATTGCTTTCCTCCCTGCAGAAGCGAGGTCTGCAGGAGGGAGAGTTGATACAGTTACCTGTAGCCCACCAGGCTTCAAAAGAATCGCAGCCCTGGGAAAAACTGGTGCATAATTTCTGGGAGACAAGCAGTAAAACAACATTACTTTGTTTCTATGAGAGGGGCAGGGCCTGGGACTGAGACAACAGTGCCCCAGAACAGAACGGATCCACAGAAAACAAGGAGAAAATTGTGGCACATAAAGCTGTCAAGGAATTTAGTGGAGTGTATCTAAAATATATATTTATTTCCAGGCGGGAAGCAGATTTTCTTTAGATCCTTGGGTCTCAAGAGAGATTTTTATGGCACAGGCTTAGATTTGGGACCATAACCAGCAGCTGTCAAGTCCAGGGCCGATGTTCCCTGGTTTCAAGATGAAGCCAAAGCAGCCCAAAGGGCTTCACAAGCCGACAGCAGAGCTCTGCCATGGGAAGGCAGCCGGCAGTTCCCTCTTTCTGGCTATTCCTGCTCTCCCAAAGAAACCATGAGGCAAGCACAGATCCTGCTGCGCGATCTCGGGGATCCCAGGGTACCGCCCCACTCCAATAGAAATAAATCCCATGATCCTATTCCTTTCAACCTAAAACTCCCAATAAAAGTAAATCAATAAATAAATAAATCTCAGGCTCGACAGAGCAGCTGCCTTGTCTGCTTGATCCAGGGAATGGAAAGAAACAGCTTTAGGGAGAAGAATGGCAGGAATGCACCAACTGGCTTGGTGTCGGGAAGCCGGGGTGAAGCTGCTCACAGTTTAAGGAAACCTTCAGCTATGAACTTCCCAAAGCCTTTTCCTGCTCCCTCCACTGCCAGAGAGTGCCTGGATGTCGAGTGGGAAGCCAAAAAAAGAGCATCTGCAGACATCTGCCCCAAAGCATGGCACGCCAGGGCCGGCTGGTGGGAATCACACAGAGGAGGGATGTTTCTCCTCTCTGCTGTTCTCACAATATTTCCTCTCTGCACAGCTCCGGGGTTTTAGTAACTTCTGCTTCTGAACCTTTTCAGGGATCATCTGTCACCAAATGCACCCACTCAGCTGCCATTTTCCAAGCTGAAACAATATTTGAGCACTGTCTATCCTGCAACACCTCCCCGGATTCCCTGACGGGCAAATGTCACCCTGCTCCAGCCAGCCAGGACAGCACGGACAGAGAGGCTGGACATGCACCACTGACCACATACATAAACATCTTCCTCCTCCTGGATGTGGTGTTTTTTCCCTGCCTGATCCACTCTCCTCTTCTCCCAAAATAGCTGCAGGAGCAGATCAGCCTGTGTCAGAAAGTTGAACCGGCTGGATTTTGTGATGGATCATCCCACTGGTGGGGGCCTGGGGCAGGTTTGGGAAGGTGTGTGACCTGCAGGGCTCTGCCCTCCACTGGCACACAATCAAATTCCTTCCCTACCTGCACAGTCGCAGCAACACCTTCATGATGAGAAGGAATGCCAAAAATACAGGAAAATGTCGAGGAAGGCAGCACAGCAGCCTAACCCTTGCAAAAAGCACCCTGTAACCAACTCGAGGTGCTGTCACACCTGGGACTCTCCATGCCTCATCCATGGGATGCCACCAACTATCCCAGCACATCCCCAAAATCCACAGCAGTCCCCAAGGCAGAGCAAGGAGTGCCACCTACTGAAACATGCACACACCTGACTCCTCCCTAAGGCACATGCGGCCATTCCTTTTGCCCCGAAGCACCTCTGGCAGCTCCTTCTGGGGCCACAGGGCCCTACAGATTCATAGGGGGCAGCTGGGAACTAATTCAGCCCCCAGGGATGGGGATGAAGCTGAAATTACTGTGTCAAAGCAGCCTCGCCAAGACCAAGGAGCAGGAATTGACGGTATCTGGGCAGTGCTTCAGCCTCTTTTCCCTATGAAAACAAGACCTATTTTCTCATGACACTGGATGTCCCTCCTCCCTATTTTGGTCCTTTCCAGAGCCTCTAAAACAAAACTGAAAGCCATTTGTTCCTCCCCACAAAGGGCTGGAGATATCCAGCTCTGAGCACTGTCATTTAAACCCCATTGCTTCTCACGTGCTGGAAGTCAAATCAACATCTAAACTGGATTATCTTGATGACTTTCCTTTAGGGCATCGGTTCTTTCCATGCTCAGTAAGAAACATGGGGAAGTGTGAAGAGCATGCAGCCATTCCAGCCTGCCTAGGAAATCCTCCCAGGATGAATCTGGGGTAGAGTGCATGAGAAGGAAAAGAAAAATACCACAAGGCTTATTAACGGAACAAAAAATTGCTCGCTGTAGAAGAAGCCGAAGGAAGAAATAACAATATGCTGTACTGCAGTTGTAATGCATTTAGCTTTTTATATCACATTAGGGACACGCAGAACACAAAAATGAATGTTTGTGCCATGCAAAGCCGAAGGAGGAGATATTGGGAGCGTGGAATAGCAGAGGACTCTCCATGTAACACAGTGGCTTCAAGCACAGGTCACATCACACTGAAGACTTAAATTCTCCTTTGTAGGCTCTTTGCCTGAAGGAAGAGATGGCATAAGGCACCTCCTGTCAGGACAAGGTGAGAGATCACTCTCCCCTCGTTGTTTTCCCAAGCTGGAGCAAAGCCTGGGCTGTGCTTCCTGCTGGGTGGGCTGCAGAGCTGAAACAACACGAGTGTCACTCATCGCATTACGAGTTCTACAGAAAAACGGCACCAAAAATCATTCTCAGTGGCCAGAAGTTCAACAAGCCCCTCAAAGCCTGTTCCTTCCATCAGAGCAACCAAAACCATCCCTTTGAACCCTATTCCCACTATCCCTGCCCACACATCTACAGAATTCTCTGCCGTCCAAAAGCAGGATGTTTTTCTCCTGTGACTGCATGGAAAAATGGGATTTTTAGCAGCTCACCCCACCATCTGGGTGCACGTGGTGGCAGTGGGTCCCCACAGGGTTAAGGGAATGCTATGGGATTCCTGGGAGCATTTCCCACATCCTCAGCCTGAATGACATCCTTGGGGCTGGGCTTTCCCAGGAAGGACCAAACACATGATCCCGATTCCTCCTGTGGGACCCAGCACCATCCTCCTGATCCCTCATGTCCAGACACACCTCAAGTGACTGCTTCATTTTCCTCACCTTCCAGAAAAGGCTGGAGTGCCCAGCAAGATCAGACACAGACAGAGCTTAAGCACTTCTTCCTCTGGGCTGGATTCAGCCAGAAACAGCTTCAAAATGATTCAGCTGCCTTGGGAAGTCTCCTTAAGCTCGGATTAAGCAGAAACTTGTTCTGCAAGCTGCCAAAATAAACACTCAGTGCTCTTTGCAGTTACCACAATTAGACACTGCCCATGTCCTGCTTCTCTCAGCAGTCCCGGGACACTGACTATGTAGAGCAAAAGCAGCATTTAGACAAGGCAGGCCCTGAAAATGCAGTTTTCCTTTTGCTCTCAGCCAGAAGCAACCAGCAAATGAACCCAGGGACCAATTAAACGAAATGTAAGGAAGCAGATTTAGTCATGGAGCCACAAGATCCAGGATGCAACGGAGGTGAAGTTTGTAAAAAACATCAACTCAGTTGATGTTGCTGGGAAAACAGGTTCATTCTGCTCCCACACACATCTCTGCTGGACTGGGGGAAGCTGAAACAGTAGAAGGAAGGTGGGAGCCATGTGCTGGCTCTGATTTCCACAGGGGGATGGCTGGGATAGCCAGGCCAGCTTCCTTCCACTTCTCATCAGCCAGAGCTGAACCACTGGGGACAGCCCGTGCTCAGTGACCCTGTTAGCTTCACTGCCCCCCACACGTTCCTCCTTGGGTTGCATCTGTTCCACACCTTTGCCATGTGAAATCACGTCCTGCCTTGTCTTTATGTGGGACTCTAGCAAGCAACAACAGCTCCCAGGGCACCCTTGGAATCACAGAATGGTTTGGGTGGGAAGGGACCTTAAATCTCAGCTCATTTTACCCCGTGCCATGGGCAGGGACACCTCCCACTGTCCCAGGCTGCTCCAAGCCCCAGTGTCCAGCCTGGCCTTGGACACTGCCAGGGATCCAGGGGCAGCCACAGCTGCTCTGGGCACCCTGTGCCAGGGCCTGCCCACCCTCCCGGGGAACAATTCCTTCCCAATATCCCATCCATCCCTGCCCTACATCCCCTGTGTCCTGTCCCTCCAGCCCTTGCACAGTCTCTCTCCGTGTTTCCTGTCGCTCCTTCAGGCACTGGAAGGCCACAGTGAGGTCACCCCAAAGCTTCTCCTGTCCAGGCTGAACAACGCCCAGCTCTCTCAGAGCACTGGTCCTTGTCAGACACTGGGAAAAGCTCAGGCTCATCAAAAGTGAGATTTGTTCCATGAGGCAGCTGCAGTTCTTCACTGCTTCTTTTGAAAACACCACACAACCACAGCTGAACTCCTCAGTTTCAGCTTTTCCTCTCTCTGACCTGCACCGCCTTCAGCACCTCGCTCATTGTTTTAGTCGCCGTGCTCTGGCTGTAAGAGGTGGAAAGCAAAACCCTCAGGAAGGTGAGAACAGCAAGAGGCTGATTCCTCCCCCAAATTATATTAATTCATAGCAGCTCATTTCTCCAGCCTCATTTCGAGGCTGTTTGATGCCATTCCTTCACTTCAGGGGTTTCACGGTGACAAACCTCTCAGAATTTGCAATTCCGGGTGCTCCCTCTGCTCACCCTTTCAGACCCTGCAGTGTTTCTTATCTCTCCTCGCCAGTACTGCACCACTCACCTCCCATAATTGCCTTGGTCTGTTGGGTTGATTTATCCAGCCTTCAAAACAATTCATTTGTATTTGAAATTGGATTAGAAATAAACACAAATTCCGCTCCCCCGATATGAAAATAACCAGTGTGTTACCATTATTACATGATGCATTGAGAACAAGTGCCCTGTCTCTTTATACCATCAGATTAATTCCCTTGCTTATTAAAAACTACTATTTGGCTGTTTCAGGTATTTATAATAATAAACACAAAACACAGATTTTAAACCCGGTGTTTACATGCCTAGAGAACAGCCTGGTGTTTTTTTAAGTTGCACTGAGAGCTGCCTTCCTTTTTAAAAACAGATTTATGCCAGAATTTATCCTGAAGTCTTTGACATTTGCATGTCCTGAGCAACTGCAAATAATCCACTGGAGCACCGGACTTTCATTTAGGGAGCTACAGGTGTTTATGGCTACAATTCCAGCAATGCTAAAGCCTCTCTGAGAACATTTCCCAAAAAGCTCTGTCCTCAGGAGCTGAGCCCTGTGATCATTTAAGGCTCAGAATCAATGGCTGCACCCCACAGAGGGCCTGGCTTGTTACAGTACCGAGGAAATATCCATGAATCATCCAGGCACAATCTGCAAACAGGGGCTCACATCAGGCTTCACAAAGGTTTTACAGCGCTCCACTGACTTCTACAGCGATTTCTTATTTATGCTTGGGGGAACTCCATCAGGTTGGGCTCTCAGAGTGTGTAAAATGTTTATATTCACCGTTTTCTCTGTCAGTGTTTGCAGGGACTGATTGCTCTACTCATCAGAGCATTAGAGACCAGCACTCGCTTGATTTCCTCAGCACCACCAACATCTCTCAGCTGAGTGCCCTGGGTGAGTCAGGGGATGGGCAGAGCTTTTATCATCACCTTTCTTCAATTTCTGGTGCAGATCAGCAGCCAAACCCCTGGCTGAGGTGGAGGGTTCCCTCCTGACTGGCACTGCACAAGCACTGCTCCACCATCCTCCCCCCCCTGGTTTTCCTCACTCCCGTTCCTCATTCCCAGCTGCTTTTCCTCTGACATTAACCCTTCTCCATGGCAGAGTATTCAAACATGTCAGGAAGGTACACTCATGCACCTCTTCCCCAGCAGCTCCCAATCTTTGGTTTGGGTGGAAAAAAAGCACAATTGTCACTGCTGGGGAATTGTGATACCAGCTACTGGGAGCTTCCTCAAGCCTAATGGGAGAAATCCCTCGGAAGTGATGCTGCTGCAAAGGCAAAGTGTTTCGGGTCTGCTTCTCTGTGGTCAGGAAAGAAAAAATTCTAGGCTGCTATTCCCCTTTTATATAATCACAGAAGGGTTTGGGCCAAAAGAGACCTTAAAGATCATCTCATCCTCCCCCTGCCATGGGCAGGGACCCCTTCCACTCTCCCAGGCTGCTCCAAGCCCCAGTGTCCAGCCTGGCCTTGGACACTGCCAGGGATCCAGGGACAGCCACAGCTGCTCTGGGCACCCTGTGCCAGGGCCTGCCCACCCTCCCAGGGAACAATTCCTGCCCAATATCCCATCCATCCCTGCCCTCTGGCAGTGGGAAGCCATTCCCTGTGTCCTGGCACTCCAGGCCCTTGTCCACAGTCTCTCTCCTGTAGCTCCTTCATGCACTGGAATGCCACATTTAGGTCACCCTGGAGTTTCTCTCCAGGCTGAACAATCCCAGTTCTCCCAGCCTTTCCTCCCAGCAGAGCTGCTCCTTCCCTCTGCTCATCCTGGTGCCTCCTCTGGGCTCTCTCCAGCAGCTCCAGGTCCCTCCTGTGCTGGGCCCAGGTGATTTCTCTGTTTGTGCAGCAGCTTTATCTCCTCTGCTTTCCTCGGGCAGCCTGGCCCAGGCCGCAGGGCCGTATCTGCCTTGCCGAGCTCCCGCATTCCAGGACACAAAGGCCAGTGTCCGAACCACCCCCAGAGCCCGGCACGCTGAGGGAGGGCCGGCGGCAGCTCAGGAGGGATCGGCCTCGGTGCGAGGCACAAACCCCGCACAAACTGCGCCCAGGAAGGGAACACACTCCACACTCCAGCTCCCTGAACAGGAATGCAAACCCACAGCCCGCTTCCAAAGCGCCCCTGCTCCCTTCCAGACGCACAAACATCCGTTCGTTTTTGCTTTGCACCCGCTGTTTTCCCTTTTGCCTCTAAGGCAGGGCCACCGGCAGGAGCGGGGTTTGCAGCCGATGTCCCGGGCACGACGCGGGCCCTGTGCCGCCTCCCCGGCTCCGCTCCCTCACAAGGCCGGCAGCTCGGGCAGCCTCAGCACTCCCCACATTCTTCCCTTTTTCCCTGCTTTTTATCCCCGTTTCTCCCGGGAGGAGGGAACGCAAGCGCAAGGAGTAAGGCCGCCCTCTGCTGCCCTGCTCGAGCTGCGTCCTCACACCAGACACTCGGGCAAGCGGCACCGCCACAAAAAACCAGAGAACCTACCGAACGAAAAACACCCCAAAACAATCAAAAGGCGAAACAAAACCAGAAATATTCCTGCATTAAAAAAAAAAAATAGCAGTACTATTGCTCAAGCTCAGCTTTAATACATTAATTTATTGTTTCTTTGCAAGGGGCTACCACAACTTTTTAACCACAGCTTTTTCTCGAGTTACCCACCACAACTCCCAAAAAAGTGAACACGTGGCATCTTAAAGGGTTTGTTTATGTAAAAGTGGGCATTTATAAACCCACAGCACTGTCTGTGGGTCCCTTACAGCACTCAAACTCACAGCCTGCTTCTGCTTAATATTCATTTTACCCAAAAATCAAATTATTTCAGACCTGTAACAGCTCTGCCTGCAGGTCCCAGCAGCCCAGACACCATATTTTGGGTGGGTTTTCTTTACCATTCCTGTGGTATAGTAAATAATGCCAGATTTCAATAACACCATCTCTTTGTTCCCCCTTAAAGAGATGCAGAAGATTGATCTGTTGCAATTTGGAATCAATGATTTGATGTAGTAATGGACATTAAAGCATTGATTTGCACCAGCTCCTGGCTCAACTCCCAACCACTCTGAGTGTGCACACAAAAATCAGGACGCACAGACCCAAAGATGTCTGGTTTTTTAGGATTAAAGACCAATCTGAAAAATGAAGGGGTTTTATTCCCTCTATACATGCCACATTTTGTCTAATTTCTTTGGATTTTAAATTATTCTGTTTTCAGGAGTCTGGCTCTTTTTACTCTCCATTTATATTCCCTTGTAAACTCTCAGAAAAGTCAATTAAATTTAAATAGCTCACACTAATACCACAAATATATCACTGCAATTGCAGTTAATCCATCACCTCCCCAAAAACCCACAACAAACCCTGACTCCCCAAACTGCTCAGATCTACAGATAAAGCCAAGCTTTGCAAGCAAACTCTGACTTTAAAAACCATGAATGCAATTTCCAGGCAGAATTGGTATTGATTGGGCAGCAGAATAGCAAATGCTGAGCATGGAGGGCTAAATTATGGTGAAGAATCAATCCAGGAGCCCCACTAGGATGGGGAATTTCAGTAAATATGTTTTTTATCCCTCAAGCTTTGCTATATTTTTGTAAGGGATGCTCAGGACAGGGGGCAAATAAAGTTTTTAAAAGGCAAATCAAACCAAATCAGCTTAAATGAATCAGCAAGATAAATCAATCCTCAGGTGAAACCTCCCAGTACCCAATTCTTTAGTAGCATAAAAACCCTACCAGGAGGTGAAATTGGAGGTAGAAACCCCAAATCCAAAATCCAGCCCACAGATGAGCCACATTCTACCACCTCTGCTCTTCTAAAAGGAAGGGAAACCATGGATTTTACCACCCTTACATCTCCTATTTAAAGGCTTCACCAAAACCCTCACAGCTGGAGCAGGTTTGGAGCTCTTCAGTGGAGAATTCACCTCACCTGAGTAATTCCTGGATGAGAGACAAAGCTCAGAGCAGATCCTTTCCATATCGGCTTGGGAAAAATCTCAGGCACTCCTTAAATTTCTCTCTCATGAACCCGTTCCAACAGAGTTCTTCCAATTCTTCACGATGCAAAGCAATGCTTATTATCAGCACGAGAGCGGGGGGAAATGGGAATATTCTCCCCTTGTAACTACTAAATTCTTTTTTTCTTTTCACCAGAAAAGCCTTTTAACGTGAACTCAGGTTATGCTGGCCACTGAGGGGCAAGTGGTGTGTTTGCAAAATTAAGCTTTCAACTCCTACAGCATTAATAGGATTCACTTCATGATGCAAATGGGTTTAATTTTTTTTTTTTTTAAATTTTTCTTTCTCTTCAGCAGCACTGAGGAAATAAAAAGCAGAGACTGGCGCATCACACTACTAAATCTGCAGAAACATCTTCAAGTTCTTGCAGAGAGCAGTGATTAAAGCTCTAAAAAATGTACCTGCTTCCCCCCTGAAGGAAAGGAGGGCTGTTGGAACATAAATCCACCTGAATTAGAGCACAGCTCATCTGCTGATCATTCAAACCACACAGTCTAACCCATCTTTTGTAACTGCAGCTTTAGTTTGTTTCCCTTTATCTCATTTCTGTTCCTAAAAAATCGCAGCAGCCTGAAGGATGAACTTAATTGCACCTCCAGCGAGCTGCACGGGTTAATTAACATAATTACTCATTCGTAGCCTGGTCAGCTCGCTGCATTCATCTGCTGCACTCCCAGCCTGAATAATTCAGCAGGTATTAATTATTTATGGCCTGGAGCTCTTCTGAAGGAGCTGTTGGCAGTCAGTGCCAGCAACTGGACCTGGCAGGCAGAGCCAAGCCCTGCCCCACCAGGAGCAGCTCCGCTTCATCGCGGGGAGCACCGCAGGGAAAATGGGAAGGGGTTGCATTTAGCCACCAAAAATATCCTGGCTTTAAATCTCCTCACACCCAGCACTTGATACATAGGGGATGCCAGCGAGTTTAAAGGAATCTGGGGGAAAAAAATCACTTTTTCCTTTTGGTTCCTTGATGGAATGTGTTGGAAAGGGGAACAGTGCAAGGCACCGACATTCCTCCCCTATCATCTCTGCCATGATTTGCTCTCCTGGCAATCAGAGTGCTGGGTTTAGGTAGGGAAGGACCCTCCAGCCATAAAATGGGCACCGGGACCTCCAAAAAAATGGGGGTGTTACCTGTGCCCACCCCACCTGCAGGCTGCCAGAAAAGCCAGGCTGGAGCTCTCCTCCTGCTGGGAAGAGCCTCTCCATCTCCATCCTCTGCTTTGGTGGGGCCCTGGGTGAAGAAACGGCCCCACACAAACCCCGAGGGTGAAGTTTGCTCCGTGTGTGAGTAGGAAACCATGAACTCAAAGGACAACAGACAGCCAGAGGCTAAGAAGGAGCTGTAACTCCTGGTGGCTGAGGCTGAACTGCTTTTGCAGAGTGCTAAAATCCCCCCTGTGGCAAAGGATGCAGCTGGAGATGGTGTTGAAGAAGGTAAACAAATACCTGGGAGCTGGTATTTGTCAAGGGCAGAAGGGGCTTATGAAAAGAAAAACAGAATAAAAATCTTATTTTACATTATATCAACGCTGTAATGTTGATTAAATGATCAGTATTAAGTGTTATTTTTGGAGGAGCAGCAAAAGGCTGTACAAGCACTGGAAGATGGGTAAATCCATATGAAAAATGAGGCACCTTTTTTTGAACAAGGACAAATATCCAGGTGCACGAACTCCCTGGCAAAGGGGTGGCTCACCCACATCTCCACCTGCGGCTCCAGGTCAGCAGTGCCACCTCGCCCATCACCACCCCAGCTGAGCAGATCTACACTGTAAAACCCCCCAACACCTGAGCTGAACAGATTTATGCTCTAAAACCCCCAAACAACCCATCTTTTTCCTGCTCAAGGGGTTTATCCCCAGATCTTCCCCTGGCTCTCCCCTTTGGGGTCTCCGCTGCCGGCACAGCCACCCCACGTCCCCTCCAGTCCCAAAAAGCTGTGCCAAGATATTTTCCTGCGGCCAAGCACACAGGAGAGGCTTCTCCCCACCTTCCCGCTGGGTTTGGGGGTTTGGCAGCTTCCCCCCAGGAATCCTTCCCCGGGGTTCCGCCGATGAAAGTCCCGGAGTGGGAACAGCGCAGCCTTTCAGCCTCTGCCGGTGCCGCCGGGCCAGGGCAACCTCCGGCTCCATCTGCAGCTCCTGGAGGGTGCTGTGGTTACCCACAGGGCACCACCGCCGTGTACAACCCTTGTTCAGACCTTCTGGATAAAGATCTCTGCTCTGTGAGGCCTTTGACGAGGGCAGAGGGTGGGGAGGCAGAGCTGAAAGCGTTTTTTCATTCCCAGGAAAGCCAGGGGGCTATGCAGCCCTGCAGCTTTTCTCTCCCTCTATTCCCTGGCAAATGAGGCATCAGTTTTTGGGAGCTTTTTTTACCCACTTCCCAGCATTAAGCTGAGGGTTGTCCCTTGCATTTTGTCAGGGTTTTACCCCAAGATGTGGGTCTATCGCTGCCTCAAGCATCAAACATTTCCAGCCACGTGGAAGATAAAGCTGAAATAATCCAAGAGTTAAAGCTGCACTTTTCTCCCAGATCTCCTTTCCCTCCCAGAAGCCACGGCCAGGAGGGAGGTGGCACAGAATCCATCTGTCAGCTCAGCCCTACACTGGATTTACATTAATGCTCTGACCAGACCCAGTCCAGCCCTGGTTCTCCCACATGGTACCAAATCCTTTCTCTTCTTGCACCGCCAACTACTTTGTCAAGCTCTTTCAAACTGAAAAATTAGGGAGAGGTTGGCTATGCATAAAAACCAGGAGAAACTGCCCAGGTTTGACAGTTCTTTTACCTTCAGGCCAGGGTTTCTAGGGCTTGGTGTTTTATCCTCCACAGAGAACCCTGAAGGTTGGAAAATCCCTCTGAGAACGAGTCCAACTACTCCCCAGCACTGCTAAGGCCACCTCTAACCCATGTCCCCCGCTGCCACATCCACAGTTTTGGAACACTGCCAGGGCTGTGACTCCACCACTTCCCTGGGCAGCCCCTTCCAAGGCCTGACCACCCTTCTGGTAAAGGAATTCTCTGGGATGTCCCATCTAAACCCCCTCTGGAGCAAATTGAGGCCATTTCCTCACACTGTCCCTGTTCTCTGGGGCTGCCCCCCTCCTCTCAGGGAGTTGTGGGGAGCAATAAAATTCCACACAGGGCTTGATCTTACTGGGGAGATGCCAAAGCTCCAAATCCCAAACAAACCTGTGCCATTCCTCATTTCAAGCCTGATTTTTCCTCCAGTGCTCCTGAATGAGAAACCCGCTTAAAAAGACAAATCTGTGTTTAACCTCCTGGACACTTTTATTGGTTGAAGATCAGTAAATTCACATTTCTTGGGGCACCCAGGCCTGCTTTATCACCCTGATAAACACAGTCACTACCCTGGATATGGCTAGGGATGTGTGCAAGTGGAAACCGGATTTGGGAAAAAAGCGAGCGACCACCTCGAGGTTTTAAAGATCAGCCAGTAATGGGATGACATTTCCCTTCTCCAGGAACATTTATCTGAAATGAAAGCAATGCCTGAGCACATCAAATCGGGCTGTAATTATCCCATTATCCTAGTGTTGGGTCTGAAGGCTAAGCTGAGATAATGTCAGTGGAAAATGCTTCCCCCACACTGGGAAATCATTCCCTCCATAGTTTCATCAGGGGAGTATCAGGCTCGAGCAGCTTT
The DNA here is from genome assembly GCA_013397845.1 of Melanocharis versteri. NCBI lineage: Eukaryota > Metazoa > Chordata > Aves > Passeriformes > Melanocharitidae > Melanocharis > Melanocharis versteri. Next base: position 236,798 of record VZTG01007478.1, read on the forward strand.
TGCTGTGAGCAGAAGCAGCCTGAAACAGCACCTCAGCTTTTCCCTCAAATCCTGTTCCTTAAATCTGCCCCTTAGGATATGGAGTGAGGAGAGAAGTGCTTGGGATGGGACCAGCAGAGAGAAAAGGGCAGAAGAAACCTCACCAGAACATCCTCACGTCCTCAGCAAGGGACTCGTGGCAATCCTGATGTTCTCCAGGCCAAAAACCACCCCTGCTACCAGGGCCAGGCACCTCAGACTAAGAGGAACGGTGTTAAAATAAAATAAAATAAAGAGAAGAGGGATTTTGTATAATTAAATGGAAGTGTTAGCACAGCTTGGCCAAGGCAGCATGGGCTGGAAAGAAAAACCTCCAGCCCATCAACATCACATTAAAATTGCCCAAATCTCACTTAATTCCCATTAATTGAAGGGGGCAGGAAGAGTCACATGATGGAGCAGTAAATTCATGGTCACAGCTGCCTTAGGAAGGAAAATATTGGGCAAGTCCCTGGATAAAAAATGATCTTATGGGTCAGCACCTTCACAGATAAAACATGGAGCAGGATATGAACTATGGGCAGCCAAAATACTGGAAAACAGAGTGGTTCAGGTCCTTACGCACTGGGTTTTTTAATTTTCAATAAAAGGCAGGCCAGAAGGTCACTGAGTTTGCTCTGCTCTTGATCTTCGCTGAGTTCTGGAATACAAAAAAATACATTTTGGAGAGCCAGAGGAAAGCGAACACTCCACCAGGATTTTTAGCAGGTAAATGAAATCCCACAGGTAATCGTGTCAGCGTGACATCAAATCCCGCACATCCTTTGGAATGTGCGAGCCTCCATTTAATCGCTGGAAAAATTAAGGCAAGACAACAAATGGCAATCCACAGGGGCCTATGGAAAACAGATCTCGTGGAATGAGCTTAGCAGGTTTTATTAAAGCACCTGCAAATTGGGCTGAAAAAAGCATTTGCAGCCATGTAATGCAATTAAAAGGCTGCTGTGAAGTGGCTGAGTCATCAACTCGAGCTCGTTGGGAGCATCTCCAGCTCCGAGGGTTTTTATCCTGGCACGGGAGGGTTAAAAGTGAGGGAAAAGCGCTCGGGAGAAGCGTGGGAAGGACAGCAAATAGCCAGGGCAGGACGAGCAGCTGGGCTGGGAAGTTGAGACAGAGTCAGGCTGGAAATGTGGAGCCAATATTTAAAGCAGAGCAATTAGGGCAATTAATCTTCCCTGCAGCTCGCAGGGCACCGCGGGGCTGCCTCGGTCACCGGCAGGGCTTTGAGCCGGGACGGCAAGGGGGTGATTTTATTAATGACAGAAATGCACCAGTGAAAACAAATCCTCCACGGAGGCCAAGGGCTTATCTGCAAACGGAGCTGGATGAGCAGAGCCAGCCCCAGCGATCTCCTGAGGTTCCCAGTGACGGAGCTGAGATTCCCACTGATGGAGCTGAGATTCCCACTGATGGAGCTGAAGCCCTTCCCGTCCATTCTCTGCCACCCAGCATCCCCCAGCCCCACCAGAAGGGCTCCGAATTGGCCACAAATGTAATTCTAAATCTCCTTCCCCAAGTCAGGGTTATGCTCTGGATTTACAGACGCTGCCAGCCCAACTTCCTGCAGGCTGAAACAGGGATGCAGGGATTTATCAGCTCCGTGTTCTCCCTAACAATGTGAACACCATGAGCACAACACCCACGCAAGGAGCTGCTGCTTCCAGTTCCCAGGGAATCGCAGGCTCGGAGCAGGGTCAGGGAAGGAGTCACTGTGGGGGAAACCAGCTCCATGGACTTTTTCATGCGCTGCCTGGGCAGGAGCCGTCAAAGAAACGCTGGCTGGGGAGAGTCATGACATCACTCCACGTAAGGTTTTCCCCCTGTGTTTTCCATTTTATTTAAAGCTTTTAAAAGGGAGTTGATTTTTAGCTACTGAATATTTGGCAATAAAACGAAGGAGAAGGAGAAGGAGAAGGAGAAGGAGAAGGAGAAGAAGGAGAAGGAGAAGGAGAAGGAGAAGGAGCAGAGAAGGAGAAGAGAAAGAGAAAGAGAAAGAGAAAGAGAAAGAGAAAGAGAAAGAGAAAGAGAAAGAGAAGGAGAAGGAGAAGCCTCCCCAAAATAGAAATCAACCAGCCCAACAGAAAAGATGGGAATCAGCTGTACCTGCTTTTAATCTCAGAGCAGAAACTACAACTTAGGGGTCAACCCAGCCAAAAAGGTGCAGGAGATAATGAGCAGCAGCAGCAGGAACTGGGTCTGTGAGACACAACTGTCCCAAAATCAAATGGTCTCTGCAACTGATGCTTTAGGATAGATTTGGCTGCACAGACTCAGGAGAGATTAATCAGACCCCAAAATTTCCCTAAAACTGGCCTTCAGTTGACCTGTGACACCATTTCCACTTCCTTTTTTGCTTTTCTGCCTCCAGACATACGGATTTATGGAGTAAAAAAAAGTAATATTCATAATACCCATGCCAGCTCCACCTATATTTTTCCAGCATCTTCCCATAGAAAAACAAGTTTCTGGTTGAAGTTGCCATGAGCGTTCTCCTATCAAAAGATAAAACACTTTGAAATTCTTATATTTTAAAGTGATTATTTTAATGTCACGGAGGGGAGGGATAAATTTCAATTCGGCTTCAACTCTCTCTGCCCCAGCAGTGCTGAGAAATGTGGGGAAGAATATTTAAAATGTCAGGGTTTCTGCAGGGGAGACCAATTGCCCCGGTCTGTGCTTCCCAAAAGGCAACACTGCCTTTTCCCTGGATGGGACATGTGGTAATAAACCTGCAGATCAAAGTGAGAACCGTGCTCCTGGCAGGGAGAGCCCAGCCTCGCATTTGGGATGAAAGGGAAGGTAGAGATTTCACCCTTTACTTGACACAGATTTCATACAGTAGCATAAAAATCAATGGGGGCAAAAAAACCCCACAACCACCACCTTTTATGCTGCTTTCATTTCAGTATTTTATTTTTTTCAATATTGAACAGTCCTTTTCTGAACTACAGAGAAGACAGAAATAAAGTAGCCGAGGAGGTGGCTGCTGTCTGTTGATAAAATACAGTCTCAGTGTCATTCCATGAAAATTTTCCCTCTAAGAGCTGATTTGGGGATTTTTTTCCTGCCTCCATGCAGGCTGAAATGGCATCAGAAATGCCCACAAGGCTTTGTGAAAAGGGTAAACATCAAATGCAGAAAAAGCAGAATCCCAGACTGGCTTAGGTGGGCTGGCAGATGGGAAGCAAAACCACCTTGGAGATACAGCCCTGGTGCTGCCAAATTTTCCCAGATAAAGCAACTACCCGGTGTTTTTCCCACCTTCCCAGAGAGCTCCTTCCCAGCTTCCCTCCATTCTGCCATTCCAAACCTTCAGAACTTTTCCCTATTTCCACAAGCACAGTTTATTTTCTTTTGAATGTCAAAAAACCCACGGGCTGGAGCAAGAGGGAACACTGGATATGTTCATTCCTTCCAGATTCCCGATTTTTTTTAAAGATACATTTTTAGGAAGTGTAGCAACTCCCCAGGTGTCTCTCCCTGCATCTTTTCCTGCTCCACAGTCACTTCTGAGACTCCTTTAAAATAGGCCAGCTGCAAGCCACCTTTGGGATGCAGTTTTAAGGGACCACTTCCTGCTATTTCCACTGATCCCAGTTCTAAAAAGTCAAATTTTGGCTTAATAATTGCAAGCACCAAAATTCTGTGTTGAGCCACTCAGAGGATCTTGTCGTAGTTCTTTGGGGTCTCAAGGAATTATTCCCAGTTATCCTTCCCACTTCCACACACCACAGGAAAAATAATACAGAGCACGGCTCCTCAGAAATTGAAGGATCAAAGAGTTTAAAAAAAGTTAAATATTGGCTATACAGTGCAGATATATAAATAGAAGGTGAAATTCCAAGATTCAGGAGCTGATCCCTCACTACAAACAGCTCAATAGATTTTTTTTTTTAAAGCAGAATTTTTTTACTAATCGGTCACTTAAAATCCTGGTGGTGATTTTTACCTGGGAGGATTTTATAGCAACTCCCAAGAAAGAGTAAAATGCAAATGAAAACAACTCAAAATTCCCACCCTGCTGTGCTTGCTGCAATCAATCAATCAATCAACCAACCAAACAACCACAGCCTCCTTTAGTGCAAACTTTGTGCCAGAAACCCCAAATATTCAGATATTTCTCCTGAACCTGTTTCCCACCTGCACAGTTTCCTTCTGGCTATTTTACATTAAATAATTCTTTGTTTTCTGCCCCTGTGGCTGCTGTTCGAGCTTTCCATCACCCCACTGGCCTGTCATTAATTTACTGCCATGAGGTGGATGTTTTCACCCCATTTTACATCTTAAAATGTCTCAAAACCAGGAATCACCAAGAAAATTGCTGCCAAATGTGTTCATAGTCCTTTGAGTCAAACAGAAGAGATTTGATCCCTCTACTTGAGAGCTTTTCCCCCTCCCTTGTAGCAATTTGCACAACGCTCAGGCTCAGCCCCCAACATGAATTCAATCCAAAAACTGAATTTTAAATTTAAAATTATCTCAATCATTTATCCCTGTGGATCCCCAGGATCATCCCAGCTCCTGCCACCACCCGTGGGCCTAAGCTCAGCCTCCTTCCCTCCTTTTTTAGCATCTTCTTCCTCCTTTGTGACTACAGGGTTTTATTGCTAATGGAACAAAAATGTTCCAAGAACACCCATGAGCAAGGCACAGAAAAAAATCTATTTTAAAAAAAAGCAATCCTCATCTTTTCCACTCAGGAGGTCATGGCAGAGGGGAAAGCTCCTCAGGAAGCCCTGTGCCAAGTTCTGTCAGAGATTTTCCAGGACCTGCAGCAACTCCACAACCAAGTGGATATCTTGGGAAGGCTTTTTCCTGAAGTTTCTCATTAGGAAAGAGGCACTCAGAGTTTTATTTTAGTCCTTTCTATCCCATTTTACTGTGATAAGACTTCTCCACCCGGGGGGATTTTCACTGGAGAATTAACTTTTCCTTGGGACGATTCTGACAAAAATGACAGAACAATTCTGACAAAAGTGACACAAAAATTCTGACGAAAAGGATACAAAGATTCTGACAAAAATTATTTTAAAAATCTGACAAAAAATATAAAAGAGGCCAAATCCAGAGTGAGTGAGCTCAAGCAGTTTTACAGCACCACATCCACATGCCACGTTTGAAAACACAGCGGCAAGAGGGACACAGGACCCTTTTTCTCCTCCAAACCAAGAGATGTCCACAAGCTGCTGCAGGAAAACAACACAAACCCAACTCCCAACTTTCTGTGTTTTTATAAATCCACTCACACCAAAGGTCCAGAAGGGAAAAGCAGTTTCTGGTGGCCTTGCCTGGGAGCATAGCTGAGGTTTAGAGCCCACGTGTAACCAGGTTTTCAGGGACTGAGAAGCGGAGCTCCAGGCAGAGGGAAGGTGGGGGACAAGGAGATCTGGCAGCTGCCCCGAAATCTCTGGGCCTGTGGTTTGGTGCCCCAAGGGAGGCTCCAAAAACCTCCTGCCTTGAGGCATTTAAAAATAGGCCGAAGGAAGAATTTGGGATGACGCCGCTGGGACGGAGCCTGCGTCAGCCAGGGACGGGCACTGCCTTGTTCCCTGCCCAGCCCGGCCCTTCCCGCTCCTGCTGAGGGCAGCCTGGGCCCCCTTCCTCGGGGCACAACTGAGAAACACGCAGCAAAGCCAAAGATTTCAGTTTTCATCCCAAACCACCCAGAAAAATTATCATCCTGCCATCTTGCCCTTCCTTTCTTCACCAGGACCAGAGATCAAGTCGAATATTTGAATTTTTTTTTTTTATTTCACATGTCTATATATAAATTAATCCAATTTTCTTTTGGATTTCAGATGCTTGTATATAAATTAATTAATAAATTCATCTGTTTTGCACTATTTTTGGAGGAGGTAGAAGGGCAAGCTGAGTTTAGGTGCTTTTGGTGTGCTGCCCTGGCCGTGAGGCCACTGTGCCCATGAGGAAGCACTGAAGGGATACGATGGAAAAGGTGGATGGGGTCAGCAGGGCTGCTGGTGACAGACAGACAGACAGACAGACGCCAGGCTGTACCCAGTGGAAAGGCACCATTTGATGCCCTTTGGGAGCCAAATTTCCCCCCGTCCTGGCTCGATTTTCAGGTCTCCTGTAAACCAAAGGGAAGCGATGCCCAGGGAAGGGGGGAGCAGTGAGTTCAGCCCATTAAAAATTAAAAGACAGGAAATTATTTCCATTGATTAACCATAAACATCTGCTCCTCTCCCTTTCTAAAACCCTTCTGTGCTTATTTGTCTGACCTTGGACTTCTCGAGGGGCTGATGTCACACCTCTCCCTACAATGACAACCCCCTTGTCCCCCCCATCTTCACTCAATACCCTCCACTGCTTCATGCCACGAGTTGCTCCATCCAAACGAGCAGAGAGGACCAAGCAAAGAGTCCATCTCCCATTTCCATCATCCCTCTGGAATATTTTCCAGCTCTCCCCAAAGTTAAACAACCTGTTTAAACAACAAACTTCCCTCTGTATTTTCCCTCCCTTGGAGCAGCCACGCTGCTCCCAACACAACAAGCAACGAGAGCAGCGTTAATTCCTCCTCTGCCAATATAATTCCAGCTAATAAAATCCTTTTGATCTTTGGTGGGGATCACCCAGGGATGAAGCATCCAAGGAATTTGCTGTTGCAGTGCCTCAGGAGCGGATGGGACCGGATTGGGGATGGGTAAATGAGGAAGAGAGGCGTTTTCAGAGTCATAATTAACAGCAAAATCACTGCTATCCTTCCTCTGAGCTTTGCTGACCCTTACAGAGACAAACAGCAGGCTCAGATCCAGGAAAAGCTCCCTATTTGAACTATTTCAGACATTGGTGCTGAGTAGTGTCAAACATTGCATGAGGACAGTCCCGAACTGTCCTTCTTCAGCTTAAAGGCTGAAGTGTCACACGCTGGCCGCAGGTCATGCACTGGTCTCCCACCAGTGCGAAGAAAATGAGGCACAAGCTCCTTTTCCAGGCTGCCCAGGCCCCGAGGGAGAGTGGTTCCAGGCAGTGGGGAAGCAGCTGGGTTGTTTTTCACGGGCAGGCTGAGCGCAGGATCGATACCGCTTTAGTGGCTGGCAGCTGATGAGATCATGGCTAAATTAACGCAGGCAGGCAGCTCAGTTCCCAGAAAGGGGCTGAGGGAGGAAGGACACGGCTCCAGGGAGGGGGAAGATCCCTCTTGCCACGCTCAGGAGGTGGAGGCCATCAACAGTGGTGGGGAAGTGAGACAAAAGTGTTGCGGGGGGGAAAAGTGATGGAGAATTCCAGGGCTGTGCAGGACATCTCTGCTTTAGCCAGGGGCAGCCCCGGCCGAGCTTTGAAGGTGACCTTGCCTTGAGTTTTGGACTGGAGACCTCCCAGGCTTCCCAGTTTACCCTGGCCATGGCTGGTCCTGGCCTGAGCAGGACCCAAACCCCAGAGATGGATTGATCCTCCCACAGCCATCAGCAAACACCAGCTTATCCCCACAGGGGAAGCATAAAGTCAAGAGGATCCGCTCCAATCTTCCACCCCCGGTACCAAAGAGACCACCCAAAGCCTTTAATCCTGAGTTTAAACACCTTGGGTGAACACACATCCTCAGCAAAGCATCCCCCATCACCTCAGGGAAGGTGGAAGCAGGAGAAGCAAGGATTCATGCCTGGATTTTATCTGGAAAACCACAGGCAGGAGGACGGGTCCAGGGCTGGGAGGCTGAATCCACAATACACCCTAATACCTCGCCTTAAATGTTAGGCCCCACTGCCATCTTGTGGCAAATGCTTCCTGAAATAAAGTTCAAAAGGGGGGAAATCCATTAAAAAGTTGTAGAGAAAGTTAGGGAGCCAAGAATTACTGGGTGAAATACCAGGGAACAGGGTGGGGAAACTCATCTGTCTTAAATGATGCTGAGGCTGAGCCTATAGCACTGTGTCAGACTCAAACCTGCATGGAAAAACCCAGGGATGGCACAGTCCAAGCTGGGTTTGGGGAGCTGAGGATAACCACACACAAAACGTGGAATTGCCTGCAGGGCCAGGGCTTCAGCGGAGATTCGGTCGCTGTTCCAAAAACATTCTGGAGTTCCCAAAGTCATTTTGCGCCACCCTGGTTCGAAGGAGGCTTCTCGCCCCAAATAAGCAGGATTTAGCTGGAATTAGACGCTGCACCTCGGAATTAAGGCAGGCAGCCGCTGGAATTTCCCAGGAGGATGATCCAGAGATGAGATTAGGGCTCAGGTCAATCACTCCTGGGGCACAGAGCACCTCTGAGTGCTGGGGAGCCACCGATGAGCACCCCTGGGTGCAGGGACAGGCAGAGCTGATCCAGCTCTCAGTCCTGGCTTTGCCCCACCTCAGCATTTACTTTTTGCATCATTGATCATCTGCAGTGCCTTTGCTTAGCAACTGGGGATCACTTTAGCAAAGTACCTGGAGTGCTGCATCATCCACGGATGGCTCCCACCCTGCCAGGAAAAACAGGGACAAACTGGTTTTCCTCCTTTGTGTTGCCATAAGGAACTGGCAGGTGCTGGATCAGGCAGCCCCGAGGCCTCGTGTGATCCGAAACACTCGCTGGCTGTGGGTAAAAGCAAGTCAAAACTCACCGACCATAAGTAAATTAAGGAATCATTTACAAGAAGTGTGGCTCTGCTCTCAGCTCAAATCTCAGCTGGCAGGAACGGATCAAGGAACAACAGGGAGGAATTATTTTCAAGACAGGCACAGAAAGTGGCTATTTTGAAAAAAAATCTAATTTACAGATTGGATATAGATACATGGATAGCTCAATACACCTGGCCAGCCACACAGCAATGCTGTCTGCCATTAAAATTTATATTTTCATGTTATCAGGAGGAACAGCAGCATAAAAACACACTTCCAGACCAGAGATAACGCATCCTTCACCACTCTTCTGCTTACACATCCCCTTTCTTCAGATCTCTGCAAGCCTTTGCAACTCCGACCTTGCTACACACACGAGAGATGCGTTACAAGAGGCACAACATATCTAAAACAAACCCCATTCTCTGCTTTCAGCTGGGATTTATCCCTGTTTGAGTTCCTGTCATCCCGTAGTTTGCTGCTTTCAACTCCTTGGAAGTTTTACATGTCGCTCTATATTACACACAATAAAGAAATCCAATTATATTGTCAATAACTACATCTTTATCTTCAGAGGTGAAAAAGTGTTTGGAGGTTGATACCGGGTAAAAAGGTTTCTGTTGGCATTCAGTTGGAAACAGGTGGGTCTGAACATCCCCTTGGGGGTTTTATGGTCTGGAAGTTGTCTGTGGGTTTTGGAAAAGAGGTGTTCCCCATGCTCAGCCTCCCGGGGAGCTGAGGCCCTGAGGGATGGGGAGCTGGGATGCTGCTGCTGTCGCTGGAGCGCAGGTAGGAGGCTGCTGGAGGGACAGGAGCTCCCGCACAAATAAATCAGCCGATGCTGTCAGCAGCTCCGAGGTGCCAGAGGCACAGAAAGCGCCGGGGACACTGAGGGGAGCTGGCACCAGCCAGAACCATTCCTGCCTCCAGCCGGCATCGGCAGCGGGCAAAGCTCGTCATGCTCTTGGCACAGGCCTCTGCAGCACAGCCCTTCGCTCCCGGATCCCAGGACAGCACCCTGGAGCCAGATCAAGGACCCAGACACTGCTAAGAAAACACCTCGATCTAACCCATGGTGGGGAGGGATTTGGGGGCAAAACGGGGGAAAAAGTGAGGGTGTGGGTGCAGCGTGCTCAGCACACCATGGAGCTGCCTGCCGCTCTCCCGGCAACAAGACAGGAGAAGAATTAAGTGGAATTAAAGGAAGAATTAAGAATTAAAACCCGAAAGCAATCCCAGACTGGCTTGGTTACCATTGTCATGGCTACCACGAGCGAGGCTGAGGCATGGGGCAATGCCAGGGCATGGAGTTCCAGCCTGGAACTGCCCGCAGGCCCCACCAGGAGTTCTTCCTGCCCGCTGAAACATCATCTGTGGATGACGGGAATGATGCAGGATGGGACAAACGACCTTCACAGCATCACACGGACACAGCTTTTCCTGGCACTGCCCAACCTGGGAAGAGCACAGGAAAGCCTCAGGCCAGGCCTAAACCTCGCTAGAGCCATGAGCAGGTTTAACAACTTCTAAATAAGTGATTACACAGGGTGGGGGCACTGTGTCCCTGCCCTCACCACAGGTCGCTGTCACCTTCCGTGTGGTAGATGAGGCTCGGGACGGACACTGCCTCCAAAACAACCAACTGCAAAAGGAAAAGTTGGAGGTGGATTTTCTCTCCATCCACACCACCTGGCCTCTGCCTTGGGCAGGGTGTGCAAAGGGATGTGCTGCCCCAGGGAAGGACGAGTGGACATGCTCAGCTCGCACTCACACACCTCCCCAGGCACAGCAGTTTGCTTTATTAAATCACCGCAGGCAGGGAAAAGAATACTAATTTACAAAAAAAGCCCAAAGCCAAGTGCTCCTGGTCTGAGCAATAGTCTCGTTAACAAGGGGCAGGGGTCAGGTGAGGAGGAAAGGGCTGGGGTTTGGTCTGAGCACGTTTTGGGAGTGGACTGAGGAGTGCTGCGGATTCACACTCGCACCCACACCCACACAGATCCCGTCGGGAATGGCTCTGCTGACATAAATCCCTACGCACAGAGGACAAGAAGACCATGCCTCGCTCCAGAAGGACCAGCCACAGCTTCTGCCCAAAGCAAGGTCACCACTGTGGTCACACAAAACTTCCCCATCGCACTCAACACCCCCCACAACTTCTCCATCTCATCAACCTCCCCGGCGGGCAGCACAGCACCACGCTCCCCAGTTTTCCCACATGTATGGAAGCAGGAGAATCCCCAAGACCCCGGGTTGAGTGATGCAGACCCCATGCTCCCCCCCAAAAACCCCTCTGTGGGTGCCTGACACGGCACAGGGGAACAGAATCATAGAATCATTCGAGTGGAAAAAGTCCTCCAGGATCAGCGAGTCCCACGGGGATAACAGGAGGCAAAGCACCGCTGCAGAGCCCGCGAGTGGAGCAGCGTGGGCTCGTTTGTGGGGAGCATGAGGTCGGGAGAGGGGGGCCGGGGCGAGGGTTAGCACCTGCCCCGGGAACGGGGCTGCTGGGGGTGCTGGCGACTCTCGAGCAGCCACCGAACAACTTCCCGGCCCCGCCGCAAACTTTTCCCAGCGCCGGGGAGGCACCGCCGCCCCCCCGCGCTCCGGCCGAGCATCCCCCGGGAGCCGCAGCGGAGCCGCGGTGGGGAAGGGAACAGCGAAGCGAGGAAGGGAGGGAGGTCCGGGCTGTCCGGTCCCCCGCAGGGCTCCTTCCCGGCGGCTCGGAGCCGCTGCACGCCCCGGGCACGGTCCGTGCCGGGGATCCCAGACGGGGGGACGCGGTGTCCCAGCCGCCCGCTCGGGAGCGGGGTTCGCGGGAGGGGGCAAAAAGGGGTGCCGTGCGTACCTCTCGGTCTTGGTGAACTTGCGGAAAGCCTGGCGGAGGTCGTGGAAGGAGCGGTAGGTCTGCGGCTCGGCCGAGATGCCCTGCGCCCGGGTGGTGCGGGGCCCGATGTGCGGGCTGGGGGCCGGCAGCACGGACTGGCATTTGTGCAGCCGCCGCCGCAGCTCCTGGATCTCCTCGTCCTTCTCCCCCAGGCGCCGCTCCAGCTCCTTGATCCGCTCCTCCTTCAGCAGCAGCAGCTTGGTGAAGTCTCCTTCGCTCAGGGCAGCGGCCCCGGCATCGCCCCGCGCCCGCCGGCCAGCGCCGAGCCGGCCGAGCGGCGAGCAGAAACAGCCCCGAAAACAGCGGCAAACAAGGGAAAAGGCGCGGGGGGAAAAAGGACAAGAAAAGGGGAAAGAGCTCTTCTGCCACTCTGCGAGGCTGGGATCCTGGAAATAGCAACAATTACCATGTGATCGCAGGGTGACGCAGCTCCTTGTAACTGGAGCCGAAGACTTGGGATTCAAACAAGAACACTTCATAAATATTAAATTGCCTCCTTCTAATGAGCCACGTGGAGCCGCCCCCCGGCCCGCCCGGCCCGGCCCCCGGCAGCTCAGCATCCCATTCCTCCCCGCCCCGGGAACGCAGCACCCCGGCTCTCCAGCCCGGGAGCCCTGCATCGCATCCCGCCCCCCAGGGAGCTCATCATCCCACCTCTCTCCTCACCCCGCGTTCCAGGCTGCGTTACCCTCAGCACTCCCCCCTCGGTCCCTCCTGGGTACCCCCCTTGACAGGGCACCTGGGCACCTTGCACGCCTCCCTCCATCCTTCCCTGCCCAGATTATCCCGTGTACCCCATGGCTGGGGCACCCCACACCCCACCCAGAATCCTTCCCCACATCCCAGCCCTCTCGGGTACCTGCATCCCTCCCCATCCGGGACTCCACACCCCTTCTCACCAGGTTTCCTTGCTCCCTGCCCTCCTCCAGGTGCCCCCCTGGCTGCCTCGCCCTCCCTGCCCTCCAGGTCACCCCCCAGCACATGCCAGCCAACCCCCACCATCCTGTGGGACACGCAGCTTTCCCAGGCACCCGGTGTCCCTCATCCCAACATGCACGGACAGGCTGTACCCCACACCCTGAGGAAGCAGAGCCCGTCCCCAGGCACAGGCATCGAGGCCCTGGTGGCACCTGAGGGTGAGGCAGCCGGAGTGCTTTGCCAGCATGTCCAGGGAGGGAGGAACTCATCCTTCCTGGACATATTTGGAAGAGCCCATCACGCACATGAATTTTTAATGCTGGCTGGCAAAGGGCACCATCAGCTCCCCTATCACATTTCCCTCCCAAACCACTCTTGTTTCCAAGGAGGGATTTCAGAAGCCCCTTGCTGCAGGCAAAAAAGGGGAGGGAGGTTTTTCCCAGCCCCCACAGCCAGGCCTTGGGTACTCAGGGCACCCAGGAAGCACTCAGGGTCCACATCCCAACCCATAGAACCTTGTGCCACACCTTTAGGGACAGACTGCCTAGCCTGCTAGGGCAGGGCGAGGAGAGGGCAAAGCATCTGAGCTGGAGGACAAGGCTGTACCGATAGAGTATTAAATTAAGGTGGAAAAAATCAATTAGCAGCATCTCTGTCTTTTAAGGAGGTGGGGGTGCTGGGGTGTTTTTGCACTCTTGTGTCTGTGCCTCCAGCCTTTCACGTGTGGCTGGAAACCTCCAGGCTCGGAGCTCTCTCATCCTCAGACTGGAAGCACCCCTGCGGCCAAGGGGTCAGGCAGTCCTGGGTGGGGGGGGGACACTAATTAACAGTCATTAATAATAATTGCATTGGGCTTTATTGGCAGGCAGAGAGCGCCACCTCGTGGGCGGCACGACGGAGCAGAGCAGGGCCGAGATTTCAGGACGGAACAGCCCGGCCCTTCCCGGGAGCTCGGGAACGGAAAAGGGATGTTCCAATAGCCGGGGGAGCTCTCCGGGACGCGGTGGGATCCTCACAGGCTCCCATCAGGACAAAGTCTCTGGGAGGGGAACGCAGGGGCCACCCCGTGCCCGGTGCTGCCACTTCCAGCCACCATGGCAAAGCTGTGTCACAAAGGGGGCTCAAGGTGCCCAGGGCCCATTGTGACACCGGGGCCTCGTGGTGCCACAGGGCCACTGTGACACCAGGGCCTCGTGGTGCCACGGGCCCATTGTAACACTGGGGCCTCGTGGTGCCACGGGGCCACTGTGACACTGGGGCCTCGCGGTGACACCGGGGCCTCGTGGTGCCACAGGGCCACTGTGACACCGGGGCCTCGCGGTGCCACGGGGCCCATTGTGACACAGAGACGCCTCCCGCTGGCACCGCAGCCCGTGTGGCACTGCGGGTCCCGGGGCTGTATCAGGAGCATGCTGGGCTGTGCCCTCCAGCAGCGCAGAGCACCGCGCTCCGGAGGCTGCAGCTCCCCGGGATAGCTGCCAGAGGATGCCCATGGAGAAGGGGAAGCTCGGCCCTCAGCCGTCCAAGAGGCACCTGCTGAAGGATGGGGCTGGAGGGAGAGACGGGGATGGGGCCGGCACCGGCCCGAGGCAGCCGCCTGCATCCCACACCTCCCGCGTCTCTTTCTCCTCTCACCTGCAGGTGCAGCAGCCCCAGAGCCCGGCTCCACCCGTCCGTGGGGACAGGCCCTCGCGGCATTCCCACCTCCAGCAAAGCACCAAGAGCGCCGGGAGCCATCCCAGCTCGGCCAGGCTGCCACGGGGACAGGGCCCGCGCTCCGGTGTGTCCAGCCCCGTCCTGGTGCCGCCGCCGGCCAACACTGCGGCCCGCGGGCAGTGCCGGCGCCTGAGGAGCTGCGTGGCTTGTTCAGGCAAGGCCACGCCGGAGAACCCCCCGGCAGCGCCCTCCACACCCCCCACCCCTGCCTCGACCGAGACAGAACCGACCCTGGTGCACCAGCTCACCCAGACAGAGCCCCCGGAGCGCTCGGGGGCTGCCGAACGCGTGGATCGAGACACGCAGACCAAAAGCCCAGCCCGAGAGCGGCGGAATTCACGCGTCCGGCTGTTCATGGATCGTGAGACGCAGACAGAGCCCCTGGCGCTGCCCCCCGGCAGAGCCGCCCCCGGAGGCCCGGAGCCCCCGGGCCGCCGGCAGCGGCTCTCCCTGCTCCGCAGGCTGCTCCGGGCGTGCCGCTGCTCCTGCACCAGGGCACAGCCCGAGCAGCTCGGGGCCGGCTGCGGCCCCAGACGGGCACAGCCTCCCCAGGGAGCAGCACAGGGACACGCGCCAGGGATCGGGGTTTTGATGGTGCTCCAGGAACCCGCCGAGGGCACCGAGTGGACTCCGTACTCCTGGCCGTGGCTCGTTGAGACCAGTCTGTGATTTGCCACAGACCCCAAATAAAGGATTCCTGTCCTAATGGTACTCCTCTGGGTCCATTGGGTCCATCCTGTAGGAATGATTGACTGGGGAAGTGGAGAGGGGAACAGGGCGAGCTCTTAGGTGGGACTGAGACTGCTGCCCCCAACACCCCGAGCCTTTGTTAGCCTTGGGCCACACCACAATGGTGGTGACCGACCCCCGGCGGTCACAGCTGGAGAAGACCAGAATCAAAGTCATCAGCAAGACAGAGAAAATTCCAGCCCAAAATGGGAATAACATCTCCCTTCAGCCAAAGGAGGGAAAAAGTTATCAAGGAAGGAAAAGACCATGTGGGGGCGATTCCCCTCGGGATCAATCACAGCTGGCTCCTGAGGAGGGGTCTCTGCCTGTCCCCTCTTATCTGGCACTGTGGAATCTGTCCTAGGGACAGGAACTCAGCCTGGAAGGAAATTCCTGGATTCCTCTAGTCAATGTGCCTTGGATGAGTAGGAGAAAAGCACCAGTAGTGAGAATCAACATCTGGCAAAGCAGCTGGATGGAAAGAGAAAGGCCCAGGGTGAATACACCTGGATGGGGCAGGTGTGACCTCCGGTAGAGACAGGAAATGCAGGAACCAACCTGGATCCTTACCTGGGCCTCCTGGTGCCTCCCCTTGGCCTCAGGAGGAGGAAAACGGGGATCCCTCACACCTGGCTGGGAATAAAGCAGAGCAGCTTCAGCTGGCTCTGAGGAAGATGAAGGTGGGCAAATCCCTTGGGGAAGGGAAATCTTCATCCCACGTAGATGTGGAGCAGTTATTCATACTGGCATGTTCTGCAGTTAAGGTTTTAATGAAGTTTTTAATTAAGTTAAATAAATACTGATGGTTCAAGACAACCAGGTCTTGGAGTCACAGAATAGTTGGAGTTGTAGCTCCTTCCTCCACACTGGAGAGTTCCTGGCAGAGTGGTAACTCCCTAATCTCTATTTTTAAGGCAACTGAAAATTTTGCAGGTGAGTTTTTTTTAACCTCTTTGGTAGGGAAGGAAGAAAAAGCCTCGTCAATACAGTTCCTTATTTTCTATCTGTGTATGTGATTATGGACTTGAGAACCCTTCGCTCCGCAGAAGGCAGCAGCTTTAGGTAGTCCGCTCATTTTAAAGGCAGAATGATCGTTTCCTGGTGTGTTTTAATTACTTCTGAAGTGCTTCAAAGCTTCATTTTGGGCATTTTATTTTCACTGGGCAAGTTCTCAGGGTTTTCTTGGTCCTTTGTGTGTGTATAGGGCAGTGGGTTGGTTATTTTTCATCACTGATTTTACAGACTGTTTTTCCCAGGAGAATATTAACTTGTGCAGAAATAAAATTAGGGTGAAGAGTATCTTAATCTGGGGATAAAAATACTCCCCTGGGAATGAGTCCAGATGAGTTTGTATTATTTATTTAACAATTTCAGCTGCACAGCCATCACTTTCATCCAAGTTTTTTACGTGATAGAGGAGCCCTTTTCTCAAAATGTGGTCACCTGAGGCAGTTTCGTGTTCTCTTATCAATGAAAATCTTTATTTTCTGTTTATAGATGTAGTTATGGATGTGAGAGTCCTCTGTCTATGGCCTTTCTGCCAGGATACCCAGTCAGGAAAGGAGGATCCCCTTTTCTCAAACCTGAGGCAGTTTCAAATCCCTAGGGACACTCTGTTGGCCAAGCTGCCACCATTCCCAAACCTCTGGCCTTCCTCAATGAGGAAAGCAGAGGGATCTCCATCAAGCAGCAGCCACCTGACTGCTCCAAAATGCAGGTTTGGTCCTACAACAATCTCACATGCAGCAGAAGGATGCAACTTTCCCCAGAGAAGTTTTTAAAAACCGGCCGAACATTTCTTTTAACTGGCACTGTGTAACTCCATGGTTTTACCCCAGGACCACCACTTTTGGTTTGAGTTGCTTACCCAAGGAAAGGGCACGATCCCATCCACAGGGAAGCGGTCCCAGAATGTCCTGAAGGATTGAGCCCCTCCCAACGGAGGGTGAACATCCACAGCCACATTCAGAGGAGGCAAAACACGAAGTGCTGCTGGAAATAACCCCTCGGCTTTGGCCAGCGCTGCCACAGCTTGTTCTCCTGCCTCCCCGTGCCTTCTCCGTTACGAGGCACTGCAGAGCACAGTTTACAGCCAGCAGATATGTAAAATATGCCAGCTATTGAACCCAGGAAGGCTCAGCGCCTGCATTTCTCATCCCAGCTCGCTCTGCAAGCCCGAAGCACGCAGACATTACTCAGGCTGCAGCCGTAATTATCCCGCTGGAAGCCGTGCCAGCTCTCCCTTGGTGTAACTTTAACCGAGTATCAAAGGTGATGCTGGATTTTTATAAAATCAATACCCTGCCTTTTACTCCACCTCCGCAACCCCCACCATTCTCTCTTTCAAACCCACTTTTGCAAGCAAAGAGCCTCTGCAGCAGCAGCAGAGTGGACTTGAGGTCACAGCGCTGGGTGATTTGGAGGAGCTGGATGAAGGCAGTAATCCCCACCATGTTAAAAAAGAAAATATTCAGTATTTATTACTTACTTCAATAGTGGCAAAAGTCTGAACCTATTTTTCCCCCAGCCTCTTAACATCAGCTGAAGTTTAATGGCAGCTTCCTAAGGGATGGAGCTGCCTTATGCACACAGTAGATTTCAGTGGGAGGGCATTTTAAGACTACAAAAAGGAAGGATTAATTTTGTGCTGTTTCCCTCTTTGGTGTTCATTTTAGTCCCTATTTCGCTGGGTAATTTAATAAACTGTGTCACCTCCTCAGTGTCTAACTTACTAACAGATATGAGCCTTTTCACCACGGAGTAACTCCCTAAGTGGGAACAAAGATATTTATATTAAAAAATCAGCGTTCCCAATCCCTTTGGAGATGATGCCATGGAGCAGCCGGTGTGCTGAGTTCCTTCTGAGCTTGTCACAGGATTTCTTGCTGCCTGACACCTTCAAAAAGCACCCTGGAGTTGGCCTGGGGCATGAGCAGTGTGAAGATGCCTGTGCTGTGTGTCCTACACACCCTGCAGCTACTGAAGTGTGCAAGAAACCCACCACTCCTTTGGATCACAGAAAGCTCCTGGTGATGCTGCTCCGGCATTTCCGTAGAATCCCAGAATGGTTTGGGTTGGAAGGGAGACCTTAAAGGTCACCCAGTTCTAACTCCGCTGCCACTGGGGAAACAGGGTTGAATTCACTCTCTGCTATTAATTATAATCCATCAAACCTTCCAGCACAAGGACACTGCACATGGAATAATTTCAGGGGAAATTATTCCAATCACCCAAATCTAGGATTTTTTGCTTGTGAAATTTCATGAGTTCACTGAGCTCCTCTGCTCTGGGGCCAGGCTAGGAGAGCTAGGGGTGCTCATCTGGAGGAGAGAAGGCTCCAGGGAGACCTCAGAGCCCCTTCCAGGGCCTAAAGGGGCTCCAGGAGAGCTGGAGAGGGACTGGGGACCAGGCATGGAGCGACAGGACACAGGGAATGGCTTCCCAGTGCCAGAGGGCAGGGATGGATGGGATATTGGGCAGGAATTGTTCCCGGGGAGGGTGGGCAGGCCCTGGCACAGGGTGCCCAGAGAAGCTGTGGCTGCCCCTGGATCCCTGGCAGTGTCCAAGGCCAGGCTGGACACTGGGGCTTGGAGCAGCCTGGGGCAGTGAAAGGTGTCCCTGCCCATGGCAGGGGTGGGACTGGATGAGCTTTAAGGTTCCTTCCAACCCAAACCATTCTAGCTCACTGTAAAATGCAGTGATATCCCACATTAAATATTTTTCTTGCAGCAATAAGCTGGAAATATTTCCTTGTATCCTCCCCTTTCTTTTTGGCGTTTTTTCTCACTGCTGCTTATGACACTGCTCTGGAAATGGTCCCACAGCTTCAACTTCTTCCCCTATTAATATAAATTAAAATAATCCTCTGAATGTCGCAAGCAGGATGTCATTTTCCTTAAGGAAAATGAGGAAGCTAAAAATATTCCTTTGGCTACAAGGGTATCATCACATCCACACTCTCACCACAACTGCTCCACAGCATCAGAGGCTGGTGGGAAAAAAGCCCCTCCAGTGACTCCCAGGATAGCAGAGATTTCACTCTGGTTTTATCCAGCCCAATCCCCCAGACCCCACGTGGGCTCTGGCATGTTTTAGATAAATATTATTAACTCTCCCCTTTGGAGGCACTTCCACAACTGGACACTCAAGCCACGGACTGCAAAGAGTTTTCTTTTTAATAAAGGGGGGTGAAAAAATAAACTGCGCAAGTGGGACCTGTTGGGGCTACAAAAATCCAGCATCCAAATTTAGACGCTCTCAACATCTGAAGCCTGAATTCCTGCTGGGGCTTTTTTTCCCCTCTCTCTGCTATCCCAGAAGAATTTCCCACTCTGCATTTGTGGTTCTTAAGGCTGTATCCTCCCTCCCACTCAGCACGGGGTGATTTTTGAAAAATTGTGAACGTGAACAAAAACTGAGAGTTTTGTCATAACTCTCTTAAAAAAATAGTCACTTTCTGCCAGACTTTTAAACAGATGATTGCCACATAAAAAACTGCTTTTTTGTCATCTCCCATCTCTTGATCTTATTAGGAATCTAGGCAAAGACTTTTCTGAACCGTCTATATGATTTTTAAAATATGCAATTTTACTGTGTATGTATTATTATACATTTTAAAAAACATATATTAAAATTTTTCGGCAGTTGTAAGTCAATGATAAAAATGGTTCCACCTTTCAGGAAAACTCATCCCCCAGAGCATTTCCCCTCTGCAGCTGTGGAACAAAGCCATGGCAGCGGTGGCAGGGGGTGACATCCAGCAGCACAGCACAGCTGTGGCAGCCACCTGGCCAGCCACAAATCCATTCAGCCTCCCACTGTCTATTCCCAGACAGAAATGCTCCTGGAAAATGCTCAGCATCTGAGCTGTGACCGATCTCAAAAGCTTCCCGCTCCTCGCAGCCGTGCCCGGTGCCAAAATTGGGTGACAACTGATGGTTATCTTGGGAAGGCGATGCCACTAAAGGCTGCTCCTCCTCAGCACCCTCCAAATTTACTTCGGATCAGCTCCAAGAGCAGCCTGACTGTGGCTGGGGGTGTTTGGGGCAGCGGGATTTGAGGTACGGCCCATTTTTCCGTCCTCACGCCTGCTGGTGTCGTGCCTTTGGATGCAGAGCTTGGAGGTGACGACACAACCATCAGGAAGAAACTCTTGACATGTCCAAAGCAGCTCTGGAAAATCAGGAGGGTGACAAAGCAGTTGGAAAAGGCCCATGGGGAAGGCCCCCATTCCGGTTTGCTGTGAAGGGAACACTTTAGCAGGAGTAACTCCGCGCGGGAGCTGGGCCCGGGCCAGGAGCAGCTCCATGGGATGGATCCGTGTGGGAATGCCAGCCCTGAGCGACTGCGGGGAAAGCAGCGGCCTCCATGCACAGCCGTGAACTCCAGGCGGGTTTCCCACAAGTGGCTCTTGCCCTGCGCCGTTCTGACCTCAGGAACCCCTCAGGAGCCGCTGTGCTGAAGTGGCAGCGCGTGCAGTCGCTCTGCCCTGGCATCTCCCGGCAATCCCAGCAGGCTCCCACTGGAAGCACTGGGAAAGGGGCCCCGGCATGGTCTGGGAGCACCAGGGCTGTCCCCAAGGATGGGGATCCCCCGCTGCTCAGGGCTGCTCTTCCAGGGCCCTTTTCACCCACCAGCGAGGCTATTTTTAAACCCCGTTTCTCACCGTGCTGCTGCAGCCCAACTCCTGCACAGCCCAGTCATCAACTCCGTTATTTTGGTTGTTATTCCTTTATTCCTTGGCTCACATCCTGCTTTTCCAGGACACCACATGAACTCCAACTGCTTCACAGGGACACTGAGAATATCTGACTTTTCCAAGCCTGCCCAGTGCCCTGGGACATCCCCGTCACGTGCTGGTCTGTGAAGCCTCCTCAACTTTTACATCTTTACATCAATATTTAGGTGTTGGAGCTGAACTGTTTATTTCATTTTCTTCCAGCAAAGCTTGCATCCTCCGAGAACATCCTGTAGCTTCCCAGCCTTTATTTTGATTTCCACAGCATTTTAACAACAATAATGTAATTTTCCAGCAGAGCCAATAACGTCAGGCTCCGTGAGAAATTAATATACTAAATATCAATGTTCTTTTCCTCTTCAATTTTGCCTTGTTTGGCAGCTATTTTTACCTCGACTCCCTCGAGGACTCTCTGCTTTCTAAATACATTTTCAGTTTAAAATCCCAAGCAAGGTTCAGCTTCCATGACTTTTGCTTTTAGAAGTGACTGAGCAGAGAAACCATTCCAAGATGATCCTCAGCTCCTGCAAACTCTCCCAACACAGGTGTTCAGGTTCAGGTTCCTTAAAAATAGAATTTTCATTATTAAATCCTTTTTTTACCAAGGAATGACCCCCTGTTCTGGTCACCATGTGTTCATACTGTCTTGGGGGGAGGAGAAATAATGAAAACCCCCCAGATCTGCAAAGACACCATGAAAGTTACAGCTTAAAACTTCAGTCAGCACTAATTGTGGCAGTAAAACCTAAAGCATTTCAGGTGAAAAATAATGAAGGTCATCTCAGGAGGTACAATTCCATCAGGGATACACACAGGTGGGGAATTGTTTGGGATTTTTTTTAATCTAGGAAATATTTACAGTGAAAAATGATGAATTCTTGATGCTACTGAACTGTTACTGAAACTTCTTGCATACATAGAGTATGAAATGGCTGCAAGCTGGGTTTAGAAGCAGTTTTGTCTGTCTTTTGTGGGGATTTTATTACTTTTCACCTGAAATCAAAGCTGTATTTATGACCTTTTTTATACCTTCTGTCGCAGCTGAAAGCACCAGCTCCGTCAGAGATCCCCGACGCCAAGGGAGCATCTGCATAAGCCAGTGAGCAAAACCAACAAAACCAGCTGCCTTTTGGAAAAATCTAAATTAATATTTCTCCTCTGCTTGGTTTGTTCTGCATTGGAGCATTTTCTGCACCACCTGCTCCCCACATTGGAGCCTGGGAACAGCCAGGTAAGCACGTTCTGCTCCCAGGAACCACCTTATCCATCAGCTAAGGGACAATTCCAACCACTTTGGGAAGGGAAAGGAGGGAGAACTGCTCTTCAGAGTCCCTGTTTGCCACCCGGGTAAAGGAAACACCAAGGGGTGTATTTTTTAGAGGCTTTTCCTGCCTTCCCAAGCTCATTCTCACAGGCAGAGCTGGTCCCAAAGCCTGGTGTTCCTGGAAAAGCTGCTGGCAGCTCACTTGGAGGGGTTTTTACAGCCAGCCTTGCGTGACTGCTCAAGGGGACCTCGCCATGCCGCTCTCCACTGAAGTCAGGACCTGTGAAAAGCAATTTCCAGCATCCACAAAGCAGAGTCCAACCTGACTTCGGGTCTGTGGGAGGCATTTTTCCTATTCTAGTTGGATTCTTGCCATTTTAAATATATATTTTCATTTTCCTCCAGCATGAGAAGGTCTGTCACATCTCAGTTTGAAGCCTGGGAAGCAACACTGGATGCATCCACATTCCATCTTTTCAAAGAGTTATTTGAGCAATTCCTTAGGTACCAACCATCCTCCTTGGGAACACAGCATCCCTGCCCAAAGGCCCAAAGCTTGGGCATCAGGAATTCTCTGGCAAGGCTGGAGAAGCAGCTCTGATTCATCTGTGACCTCCTCACAACAGAATTGGCTCTTGCAGGCTGCAAATGGGACAAAATCTTGAGTTTGCTCCTTGCAAGTTGGCTCCTCTCCCCTCCAGAGGTCCCTTTGGATGCTCTCAAGTCTCAATTTTCGTGGACACCAACATTAGAAGAGGCCTGCCCAGCTCAGGGAGCCCCATCCCACTCCAAAATCCCAGGGATATTCTGATTGCTTTCTAGTCCAGTTGAATGTATTCCCATTTAAACCTCACTGCTTTATAAACTTCCATAAAAATCTGAGGTCCCAGGGAGGATACTTATTTACAATTCAGAATTTATACATGCATTGCACAGCATCTGAAGGGTTTTTTTTCTCCCAAACATACAAATCAGGAATTAAAATATTTGGAATGTGCCATTTCTAGCCAGTGCCCAGGGCTGTGTGTTATCTCACAGTTGTAATTTGTTGCTGAGTGCTGGAGAGGCTTCAGCAATTTCCAGCTGCACAAAGCTTTGGGAGAAGTTTGGCTGCTTTCAAAGCAGAGGAAATAAAAGCAGAATATTACCTAAGTGTTGCTAGCAAGGTTTGCCAGGAAGTGTGGACATCTCCTTTGCGACAGCTCCAGCAGAAAGCTGGGCTGGAGCTGCCTGAGAAGCTGCTTTTCCCAGTGGGAAAATGACACCTTTCCAGAGCTGGAACTCTCTCGAAGAAATGACAGAACTTCAGGGCAAGCCAAGTGCAGGATGGTGGCACTGCTCGCAGCAAGAGAGGCCAGGAAATCTTGGAGGGTGCATGGCATTTTTATCCAGTTTTGGTTTTCCACCAAGACCATCCCAAGCCACCCCATCTGCAGCAGGAATCTGATGTGACGGGAAGAGCAAGGATACTCAGAAAAGAGAAGGTGCCTCCAACACCACCCACACCAGAGCTTATCTAAAAGATTGGGAAAGAATTCCTCCCTTTGAGGGTGAAGAGGCCCTGGCACAGCTGTGGCTGCCCCTGGATCCCTGGAAGTGTCCAAGGCCAGGCTGGACAGGGCTGGGAGCAGCCTGGGACAGTGGAAGGTGTCCCTGCCCATGGCAGGGGTGGCACTGGATGGGAGTTAAGAAAACTTCCCACCCAAACCCATCTGGGATTCTGCTCTGGAGTGGCAGTGTCAGTTTTTATTTAAAGGAACACCATTTTCACCAGGCATGGAAACATTTGAAGGTTCAAGCCTGGCCACAGCTGAAAAGGGTTTGTTTAAAAACGTTCACTGCAAAATGAGTGTATTTCCCATCCCTCACTCTGCAGGGCAGCTCAGAGGAGGGTGCTGGCAGAGCTCCTTTGGAGCAGCAAACTGCAACACCCCAAAAACTGCCAGGGTCCAAGATTCATTTAAAAAATAATAAAAACAAAAGAAACACTTGAAAGGACAAAAGATACCCCTTACACCTACGTTGAAATTACACAGGTCTGCTTAAACTACTATTTTTACTATTTTTCCATTCTTTTCTATTAAATATTGACTCTGTTCGTGGTTAGGAGTCACACATCCCAAACCAAACACCACTGCCCTGCATCACAGACCCTTTTTTGTTCACATTTGGCCTCATGGGGGGAGATCCAGCTCCGCCACCCACCTGAATTTAGGAGAGCTTGGCAGCCCCCCTGAACTCCAACAGCGGGATTTTGCTGGCTGGATCCAAACCCAAACCCTCAGGGAAGTTCACATTTAGCCCAAGCAGAGGGGCCAAGCCTCATGACTCGAGGCTGAACTACTTTTGGTAGCCTCCTGAAGGAGGAATGAGCCCTCCTGCCTCTGAGCCGGGGTCCAGCAAGGTCCCCTGCCCCAAAACCCTGCTCTGCACCAGCCCCTGCCACGACAACCCCGACCCTTCCAGCTCAAGGCCACCCGTGAGCAAACCCAAACCCAGCAAACAGACCACCCACCAACCCACCAGGGAAAGGAGACAGGAAAAAGAACAAGGCTTAGGGAAATATTTTAAGAAATCCAGCCCCTGGCTAGTACTATTTTGGGTTCTGAGCACTTTGAGGCTGCTGGAGCAGAGGTGTGGAAGTCTCCACCATGAGCTGTCTGTATTTAGGGGGGCAGTGGGGCACTTAACACCCACTTTGGCACCTCTGCCATTTGTGTAGGTGAGGAATTCCTCCTGTATCTACGAGCTGGAGGAGCTGAGCACCCATTCCCAGCTTGGGACTTTCCTTTCCCAGGAATGCTCAGCACCCACTGGTTGTTTCTTAGGTTCTTCAGGTCACAGGAGCCTTTTAAAATTCCTTTTGCAGTTTCCCATACCCACCTTCCCACACTTCATCCCTAAGGTGATTTGGGACAGGCCATACATTCCCGATCCTCTCCACACCTCTGCCTGAGCAAGAACAAAGTCAACCCTGACTTGCTTTTCCTGACACGGGGAAAGTCAGGGACAGGGACTTCTGACAAGGGCATGGACTGACAGGACAAGAAATGGCTTTTATAGTGCCAGAGGGCAGGTTTGTATCAGATATTGGGCAGGAATTGTTCCCTGGGAGGGTGGGCAGGCCCTGGCACAGGGTGCCCAGAGCAGCTGTGGCTGCCCCTGGGTCCCTGGCAGTGCCCAAGGCCAGGCTGGACACTGGGGCTTGGAGCAGCCTGGGACAGTGGAAGGTGTCCCTGCCCATGGCAGGGGTGGCACTGGATGGGATTTAAGGTCCTTTCCCACTCAACTCATTCTGATCCAATTTCTCAATGAATTCATAAACCAGGGACTTACAAAGCCCACTCAGGATATCAAAGCTTATCCCAGCCATTATTTCATCCCCAAATCTCTTGTAAAGGTTCTGTATCAGTTTTGTAAACTTCTGTACTCAATGCCTTAATGACAGCAGGACATCCCAAGTGCTTTTCTGCCATCCCACAAGATGATAAAACACACCTGGATTCAGTGTGCTGCAGAAGCACTTTTCAGAAGAAAGTTATTACAGACTAGAAAGGTGCAATGAGTCACGGACGCACAACCACCTTTAAAGAGTGACGTGGGAAATACTCCACAAATGCCTCCATCCACCAGGCTGACACAGGAGGTATGAAATGGGCTTTGAGGAGAAACACAAGTGGAAAAAAGCAAAAGCCACATGGAAGGAAACAACTCACAAACTATTTGCTCTTGCCTCCCCAGGTGGCCAAAGCTCAGAAAAGGTAAAAGGCTCAGCTTAGTGGTTAGGCCTGGCTTGCAAGTGCCAACCTGCTGCTTGCAAAAATCTCATTTTCCTCCCTGGTCTCCCAGCAGAGGAAAAATCTCCAAGGCCCAACAACAACTTTTTAATTTTGTTAAAAGCGCATCTATATATAAAAATAAAGTCTCATTCCTCTCTATCTCTCCTGCCCAGACTTGCCCAGTTCTTCATGCAAATTGTTGCCATTTCTCTTATCAGTGCCCTTACATCCCCAGATCAATACCACTTTTCCTACCTCCCCCATCTGCCCCCACCAATAAACTGGACCTGTGGCCTTGACTCCATTTTCTTTACACCTGCAACCAACCACTGAGGTATTTCCTCCTCCCCAGCAGCTCTCCCTTTCCAGATAGGATATATTAAATATATCTATTAGGATATATTAGGATTTATGCTGTAGGCAGCCAGGCAGGCTGGGGCACACTGAGTTCATGCCACCCTTGTGCAGGGTGTCCTTCCAAAACAAACAAAGACCTGTGCAAGTCCTTGTCTTTCCCATCCCACTTATTTGTCCTGAAACAGAAAGAAAAAGGAAAAAAGCCCAGGGCTTTTCTCCTGCACACACAGAAGCCACAAAAAGGTGCTGCAAAACAACCACATCTGGCCTTAAAGTGTAATTATTTGCCTTGGGAGCTTTGGTTTCGGCTGGGAGAGAGGTTTAAGTCTATTATTTTAAGGAGTCCTAACAGCATTAGAGGACTTACTGTCAGTGATTTGTACAGTAAATCCAATTACTGCTTTTCACTTCTGTTCAGCGTAAACCATTACTATCAGAACATTCTATTTTTCTGAATGCACTTAAAGGAGAAATAAGAGGTGGAAGTGCCCAAGGCCAGGTTGGATGGGGCTTGGAGCAGAGTGGGACAGTGGAAAGTGTCCCTGCCCATGGAACAAGATGAGTTTTAGGGTCCTTTCCAACCCAAACCAGCCTGGTGTTCTGTAACGTTTTGCAGAAAGGGTTTTCTTTTTTAAGCTGCACTACATAAATCTTAACACCTGTGACTTCAAGGTTTGCCTTCATAATTAATGGGAGCACTTCATTTTATAATTTCATAACTTATTTCTAAAGTACCTGGTATTTTTAGGCCCACAATCCCCCTGTTTTTCCTAAGACCAGGTGGAGGTCACACTCTCAGTATCAAGAAACTGCCTGTACAGAAGTTGGGAAGCAGGTTGGGAAATTGTCGGCAGAACTAAAAAATAGTGGAATGTAACTTCCAATTAAACTTCCCAAGCATTTGGGTCTGATGATGCCTTTTGAAGGATTCTTTGCCAAAGGGGAGGACACACCAGCAGGGACAGGATTCAAACACTTCTCGTGTCAAACACATTTGCAGGAGCTCTGCTGCCACCAGCTCCAGTTCGAAATCTCCTCTTTGCAATTATTTTTGGACATGGATTTTAGGAGCCAATATTGAGCAGAGAAATGGGGAGTGAGGGCATTTCCTGAGCTCGCTGGCTTTCCTGCATGCAGGTGCAGGACCCTGTTCCTACGCTGGGATTATTCAGGCTGGCATTGCACTCTGGAACAAGGCTGGAATTGCACACCCACAATTTATACTTCTGTTATCCAGAGGCATTGGAGAAACACCTGAGACTGGAGGAGTTGTAACCACAGCTTTACAAAAGTCATCAGGCTCACAACAGAACATTTATGGAGCAGCAGAGTGTCAATATTTGATCCATATCCCAAAATCAGCCTTACACAAACTCAGGTCATACCAAACTATCCTAAATCACAGGAGTACTTATGGCACAGATTTATCTTGAAGCCACAGGCACACAAAACTTTTATAATTAATTCTATTTTCTTTGGCAGCAGCACGATCCACCCCCCTTTGGGCACAACTGGTGCTTCTCCATGGCACAAACAAACCCAAAATGTCTCAGCCACAACAAGGAAAAAGCGGCAACTCAGGAGTCTGGAGAGTCCCAAGCCTGAGGGAAAGGGGTGCAGAAACCTCATTTTTTTGCCCATTTTTTAAAATAATTTCTTTTTCACCTAATATCAGTTTTGGAATTAGGACCAAGTGGCTTTCATATCTGTAAATACAAATACACACAGGCTGTTTGCTCCACTATAAATTCCTTTTCAGCCTAGCAGCAGCTCTCTAGCAGGGTGTGAGTCAGGCTGCTGAAGCAAAGGATTGTTTTTTGAAAGCATTAAGACTTCAATTGAATTGTTCCTAATTACAGAGCACAGTGGCATTGCAGTATGCAGATTTATTTGGAGGGAAAGGGAGAACTGTGATGTCTAGAGAGCTATAATGAGCTGCAGTGGTGTTTAACAATCTCTCTTTGTACACACACAAAACCCTCCCCAATAACTGATACACGTCCCTCTAAAGCTGCAGTTGACTTGGGAAAATTCAAAGTTTTTTAGCAACATCCCATTTCTTCCCCAATTTCCAGCAGTTCCTGCAGTGTGAATGTCACCACCCAGAGCATCCACACAGCTGGATCATAGCAGGGGCCGTCTGACCAGGATGTCTCCACCAAGCACAGCAAACACAGCACTCAGGAGATGCTCATCACCATTTTCATGTTTTTTCCAAGGCTGGGCTCTGATCCTGCTCCTCCTGACACCAAGGATATTTTTATTGGCTTTATGCTATGTTAAAGGACAGCTGCTGATCCCCAGCAGGGCTTGGCACAGCCGGAGATTTGCCACAAACCCCTTGCTGGACATCCTGGAAAATTTCGTGCAGCACTTCCAGGGAAAGCTGGAGGATCAGGCCCCCTTTAGGGGGTTTGTGGCAGTAAATAAATAACACAAAGGGGTGACACCCACTCAAGTGTCATTTTTCCCAAGCTGGAAGTGCTTTTCCCTAATCCCACCTGGCAGGCCAAGGCAAACCCTGGAGGAGGCAGCCCACTGCTGCTGTGATTGTGGAGAAGGAAACAATTATGTTCTCCTGCTCTTGGGGCTGCTCACTCTGCCTCTCCAGAGGCTTTCAAGGAAACACGAGCACAAATCACATCTCCTCTCTTGATCACTTCTCCTCTTCTGAGCAAAATCTGTGGCAGAGAGAGGAAGACAGGGAAGTAAAGCATCACAGCTTCCCTTCCTGCACAACCTCAAAAAATGATGCTGAAATTCCCACCCCTGTGGCATCAGAATGGCTTTCCATGTCCATGTGTTTTGTCATGCTTCCCTCACACCTGTGGGGCAATCCACAGCTGGTTTCTACCCCAGAATGGGGCTTTCCATCCCAAACTGCCCTATTTCCATGCCATGGCCACCTGCATTTCATCTCCTTGCTCACAGATCATCAGAGTCCTGTTACCTGCACTCAAGCAACACCTCACATTTCCCCCAGAGACTTTTTCATTGCCCCTTTTAGTGCTGGGCCCGTGAAGGTGTGTGACACTTGATTTTATGGAGCTGGTTTGCCCCTCCCACTGTCACAATTCCAGGGCAGAGGCATTTAATTGGTCACTGAACGATTTCAGCTCATTTTCCTGGGCAGTCTGAAGTACCTGGTGGAACACTGGGGCCTCCACTCTGCAATCCAGCGTCCCAGTGATCAAATCCCACCAGTCCCTCAGGGCAGGGTAGGATGGCATGCTATAGACAGAAAAATCCCTTTGACAGGGAAAAACTCCATTGTTACATCTGCCCGTCACTCCCAAGCTCTGCCCTGGAGATCAGAAGAAGCAGCACATCCCAAACCGTGCTCAGTGAGAGCTGCTCATAACTGGTTGGGAAGGGCTTGTTTGGGGGTTTCATCTTCTTTGAATGTGCTCCAAAACCTGCACTTGAACCCCTAAATTCTGCAGAAAGGTGGATACCAGAGGGCAGACATTTCCTCGGGAGCAATCCCATGTTTGGGGTGGGGAATGGGAGCAGCACCCTGGCGAGCCAGCGGATGCAGGGAGCAAGGAGCGAGACACTGCTCTCCATGAGGGATCCAGGCCCTGTCATCTCTCCCCCTCAGGGATACCTCCTGCTTTTAAAGCTGAGCAAACACAGGGATGGCACTTTTCCAAACCTGAAGCGTCAGCAACACCTAATTACAAATGCTTCATTTAACAGGGCTGCAAACGAAGCCCGCGACTGCATCGGTGTGGTGGGGGTCAGCTCTGGGATGGCAAACCGTGCCCCAGCCTGGTTGTGCTCCAGCTCTGAGGTCAGTGGCAGCCCCAGCAGGATGTAATTCCAGGGATAGATCCCAATGCTGGGATCCTAAGCTTGCAAATTATATGAGAAAAATGGTTTAGTAGTGAGCACGGTGGTGGTGCTGGCTTGACTTGATGATCAGAAAGGTCTTTTCCAAACTTAACGATTCTATAATTACACAAAATCACTCTGCAGAAGTCCTGCAGTGCCCATTTCATTCCCGTGAGGGTCCAGAAGGATTTTGGGAAGAGCCAAACATTCAATTCAGCTGTTGCATCACCAGATGTGGCACAAGGACCACAGACTTGGGATGCTCAGGGGTTGCCCCACCTGGAAGCCACCCCTCGCAGAGATTCGTGGCTGCTGGATTTATTCACAGCCTTTTCTGGGTGCAGCAAACCCTCCCCAAAACCTGCATTGGCTTTCCTCGCTGTGAGCCTTTGCTTTTTGTAGCAATTTCTGCAAACCCACAGCTTTGCTTAGGCCACCAAGAGGAATTTCTCCACCAGGAGGAATTTTTCCACCAAGAGGGATTTCTCACTCCTGCCATCATCCTCCAGCAAACCCAAACCTCCTGTAAAGCTCAGGAGTGTCACAAGGCTGTATCCCTTCTCCCAGCATCTCTGCTGGGGAGAGCTGCAGTGCCGGGGATGGATCAGGTGGGAAAGGCCTCAGCACGGAGCAAACCAGTGTCAGAATGGTCCCAGCCCTTAAACTGGGGTCTGCCTTTGGCGCCCTGCATTTATTTAGGGCAAGCTGGGCCTGGTGGGTGCTGTCTGAGGCAGCTATCTGGTCAAAGGCCTGCGGGGAGCCGGCAGATAGGGCGGGTTAATGTTTAACCCGCGGGACTGTAAAGCAGCCCGGGGCTGCTGAACCTTTGGAGTTTGATATGATGATTAGGGAATAACCGCAGTGACACGTCGCAAACTCCCCACAAGCGAGGAGACCTCTTTCCCGGGGGGTGATCTCCCAAATTGCTCAGGTAGGCAGCTGCTCGTTACTGGGAGGTTAGGGGGACTGGGACCGGCTGTGCAAAACGGGACCGGTGCTGGGGTTGGGAAGGAGCAGCTCCATCGGGAGCCTCCCACCCCAGCAGTGCCCCAGCATCAGACTCACACGCCGGAGCTGCCCCACACCAGCAGGGCTGGACTGGGGGGCCGGGACCCCCTGGCTGGCCCCACACTCAGACTGGCTCTGAGTTTGGGATCAGCAGGGTGGGCACAGAAGGGCTTCTCGGGGGCCTCGGCGCGGTTCCTACCTGGCAAAGCCATGGGAAGAGGGGTTTTCTGCTTTTTCTCCTGACCTGAAACGCAATGCCAGACAAGGTGGAGGGGGAGGAGGGATTTTCCCTGCCATAATTCGCTCTAGATTTGTTAAAGCACAACTTTCTGGGGCTTAATCATTAGAGATCTTTCCAGCCGACTTGGTGTCCCTCCTTCTCTTTGCCACAGATCAGTCTCCCTAGCGAAGGCAATCACTGCTCCTAAAACCCCCTCAGTTTTCCCTAACCCCTTCCAACTAGCAGGAATAGTTTCTGCCCAGCACAGAATGCTCCTCCCAAGCTCTTTCCTTCGGTGGAATAGGAGTTTTGGGTGGGAGCAGGCAAGGGAGGAAGGATGGTTTCAAAGTGTCTGGGACATGGGGATGCAAATTAAACACTAGGGAAGGAGGCTGGGCTCAGCATCACAGAGGGGCTTTTGGGGGGCAATTTGTGTGCATTTGGCGACAGAGCTGCAAAAGCCGTGCCCAAGAGAAAAGGGATTCCAAAGGGAGCAGCTGATTCCCAAGCAAAAGGGGCTGAGCAAAAAATTGCCAGATTAGGCATGAAATGTTTTTTCCAGGCTCGTGTGCTGCAGCACTTTCACGCTGCTCTGAATTTACCCCATTTTCCTGCAAATTGCCTGTGAGTTGCCACTTTGTGTGGAGACACCTGAGCTGGAAAACAACCCCCCACCCTAGGAAGCCAAGGGGCGAAAGCCTTGTGCTGCGTTGCTCAATCGGACTCCGTCCCTCAGTGTGTCACCCCAGCGAGGAGCTGAGGCAGCTCACAAGGCTTCCAGTTTTGGGGAAGAAAATGAAGAATGCTTGATGTTTATGGATGTATAGAAAGGAATATATATTGCTTGGAGCGTGGAGGGAGGGGAAAAAATCCCCGAAACATCGATAACCTAGAGAAAAATAGTTTCTGTAGTGGGGTTATTAGGAGAAAGAGTGAATATCATCATCCAGTCTTTCCAGAGGTTGTTTTTCTTCAGGAGGAGCGGTTGCACTGAGGGGGTACCAAACAAAATGGCCTTAATTAGATGTGTCCAAGTGGCTCAGCACAGTCACGTGTGTATTGATCCTGAGGGATAAACATGGGTTCGTTACCTCCTTCATGGAACCGGGAACCAGCTTTCCCCAAAAAGGCTGCAGAGGGGCAGGCTCTGCCCTCAAATACCACCTCAGCAAAACTCCTGGCATGGGAGACATCCCTTGGCTGAGGAAAGAGACTCCTCCTTTTCCAAATAACCCAAAAGTGAAACAAAGTTTTCCACAGTTTCTGGGGTAAAAGCTTCTGGATTCGTCTTGCTCCTGGATGGATGGAGCAAAGCCAGAGGATGTGCTGTAGTAGGTGTGAAGAAGCCACGTGTAGAAGTAGCCATGGAGAGGTGAAGTAGTATCATAATAGATTTGTTTCTTGTTGGTGTGGAGCTTGCAAGGCATAAAAGGACCTTTTCTTGCCTTGGCACTTCAGAATTTCAGCAGAAACCTCAAATAAATGAGAGTGCAGAGAGGAAAACCACACTCACCAGTATTCTGATTTCAGGTAAAAGCAGAACCTTCCTTTTCTTGATGCTGTGACCATAAGTTGGTGGTATTGTCAAAATTGCATCACAAATGAGGATGAAATAGGAAATATGGATGGTTTGCATTTCCAAAGGTGTTAATTTCAATATAAACATCTGAACAAAATGCAACCTCCTGCCCCCTCCTTTTTTTTTTCCTTTTCTTTTTCACATGGTTGCCCTTGCTAATGATAATTTATTTTAAGGGCAAATCCCCAAAATTGGTTGAATTCCAGAACTGTTATTTTTATTAAGTGTGGCTGGGTTGATTCTTTTTTTAAAGCAGTGCTGAAAACACTGCCTGAATTTGCTGCAGTCATTCACATTTTCCATCAGCAGCCGTGGAAGGGGAGTTTTCCCCCTGCGAGGGCAGATTTGCTAATTGATTCCTGGCTCGGGGAACAAAGAAGTAGAGAAAGTAATCATGTTTCCTCTGGGTGACAGGTAAAAAAAAATCCCAGCACACTGGCACTGGTGCAAGGAGTGGGGCTGGTGCCTGCAGAAAGGGGAAAGGGCTGGAATCCCATCAGTTTCAGAAATAAAACATCCCCCCATGATTTGTATCCTGGAAATTGTCTGGATGCACTGATGGACATGTGGATGTGGCACCTGGAGATGTGGTTTGGTGATGGGTTAATGGCTGGACTCGATGATCTGAGAAGGGCTTTTCCAACCTAAATGATTCTGTGATTCCATGAGATGGACCCTTGGGTGGCAGAGGTGGAAAAGTGCCCTGCCCAAAAAAGTGTTTTGATGTCCTTGGCTCAAGGGAGGCAGGAGGGAAGGAGGGAGAAGAGAAGGGCTTGGAAAATCGCAGGGTGGAAAGTCTGTTATCCTGGGCTTGGGATTTGTCGTGTTGGGATTTATACCACAAAGAAGAGAGGGGTTTGCTGTTTCCATCCCGGAGAAACCCCACTGATGGGAGAAAGCTCTTTAGCTTATAAATTACCTGTGAATGACGTTGGGCTGGTAATTGGTAGGTGTCAATTAACTGCTCAGAGTGGGGCTACCAAACCTGGGTGGTGCCTGGGGCTGTCCATGTGTGTGTCCCGCCCTGAGTGCGTAGAGCTGTCCAGTCCCGGCCTTCTCTGGAATCTGGAGCGGGGGCTTGCGCTACCCTGGGCTGGGGGTCTTCAGCTGGACCCCACTTCCAGCAGGACCAGCTCCACAGCTCCAGGTGAGCCGGAGCATCCCCGAGGATGGGCATCCTGCAGCCCTTCCATGGGGAAGGGCTGTTTCCTTCAGTCAGGCTGGGCTTTCTCCAAAGGCAGGAATGTGTGGAAGCACCGGGCACAGATTAAAGACAGATCCTCGTTAACGACCACCCCCCCAGACCTCGGGTGTTGCAGCAGGCTGTGATCAATTCTTCATTGCAACCTTGAATGCTCTTGCTCCCTAATTCCAAGTGGATTGCTTCAGCATATCCTGGAGTGCACCAGTGTCTAGACATGCTGGTCTAGAGCCTGAAGTCTTTGCAGGATGCCTTACGAGAAGAGCCCAGAAGAGCTCGGCTGTCTTATCTAATAAGGCAGAAGGCAGAGAAGGATATTGCTCCTGCTGGAAAGGCATCAGCCAGGGAGATGCTCTTTTCCCATCCATCCGCCAGCCCTGAGGCTTGTGCTCGCTGCTCAGCGTGAAACCATCCCCGGCAGGGAAGGGAGACCTTCCTGGAAATCCCTTCTCCCTGCAGGAGAGGATGTGTGGCCTTAAAGGATCCACGTGCAAATGCATCCAAAGCAGCAGCCGAGCAGGCATCCAGCCTGGCAGTGCTCAAGTCCAGCTCTAAGGGCTGAGAGAGACCCACCCACCCACCGAGAGCTGCAATCTGATCCCTCAGTTCCCTGAGGAAACCAGGATGCCCCAAAAGCAGAATATAAGGGGCCGGATTTGCAGTGCGACAGAGCTTTCCCCTATAGGGTGGATATTTGCAGTGCGACAGAGCTTTCCCCTATGGGGTGGATATGGGGTGTCTCTGCCCAGGCAGGGGAGGGTGCAAAACCAATCTGGATTTTAACTGGGGTTTTTTTGAACGCTCACTTTCTCTTTCTGAAGCAGCCTGGGAAAGGCTCCAAGTGGTTTCTGCACAGCAGTGTGCTAATCCTGCCCCGTGCCTGCTGAACACTGGCTCCGGAGGAGGCAGCAGGCATAGACACCACAAACATCGACAGGGTTTTGTTGCTGCCCTCAGAAGGGCAAAACAAACCAATAACTGGGCTCCAGCTGCTGCAGAAAACACTCATTTGGGAATTAGAGACAGGAGAGAGCTGTTGCATTGGATAATCCATGTCCCAGCCCCTGCATGTTGGTAGTAATTAAAACACTGGAGAACCTGGGAGCACGGGAAAAAAAATTAAATAAAATCAGAAGAGTCTCACCAACCTCTGCATTAAATAGCTCCAAAATCTGGCATTACAGAGGTGCCTCTGTTTCCAAGTATTTGAGTCACAGTCTCTGGATCTCGGTGTGGCAGAGTCCGAGTGACACGAGGCTGAGATCCTCCAAACACCTGGGCTCATGGCCCATTTTTGGTGCTGGGAATTATCCATTTTAAATTAAAAGCAGCTGTTTAAGTCTTCCAGGGCACAAAGGCATAGGAGCACAGGGCAGGTAATGTCCAAAAGCAAAGTGGGCTGCCCCAAGCCTTGGCTCCTCCCTCAGTGAACCTCAAAAGCAGCTGATAAAAAGGGGTTGGCGTTGAAAGCTGGGTACTGGAAAGGGCTTTTTCTGTTATTTCCACAGAATCGTGACACGCTCAGAAAATCAGCTGCAACCAGACAGATTGCGCTTCTTTACCTGAGTTTCTGTACGTGCAGTGCTCACCTTGCATGCACCACGGGACTGCTGTGCAGGGGGATTGTTTAGGGTCTCCTCCCCAAAATCTGGCAGTAGCTCAGGGTGCAGGCACAGCAATCCACCTTTCTTCTACCTTCCTGCTGCTCTGGATTTCCCTTCTGCCCAGCATCCCCATCCCATCCCATCCCAGTGTGCTGCCAGGGTGCCTCATCCCCCTCACCCCCAGTCCACCCCTCCCAGCCCCTTTTGGCCCTGTTTGCTCTCCAGGCAAGCCTGGGAGGTACGACCTTTCCTTGCCTTCACCTTTATACAATAAAATGCAATTTTAGGCAGTAACAACCACGTTGGATGACACAATTTAGCATTTTCCTGCATGAAGTCCTTGATCCCACTGGCCCCCAGCTCTGGCTACAAGGACTTGAGGAGGGAACCGGGTTTGCTCTGGCTGCTGTTCAGCATCAGCCTGAGGCTTCAAGCTCAGCCTTGCACCTACAGACCCTGTTTTCATGCCTGTAGCACATAAATGGATTTTGGACAAGCTCAAAGCTCAGCATTCAGGAAAAACAGGGAATCACCAGTAGTGAATCCATGTTGTAAATGTCCCTTTCCCAGGGTGTAGCCCCAGTCAGATTCAGATTTCAGTTTTATGATGTTTTCAGCCCAAACCAAACCAAACCAAAAAATCTTGAATCATCCA
Organism: Melanocharis versteri; assembly: GCA_013397845.1. Lineage (NCBI taxonomy): Eukaryota > Metazoa > Chordata > Aves > Passeriformes > Melanocharitidae > Melanocharis > Melanocharis versteri. The sequence goes on from VZTG01007478.1 coordinate 272,892, forward strand.
TGACCTAAAACTGCAGCTCTGAATCAAAATGTCTGAACCCAAGTTGTTCCAGCCCTGAGCTGAGCTAAGACCTGAAGTTCTCCCATGTTCTTTATTTTCAAAAATAAAAATAGGCCAAATCTGGAGCTAGGTCTTGTTTCTCACAGAGTGCAGGACATGGCTGGTACAAGGTTCCCTTCCCAGTGTCAGCATCCCACGAAGCCTGAAGGACTCATTGTTGTGTACTCCACTTACATATTTTTTCCTCCTGAGACACCACCAAAAGGCTACAAATTCCCTCTGCATCACCCCAGGATCTGACTGTGGGTTTAAATGCTGTTTATTTACGTTCAGCAAAGGGGATATTTCTGCTTTTTCCATGGTCTCTGCTGTTCTGTTTTGGTTTTATCCCCAAAATAACTGATTTAGGAAGAGCAACCCTGTAAACTTTCTCAGGAGGGTGGACTTCCTCCTCCCAGCCGTATTAATTGATTTAATTTATCTTAAATTTGATTGCAGTGAGCACCCCTAATTAACCTGATTTTTTGCTGATAATCACTCCCAATGGAATCAAATCACAAATCCGGGGATGGATTGACCGGCACACAGAAAGAAGCCGCCCTCCGTGCGTTAATTCAGCGAACAGGATATAATTTGATCCAGGTAGGAATTCACGGTCCCATCCTTTTGTGCAGTGTCCAGCTTCATCCTGAAGCTTCACTGGGGGCGTGAGCAGCAAATCCGTGCTTCTGAATCACTCCTTGCTCGTTCCTTTTCCCTCTGTTTCTCTTTCACATCCGTGCTGACCATCACTACGGCGTCTTTCATAAAGCAGGATCTTATTCCTCCGGGAATCCCTTGCTTGATGGCAAATTATGATAAAGGTGGGGAAAGAACAACCCTGAGCAGTGCTAAACGTTGGGAAAGGTTGGGATCGGTGTCTCAAAGCCAAAGAAAACCCACTGAGCAAAGTTTCAGAAGAGGGATGAGGTGGGAAGTCCAGCATGTCACCTTTTGCGCAGATCCTAGCACGGGTACAGGGGAGGCAGGTGCCTCACCTGCCCCAAGGTTTGCTCCCAGTTTAGGCTCCAAGGTCTCCAAGATCCAAAGCTCCCGTGGTTAGGGCAGGTGGAGCCTGGGCATGACCTTCAAACCCACCTGAGAAAGCCTTTGTGGGCTGACACGACCAAAACAAGCTCAGCTGTGGAAAGCACTGGGCACTGCCATGACTGGCCTTGCATCCTGGAAAAAAGAACTGGAAACACTGGGTTTTAGGCAGGTGCAGGCTGTGAACTTTGCCTTGCTTTGCGTAGCACTAGAGGGCACAACAGCCCCAAGCACAACCTGAGATTCCTGGGAAAAAGCACATTCCAGGAGCAGGCCAGCAGCTGCACTTGGTGCCCTTGAGGAGCCTTTCTGCTGTACCTGACCCATAAGATAAGGGACTTCTGCATCTCCTAGATTTACTGTGGCTATCTGAGAATCATAGGGGTTGGGAGGTTCCCTAAAGCCCATCTCATTCCAGCCCCATGCCATGGGCAGGGACACCTTCCACTGGCCCAGGTTAATCCAAGCCCTGTCCAACCTGGCCTTGCAATGATCTTGGTGTTCAGTTTTTCCTACTGTCACATCTGGCTATAGCTCACTGCTAAACCACAGATTTCAGCCCCCAATCCCCCCCCAAATTCAACACCTTCTTGCTCTTCTCTCTCCTTTCCTTTTCCATTCCAGCCTTGCTATTTTATCTTTTTCTCTCCTCCCCCCCCCCNTCTCTGAGCTTGCTTTGCTCTTTTTCTAAGAAATATGAAATACACCTACTCCTGTCTGAGCCATCAAAGGGTGTCATCAAAACATCAAAATATTACATCAGTTGGCTGAATTTCTTCATCTTTTATTAATTTCGATATATTTGCTTTCCTTTTTATATGTCATCAAAAGCTGTGTTTGCCTTTTTGTCTCTTTAAAGTTGTACATATGCTGGGAAGGAAGGAAGGAAGGAAGGAAGGAAGGAAGGAAGGAAAGGAAGGAAGGAAATATGATAAAAAATGGGGAAGGAGAACAGAGACACACTCGTCTAGCAAAAACAGCCCAAAAAGGAAATACTGACTGGCCTTCACATCTTTGAATATTATTTGGGGCCAAGATTTGCTCTCTGCCAGAAGGAACTCCTGGGTGGGCAGGTGTCATCCTCGGATTGGATGAAAATCAAGACAAATTATAGATTTTGCAAGTGTTCCATTACCCAGCCCACAGCTAGCACACAGCCCACAGAGATTCCCCTCCCAGAGCCAGGAGGATTTCCCTTTTCCAGGGAGTTACCTGACTGTCTGCACTCGGACTTCGGAAGTATCCCAGCCTTGGCAGCGGGGCATTGCATTATCCCTGATGAATCCGTGAGGAGCTGAAGGGAAGGAGGGTGTTTGCCTCAAGGGTCATTCCCAGAGAAGGCGTTGGTTTGATCCATGTTGGAAAATGGGTAGCTGAACCTGTCTTTTCTTTTTCTCCGTGGCAGGAAAATGGGCAGAGGAAATATGGGGGACCACCACCAGGCTGGGATGGCCCTCCACCAGAGAGGGGCTGTGAGATCTTCATCGGGAAACTGCCCCGAGACCTCTTTGAGGATGAACTTATCCCCCTCTGTGAAAAGGTGAGGCTTGATGGCAGCTGATCAGTAGTAATGGTCAGAGCTGCATTTCAGGGCTGAACTGGGCTGATTCCAAGGCCAGCTTGGGCAGGGCTTGGAGCATTCTGGTCCATGGAAGGTGTCCCTGCCCATGGAACTGGAACTGGGTGGGCTTTAAGATCCCAGTCGTCTTTAACCACTCCCGCCTTGCTGACAAATCTCTCTCACTTGGCAGATTGGCAAAATCTATGAGATGAGGATGATGATGGATTTCAATGGCAACAACAGGGGCTACGCCTTTGTGACCTTCTCCAATAAACAGGAGGCCAAGAATGCAATAAAGACACTCAATAATTATGAAATCAGGTAAGCGCGGCAAACACCTTCACAGCAACTTTGAATCACATATATCTGTCTATTTTGGCATGTAAGGGATATTTTTCCCGGCAGCCCAGAGCAAGGTTATTTAGATCCCTGTGTTTTGAGGGGAAATCTCCTCCTGTCTCCCTGTGCAGTCATTGCTCATTAAAGTCAACATCTTTCGCAGGAAATTTCTTCCTCACAAAAAAAAAAGACAACAAAAAATATCCCTGTTTGTTTACGTTCCTCTTAAATCAGCTGTACAAGGCATTCACTTGCCTGGAATAATCCCAGAGTGGGAAGTGACTAAAGAAATGGTCAGGGAGCCAAAAATGGACAAATTACTGGAGCGCCAGCTCCTGTGGGAGCAGGGAATCACTGCAGGGAGAGGGAGAGGGAAGGGGAGAGGGAGGGGGAGAGG
>VZTG01007478.1:276721-418672 GCA_013397845.1 Melanocharis versteri
GTCCATGGAAGGTGTCCCTGCCCATGGAACTGGAACTGGGTGGGCTTTAAGATCCCAGTCGTCTTTAACCACTCCCGCCTTGCTGACAAATCTCTCTCACTTGGCAGATTGGCAAAATCTATGAGATGAGGATGATGATGGATTTCAATGGCAACAACAGGGGCTACGCCTTTGTGACCTTCTCCAATAAACAGGAGGCCAAGAATGCAATAAAGACACTCAATAATTATGAAATCAGGTAAGCGCGGCAAACACCTTCACAGCAACTTTGAATCACATATATCTGTCTATTTTGGCATGTAAGGGATATTTTTCCCGGCAGCCCAGAGCAAGGTTATTTAGATCCCTGTGTTTTGAGGGGAAATCTCCTCCTGTCTCCCTGTGCAGTCATTGCTCATTAAAGTCAACATCTTTCGCAGGAAATTTCTTCCTCACAAAAAAAAAAGACAACAAAAAATCGATTAGAACATTGGGAAAAAATACTCTGCTTTGGATCAAATTAACTTTCCCCTAACTAGCGCAGTTTATGATGTTCCCCTCAGGTTGTTTGTTGTTGATTTATTCTATTCACAGTCTCCCTCATGACAGATTCTGCAGATATGTTCTGGGAGATGGAGCAATTGCAAAAAAAAGGTGAAATAGGATGGAAACCAATTGGCAAAACAGTGACATTTCCTAATAGAAAGGAACAGAAAAAGCCCTCGTGTTTGTGACTAAAAATTGGGAACAAAACACCCAGAAATCAACAACAGATGGGCCCATCAATGCATGTTGGTTGGATTTCAACCACAGTAAATGTTTTTTGCCCATTCAAAGTGGGATGAGTTGATGCCTTTGCTTAAAAACCTTTTGGGATAAACTGTTCTGGCAATTGTACGGCTTTTTTAATAAAAAAAGAGATGGGTTGTGAGCTGCTTTGAGCGGATCAAGGCACACGGAGGGCTTGGAGATGTCATTTGTAGCAGAGGTTGGAAGGTCTTAGGGATAAGGCTTCATCCACCTCCACCTCCTCCACTTCCTTCCCCGGTTCCAAAGACTCCTCTAAAGAAGTTTTGTACTCCTCCAGACTTGTAAGAGATACTTTGACCCCAAAGAGGTGAACAGAGGAAGATTTTACTTTGAGGTCTGCACAACAGCTGGCGTCAGCCAGTCCCCAAATGGTGCCTCTCCATAACAAGGGATTTTCTTCCCCCAAAACCTTTTGCGGGGTGGGAGTGGGAAGCCACAAGCCACTGGTGAACACAACAAATCCTGGCTTATACTGGTGACAACACAGGGACCTGCAATGGGGGCCGCAGTGGCCTGGTGGCAGCAAAAGGGAGAATCCCAGGAAGGAAAAGCAAAATTTGGCTTTTGGTTTCTCCCTCAAATCCTTCATTTCAGCTGCTGAATGAACTTTGATGTCAGATTTAGCAGAGTGGCAGCTTTTGCACTGAGCAAGGCCACTGGAATATCCCAAAGAACAGCTGACACCAAAGCCTTGTGTTTGGCCTTGTGTTTTGGGACAGAAGAGGGGCTTTTCTTTAACCTTCCCTTCTCCTGGCTCCTGGCTCCTGACAAAGCAGCTCCGTTGTTTCAGGAACGGGAGGCTCCTGGGGGTCTGTGCCAGCGTGGACAACTGCCGCCTGTTTGTGGGGGGCATCCCCAAAACCAAGAAGAGGGAGGAAATCCTAGCAGAGATGAAGAAGGTCACAGACGGCGTCGTGGACGTCATCGTCTACCCCAGCGCAGCCGATAAAACCAAAAACAGGGGCTTTGCTTTCGTGGAGTACGAGAGCCACCGCGCAGCAGCCATGGCCAGGAGGAAGCTGCTCCCAGGTCAGCAGCCATGGGGAGGGGTGGCTTCAGCTCGGGGGTCGCCTCGTGCTGTGGTGACAACATCTCCAGGGGGTCCAGGAATCCAAGGAAGTGAATGTGGCTGGGGTTCCTGCCCTCTGAGAGCAGTTTTCTGCTAGAGACACCCAGAGCCAGGAGGTTACCCAACACACCGTGGGGTGCAGGGTATGGGATTCGCTCCAGCTCCTGCTGCAGCACCGTGCTGATGATCCATGCTTGTCCTTCAGGAGCTTGGGTTTATTAAAAATCCAGCCAGGTGGATTCAGCTGCGTGTATCCATGCAGCTCTGCTGTAGGATGCGCTTGGTCCTGTGCTTGTCTTGGGTTAAACATAAAACACAGCCTCTATTATGGCCTCTCGGGGAGAGTCACTCAGGAAAGCATCCGAGAGCAGATTCACGCTGGAGCATGGACTGCAAATTGATATTTCAGCAAAAAAAACCTTGGAATGCGGAATTGCTTTAGAGTAAATCTATGGAATTCAGCACTGGGAGACAGCCAAAGACCATTGCGAAGGAGAGAGAGGTTAGCAGGTATTAGGTGAAGAAGTCACTTAATATTAATTGTGTTTGCAGGGATTTCACCAATTTTCTCTTGCTTTCTTATGCTCCTGCACTGCTTTGTTGAACACAGCTCACTTGCTGGCAAAAGCATCCAGCAAACCTTGGGGTTTGAGATCTGTCCATAACCACCAGCCTTCTTCCACCTGTTTTATAGAACAGCTCATGAAATACCCTGCGTCACTTCAATTCTTCTTTTTCTTGTTGTGTAAAAAATGAACATGATTTTGAGCACAGAATTTGCTTTACTTTTGGGAGATCTCTCACACTGACAATTTTTCCTTTTATTCTGCATTTTCTGCTTCAGTTTAACCATCTCCCTGATGGTGGGAGCACATTCTGTGCTTCGGCACGACTTTTCCATGGTTTTTATGTGGAAAAGGAAGGTGGGAGCAGGCAGAGCACTTGAAATCCTGAGAAAAGGCAGCGAGACAGACAGAAGGAACTCAAAGCCCTGAGCAGACATGTGCAATGCATGAGGGATTTCCAATTTAGGGACATCTCAGTAAGCAATTTAGGGAATTCCAAAGGCCTGAGCAGGGGCCAGAGTCTTGTGATGTCTCAAGCATATGGCAGGAACTGGAAAAAAGTTTCAAGCCAGAGCTGAACGTGTCTCCAGCTGATGTGAGATTGAATATCATTATCAAGATGCTTCCTTTAAACTGAACCTCGCCACCCTTAGAGGAAGCTCTGTAGAGGAAGTGCTCAAAAATGGAGAGTTTTTATAAAAAAATTAGTATCTTGTCCTGTCTCCCAGCTGAACAAGAGGGTGGAGATAGAATGGGTTTCAGCAAGAGGCAGCAAGCTTAGCTCCTTGCTGCAAGTCAGCCAGTTCATTATTTCCACTTTTGAGCTGAAAACAGCATTTCAGAAAGGGGCACAGAGCCATGAGCAGCTCTGCCTTTATCTCTGGTCACTGACAGCTCAGATCCATGCAGTGCTGAAAGCTGAACAGCAGCTCAGCCTTGCTCCACAAATCCCAGCTCCTTCACCAGGGATTCCAAGGGAACAGCACCTTTCCATTTAGTTTGATCATTTACACTTCCATTAAGCCTCCAGATTCTATCCTCACCCTCTCATTTTGGAGCTCCCACTCCTTCTTAAATTGGTTGTCCAAGCAGAGATGCCTTTTTAGATCTGGCAAAGAGTGTTTTGCAGGATTTTCTTTGTCCCCTCAGCTGCAAATGAGTGGTTTAGGTCACTTAAAGAATCACCAGCAAGGTCTGGGCAAAAGCAGGTTTAATACAATATTGTGAGGGCACGACAGGGTTTGATGGCAAGGGTCACTCTATTACTTACTATACAGATAAAGCAGGCTGAGAAAAATCAGATTAAAGCAATCTAGAATGATTCATGTGGAGGCCAGGGAAGCAAAAGGGTGAGGAGGGAAAAAGTGAGGGATTCAAAGGGTCGAGTCCCAACAAAATAAACCCCCTTGCCAAACTCAGCCTCAGACTGGCTCAACAGTTTAGGTCTAAATGGTTTATTATTCATAACAATATCTAATCATGGTTTATTATTCATAACCATATCTAATCAACTCAACGCTAGCAGCTCTTAATAAATTGACTAATTTACCACCTCTAAAGCAATTCAATAGAATTTTCTATAAGCACAACAGAACCACAAATCTGACTTAAACCAAAATTTAACTTAATGACAAATCTAAAATAGCAACCTTGGCAATACACACGCATGCAGACAGAAAGAAATACGGACCTATGAAAATTCCCCTCGAGTTCAGTGAAAGTCTCCCATCAGGTGCCTTTGAATCTGGAGCTGAGCCTTGAGGAGTGGGGACACCAACCCAACTGCATCATCAGCATTCAGCAATGTGATTTATTTGCTCTTTTTCTTCCCTGCCCCTCAGCAGCTCAGTCCAGTGTTCACAGAGCCCCTGGGTTCATCCTCCACACCTACACCCTGATTTATGCCTTGGGACTTTTTGTGTCCCTCCTTTCTTCTGCTGCAGCTTCACCCAAATGAATTCAAACACACACAGAGAAGTCCTTGCTTTTTTTTGTTTCATTCCATCCCGCTGGCTTCAGGATCCCTGTTCTGGTATCGAGGGAATGAAACTTTGGTGGCCAAAAGGGATTTTTGTAAGCGCATTAAAATATTTCCCTTTAGGGAGCACTCCAGGGAATGCAGACTTTTAAGTGAATCATTCCATATTTTCCCCTCTTTCAGTTCTAGAGGCTCCAAAGGTATTTGCAGGAGGACATTCCAAGCGTGACCATCTGCTTTTGGAAGGCAGCTGATGCAGTAGCAGTGCTTTGAGCTAGGAAGGCTTTTTTTTTTGGTCGTGTTTGTAGAATTTGGCCTGTTCTGCTGTGAAGCAGAGCGTGAGCAGGAGTGAGAGGAAGCAAAGCCCCCCAGCACTGACCGTGCCCATTCCCTTAAAGGAAGGATCCAGCTGTGGGGACACCCCATCGCCGTGGACTGGGCAGAGCCAGAGGTGGAGGTGGATGAGGACACCATGTCCTCAGTGAAAATCCTCTACGTGAGGAACCTCATGCTCTCGACCACCGAGGAGACCATAGAGAAGGAGTTCAACAGCATCAAACCAGGTAGGAACCCGCTGGTGCTGTGCCTCCTAAACAAGTGCTGCAAATGGAAATATTTCTGCCTTCCTAAAATGCCAAAAGAGATAAAAATAGCTGGTTTTCTGCTGTGAAACATTCATGTGAAATGCCACAAAAATTGTCACGAGGCTGAAGGCTCCCACCCCAAATGCCATCCCATTAAGGGCTGCTTAATTCCCAGCTACAGCCACCAAGAAGGAGGATGACTGGCAACTGGAAGAGACCCAAAATGCTGCATGGGGATGCCCTGTGTCATCAAAAGGCTTTGGAATCATTTAGTCTTTCATAAAAAGAGTTGGTGAAGCAGCTCGGTGACTTCAGCATTCTTCTGTGGCAAGGGATGGTGATAAAAATAGAGTGATTTAATACAAATCCTTTTTATCTGATCTATCTAAATTATGAACTCATTTTCATACATCCCCCCCAGTCCTCGTGTAAATTGGTGAATAATTAGTGCTTTACATTTAATTCAATATTCCTTTGTGGCATATCTTACATGCACTTAGGGTGAGATTTTTCAAAATAGCAGGAAGATTAGTTGGGAATAAAAATCCTGCTGGCTTTCAAATGAGATTTTACTTCTGAGTTGCTCCAGCTTTAGGAAATTCCACCCAAAACCAACAAAGTAAAAATAACCCATTTCTGCAGCTCTGCAAGCCACACAGTCCATTAGGCATTAGGAACTGATGCTTGGCAATGTGAAATCTCCTTTCATCTCGTTCCTGTTAACTTCCTTCTATTAATTTTTTAAAATACACTGCAGAGCTTCATTTTTCTTCCACTAACTTCTCATTTCTGCTCTGTGCATGCCTTTTTCTGGACTAGGCTGCAATGCAAAGGTCTCCACAAGGTTTCCTTGTGTCCTCCCAGCATTTCTGGCTCATACTTTTAGCCACCATCGAGCTGTTGCAGACCCCACTTTACCCCTGAGTTAAATTTATGTTATCCCACTCCCTGAACTGTTTCCTTCTTCTATTTACCCAGTTTTGCTCCCGAGCTTTGAACAAGCTCACACTCCCCAGAAACACATTTGTGGCCTTTTGACACTTTGGTAACAGTCATCTGCTTTGCTCCTAAGAAGTTTTCCACTATAACAACAGACGTTCTGTATCATCTTTCATTTTCCCTTTATCGTTTCAGGATTCATGCTGGAATTTTTTTTTTTTTTTTAATGGACAGCTTTGATTTTGGTGGCTAAAATCAGGAATGGGTGCATTAGAGCAGCAAAACTTTCAGCTTTGGGGAGAGAAAATGCAGTTAAAGTTACAGTGAGATCAAAAAAGGCAGCAAGGATCTGAAATGATTCATTGCAGCACCACTTACCTGAAATTACCTCGGATCCGAGGCACTAAGAAGCTGTTTTGACATCAACAAATCATCCAATAAAAAATGTTCCAGAGGTCCCTGTGACCCGGCAATTGCCACATCCCTGAGGGCTCCAAGGACAGGACCAGGAATGCTGCTTGTGCTCCTCGAATTGGGATATAGTACAAGTATCACCCCTTAAATCTGTGCCAAATTCCCAGCCTGAGCACTTCTGTAGAGCTGTCTCACTGAAAAGCCCTGCCCTTCCTCCCTGGGGATCCCAACAAAATTCCTCCTGCCTGGCAGAGTTCCCAGCAGGAAGATTGTGCTCTCCCAATGTGCTGGAGGGACAATGCTCCCTCTCTAATGTCCAGTGGATGGGCTCTCCATGGAGCTGACCCAGGGGTGGGTATCACATTGCTTGGCCCAGCAGAGGCAGAAGCAGGGAAGAGCAGAATTTTTGGCTCAGGATTGGTGTCCTGGAACGCACTCCAGGAGGCAGAAGGGGGATATTCAAAACACAGCGAGTTCATTAAAGCTTCCACTTGTAAACAAAGCATCAGCATATAACTCCCATAACTTTGGGCTTGGAAAATCACCCTCTGTCCCAGAAGGACGCAAAGCGATACTTTACCATCCCTGTGTCATTCCAGGATGTGCAGCCTGCTCGGGTTATAGGCTGGGACAGGCTCATTTAGCCCTCTGCAGCTCCTAATGACTCCCCCTGAACACCAAAGAAATTCATTTTCTCCTGCATTTTTCTAAGCAAGTGCTTTTTGTGGCAATATGACATTTCCCTGTGCACCTGTTCAGCTTTAGGAGGTAAGAAGCCAACAGAAGGGTTGTTTAGCATCCCTTAGCCATGTTTCCAAAGGATATTTTTGGGGGTTTTACAGGAGGCTGGGCTGGCTGATGTTGTGCTTCCCAAGCCACAGGAGCAGAGAAGATGAGGAATTCAAGAAATGGCTGGAGGCTGTGGCCATAGGGAACAGGACTGGGAGGGTTATTTTCGAGACAGACTCCTCAGTGCAGAGTACAAGTTCCTGGCAGCAGAGCAGCTGACAAAGGAAAGGGAAAAATGTGCAGGATGGACTTAGAAAAGAAGGAGAAGAAGTCATTTACATTTTAATTGCTTCGGGTGAATTGGGTGTAAGAAAGATTCAGGCTGGAAGAAGGATTCTCCAGCCCAAACCCGCTCCCAGCAGGGCCATCCCTCAGCTGCAGAGTCTGTCTGGGGCCGTGTCCAGGTGAATTGGGGCATCCAGGGCAGCCCCACTGCCACGGGAAAGGCTGTTTCCTTGTGGGAGGCTGTTTCCTAGGGAGAGACCTGCTGCCCCATCAGTCCCCGCCCATCCAGTGCCCTGGGCTGCTCTGTCCTGGGCAGGGCTGGCTGTTCATTCTTCCTGAACATCCTGAGCTGGTGTTTAAGAGAAAAGCATCCTCATTTTATGGCACAAGCATCAACTTTCCTGAAGCTGCCTCCAATGCATGTGCAAAAGCAGGGAGATGGGGGTCACGTGGAGGTGTTCCCACAGCTGGTGCGTGGTCTGTCACAGAAGGGAGACACAAGACCAGAGGTAGCATCCAATAGAACGGTTTGGACAGGAGAAAACCGCTCCAGTTTAGTGGGAGTCTTACTGGTGTCTGATCCCAAAACCTTCTCGTTTGCCTTGAAATGCTACAACCATTATTTATTGATTTTCCTGTGGAATATACATCCAAAGAGGTAAGGGGACACTGACCTCTTGTTCTTCTACCCTTGCTCAGCCTTTGCTCTCCAGGGACTCATTACCTGACACAGCTGCTCTTTCAGATCTCTGTTTTCTGACTAATCCCCATTTCCCACTAATATTCCAATGTTTTCCACAGGTGCGGTAGAGAGAGTAAAGAAAATTAGAGACTACGCCTTTGTGCACTTTAATAAAAGAGAACATGCAGTGGAGGCCATGAAAGCCTTGAATGGGAAGGTAAAGCTGCTGTAAATGTTAATTCCTGGAGCTTGGGTGCAGTATATTATACAAAGCCACCTGCTTTGTTAGCTCCAAAACCCTCCCGGAGGTGTTATCCCGATTTTCTCTTTGCTGGTTGCTTTTATACTCCTGAATTTGTTTTTCAGCAGCTCTGTTGTACACAAATGATTCATTTTGGCTCCTTGTATTTGTGCTAAGTGTTTGCCCGGCTCCAGCTCACTGCTCAGATGAAAAAAAAGCAAGAAAATCTGAAAAAAGAACTAGGAAAGGAGGGGTCACGATCCCCCCTGGCTCACACTCACATCCTTGTTCCAGACTGCCAACAAAAACACTGGCAGGGCAGCATGTGAATGGCAAACTGGGACAAACGAGGTCAGCCCAAACATCTGCTCCAAATTCAGATGCGGATTTGCGAGGAGGCTGCTGAATTTAGCCCTTCTTGCACTGCATGTAATTCACTGTAAAGCCGGAGCTGTTCCCAAAGAGGTGTTAACCCCGCTCCTATTTTTAGTGCCACTGCTGCTCTCCACGGGAGCACATGGAATCCCGCCGGCGTACGGGCTGCCTTGCAGGGAAGTGAGGCCTCCTGAAGGCTTTGCTGAAGGATACTCTCCCAGCTGGGGCGGGGCTGGGAGCGCTCAGGATAAGCCTTCACCAGCCAGCGCCGCCTTCCACCCGTGTGAGGGAGATTCGGGGCTTCCTTGGGGTGGTTTCCCCCATCTTCCCATCCCGTTAGGATGTGGGGGCAGTTCCTCCATAGGCGGGGTTTCCACCGAGTGTGGACGCTGAAAGCTTGGTGGCAGAGAGATTTCTCAGTATCTGCCTGTGTCCGTGAGTGTTCCTACTTTCTCACGGAACTAGCTGCAAAACAGCTAGTCGGCTTTTGTAAATAACTTGCCTATCTTGCACCTGCGAGATGTCTTTTGAACATTGTTATTGCAACCATGGTCTCTTTAGCAAACATGTGTGTTCTGGATCTAGCCAATAGCCCAGGTGGGTGGTTAGCTAAGGTCCAATGGCCTTTCTGTAATTCTGAGTATAAAACCCTACTGCAGGTAAATAAAGAGGGGCTTTTCTATTGAACTCCTCGGGGAGTTCAGTTGTCTCTTTTCTCCGAGCCGTGTCCGTACCAGCGACAACCGAGCACTTTGACCACTCACCCCTGCGCTTGTCCCGTGCTCTCTCCCCGCCGCGCAGGTGCTGGACGGGTCCCCGATCGAGGTGACGCTGGCCAAGCCGGTGGACAAGGACAGCTACGTGAGGTACACGCGTGGCACGGGCGGCCGGGCCCCGGTGCTGCAGGGGGACTACACCTACACCCTGGGCCACCTGTACGACCCCGCCGCCGCCTACCTGGGCGCTCCGGTCTTCTACGCACCCCAGGCCTACGCGGCCATCCCCAACCTGCACTTCCCCGCCGCCAAGGGGCTCGGCAGCAGGAGCGTCCTCCGGCCGCCCTCCGTCCGAGGTAATTCCTCGCGCCGGCGCTCGCCCGAGTGCCTCCTCCCAGGCGCGCGTTGGTGACATTGGCTTTGCCCCAGCTCCTGGATCCCTCTCAGAAAGGAGATGGAAAACACGGCGTTTAGGCTCTGTCTTTCCCAAAGGCAGTCTTCCGGCTGAAAAAAATAACCATTTTTCCTGGAAAGAACTTCCAGGTTGCCCTCAGTCCAGTGTAAATAACCCACAGATCCTCCCGGTTTTGCCCCAGCAGGGAAGACCAAGTAAAACAATTTTCCTTTCCACCCTTCAGAGCCAGCTCCCACAACCAGCCACCATCACCACTGTTTCCTCTTTGCTTTGAAGGCTGCAGGGAGAATTTTACCAGTCCTGGTGTTTTCTGACCCAAAGCCATGGAGTTTCCCAAGGAGGTCACATTGACCTGCTGCAGGGTAGGGAAGCAGCACTGAAATCAAGCAAGCCGTTGTGTACTCTGGAAGGTGGAGGCCTGTTTTGGGGGATTGTTAACTTAATAATAATTAATTCAATTAATTCAATCTATGAATAAAAGAGAGTATTTCTGAAAACTCTTGGGTAACCGTGCCTGGGGCCAAATCAAATCCCCACACTCAGGTACCCCCAAATTAGATGTCAATGCAGATATTGTTTGGTAAGTGCAGATGTAAGTTTGGGGCTAGCAAAGAAATAACTCTGTCATATGATCTTCCTTCCAAAGATGATGCCTTGTGTCCCCACGCCAAGTCCCACAGCGGGCTGGGACCCTATGTGGCACCCTGGTAGGCCTGGCAAGGATCATGATGTCAAATTTTTCTCCCTTCACCAGGAAGGAGGCAGTGCAGCAGGAATATCCCTTGTTCCTCAAGTTTTTCCCCACGCAGGTGAACCAGCTCCTCTGAAGGTTGCATTAGGAAAGGAGCAGATGTGATAACCCCCCACCCCCTCTCTTGCCTCATGATCTCCCCAGACTCCCAAGTAGGGTTCCCTGAGAAGAAATGGAAGTGTAATGGGGGAAAAGCAAAAAGTGTTTTTGTTCATAGAGGGATGAAATTGTGTAAGCCTTGAATTTTTCAAGAAGGTGAAATTACACTGGTAGATAACAAAAGATGCCAGCTGTCCTCTCTCTGTCTTCTAGCTACAGAGCTGGGTAAAAAGCTGTCTTGAAATCAAAACTGACCAGAGAAGATGGAAAATGGGCAGAAAGAAGCAGTTTTCCCCCAAAACACCTCACCTATCCCAGAAAGGGTGTCATTGTCAAGCCTGTGTTATCCCACCACCCGGCCATGGGACCTCCTGCCCGCCTGCTTCCCAATCCCAGCAAGCGGGGCTAACTTTTCCATTTCAGCAAGAATCAGGGTCCTTTTTCCCGTGATTTGATTTGGTTTAATGCCTTCTTACATTCCTAGAAATTTACATGAATGTACCTGTAGGGGCTGCGGGCGTCCGAGGCCTGGGAGGCCGCGGCTACCTGGCGTTCCCGGGCCTGGGGCGCGGATACCACCTCAAGGGAGACAAGAGGGGAGAGGAAAAGCTCTACGACCTCCTGCCAGGGATGGAGCTCACCCCCATGAACCACGTCACGCTAAAGCCCCAAGGGATCAAACTCGCCCCTCAGGTACGTGCCCCAAAAAGCGCGTCCATATCCCAAGGGTTCTGTTGGGAAAACAGGCCCCTCGTTGAATCTGCGCCGGGGCCTGGTAAATAAACCCATTCTTGTGTCTCAAAAGACATTAAAAAATGAGCAGTGCCAGTTGCATCTTGCAATATCCACCTGCCTTGCCCACTCTCAGGGAATCATGGAATGGTTGGGGTTGGAGAAGGCCTTTAAGATCACCATGAGTGTCAGAGAAGAGTTGTCATAAATGCCTTGATCCAGTTCTGGCTGTCGCACCATAAAAGCACCACGGGTAAAGGAATTCCCAGCCACGATGAGTTTGATGTGTGAAATGCATCACCCGGGGCTTCACCAAGGAACAGCGCACATGCATAGAAAAATAATGGACATTTTCAAATCATTTATGGGGAAAGAAGTGTTGACATAACCCAGCCTAGCACAGAAACACTGCTGGCTCAGGGGGGCTTTTGATTTGGTCGTGCGTGTTGATGCAGGTGGATGGCTGAGGGCTGAGGAGAAATCCAGAATAAATTCCCTGAGTTTCTGAATGTCCAGCTCTCACAGTAACTCTTTTCCCCTTATATTGTGCAGAGCAAGACGAGAAACCAGCTTCACCCTGAATTTTGAAGCATGTCTTTGCCTTTTAACACTTCAATTGCCACAGCATCCAGGTTGCCAAAGGTTATGAGAACATCCTTGTTTTCTCTCAGAAAACTGGATAGTGGGATTTTTTTCCCTCCTACAAAAGTCCCCTTACTCTATTTTGTCAGCAAATCACAGAATCATGGAATGGTTTGGGTTGGAAGAGACCTTAAAGCTCACCTAGTGCAAACTCATGCCATGGGCAGGGGCACCTTCCTAGAGGTGTGAAATCCCTGGAATGGTTCTGCAGGGCCTTAGGGCAGGTGAAATTCATTTTTATAAAACCGACATATACAGGAATTGGGACAGCAGGGAACAAGTGTTGCCAGAGTGAAAAAATGAACTATTGTAATTGAGAACTGAGCTATGTAATGAACCATTTCACACTGCGAGACGCTAAACTTCAGCTGGAGCTGGGGTGGCAAAATTAAAAGCAGCACTGAGGTTTAAATTTTACATTTTAATTTTAAATCCATTCAAGTGTAAGCTGTAAATGAGGTAGACCACAGCAAGACCTCAGGGTGACCTAATTGTGGCTTTCCAGTGCCTGAAGGTGCTGCAAGAAAGATGGAGAGAGACTTTACAAGGGCCTGGCGGGACAGGACACAGGGAATGGCTTCCCACTGCCAGAGGGCAGGGATGGATGGGATATTGGGAAGAAATTCTTGGCTGTGATGGGGGTGAGACTCTGATACAGGGTGCGCAGAGAAGCTGTGGCTGCCCCTGGATCCCTGGAAGTGCTCAAGGCCAGGTCAGAGCAACCTGGTTTAGTGGAAGGTGTCTAAACCCAGCTGGGACAGCACACAGCCAGTGGGTTAAAAACCCTGGAATCCCAAGCCAGAGCAGGAGTGTTTCTGGACAGCAATTCCCAATTACCAGGAGATCAGCTGTGCTGAGGCTGAGAGCAGCATGGTTCAGCATTTCAAAAGCTGCAATCGCCTGTTGAAGCCCGTGGAATTAATTGGATGGAAACACCACCTTTTTTCATTTTAAAAAGAAGCCTATTTGGACTTCTCGTGCTCTGTAACCCACTAAGCCAGGGAGGCTGCAGAGCAGAGAAGATGAATGCAACCCGAATTTCTTTAGTCCTCTGAAACAGAAGTCCGCGAGACAGAGCTTCTGGGGAGAATTCAAAGACAACCACACTGAAATAATCGAATCAGCAAAAGGACTCAGATGCCCAATTGAACAGGGAATGAATTCAGGAATTAAACAGATCTTGAAGTATAAAGCATTTAGATGAATCTTACACTTCAAGGAGGGTGCCGTATCCTGTCTGCCATTTATTTTGTATTTTTTGCTAAGCTTTGAGGAAGCTGCCAGGACTCCCTGAAAACCCTTTGAGGGAAGGCAGCTGCTCAGCACAGGGGCTGGAGCTGGGCGAGGAGGCTTCTGCACAGCAATTAACCCCAGCACAAATCCCTTTTTTTTTTTTTCCTTCTAGATCTTAGAAGAAATCTGCCAGAAAAACAACTGGGGACAGCCTGTGTACCAGCTCCACTCTGCCATCGGCCAGGATCAAAGACAGCTTTTCCTCTACAAAATCACCATCCCTGCCCTTGCCAGCCAGAACCCCACCATGTACGTCATTAGTGGAAGGTTTCTGAGGCTTAGGCTATATTTTTTTAATTATATTTTACCTAACAGCTGTCCTCAAAGTCACAAGCACACAGGTCTCCCTTTTATTTAAAAAAATATTTATTAAATATATTTTAGAATATTTATTAAATGTATATTTATATATTATATATGTTTATATAATTATATGTATAAATACTTTTAAAAAAATACCGGGAGAAAAACACAGAGTATAATTAACTGCTGTCTGCCGTGCTTGGTGCTCTCTCTGCTGGTGCAAACATTACAGAAAGCCAGACATAATCAGGCAAAAGGGTGCATTTTTGTACAAAAGGAAAGCAAATGATAGCCCTTGTGGGGAAATGAAAGGAGTTTGAAGGAACATGCTGATATTTCAGCTCCAAATATGATTCTAAACATTTCTGACCTAAACCACTGTTTGCTGTGTATTGTAAGGAAAAACCCAGACTGGGTATTGTAAAGAAAAAACGCAGCAGGGGGTTTTTTTGATGGAAAAAGCACATCAAACTCCACAAGGACTTCATGTCCAGCATGAGAGCCAGGGTCGATAACCCCAGTGAGGAACCAGACCACTCGGAGGAGAGCAGCTCTGTTAATGCACCAGCACAAGGAAGTGATGCTTCCATTTGCTGTGTGGGATGATGCCAGCTCTAAGTGGATCACAACATCTCGCAGGAAAGCCCTGGGGAAAGCAAGCCCAGCTAACTTTGTGCTGTCCTCACAGACACCCCTTCACACCGCCCAAGCTCAGCGCCTACATCGACGAGGCCAAGACCTACGCAGCAGAGTACACCCTGCAGACCCTGGGTATCCCCGTGGAGGGGGCAGAGGTGCCTCCTGCAGCGCCAGCTTTTCCAGGTATGGGCACATCTGTGCAGCAGAGGGCTCCTGGAATGTCATTTTTCCTGCTGCTTCCTGGTGGGTGCGAAGAATGAAGCAGGTTTTGGCCCCTGAGGGCTGGCCTGGTTGTGCTCCTCCACGGTGGCTCAGGTTTCTTGTGTGTTTGGCATCTTTATCAGAGAATTCCAGACTGCTTTGGGTTGGAAGGGACCCTAATTATCACATAATTCCACCCCCTGCCATGGGCGGGGACACCTCCCGCAGTCCCAGGCTACTCCAAGCCTGGCCTTGGACACTGCCAGGGCTCCAGGGGCAGCCACAGCTGCTCTGGGCACCCTGTGCCAGTTTGCTGCCTATAAAGGATTTTATCCCAGGACTGCCCAAATTTCTGTGTCCATACCACAGAGCAACTCGGGCTGGGGGCACTGTGGTGGGGGCTGGATTCTGCTCCAACCCCGACCCCTCAGGTCAATGCCACAGCTGGGACTATGTCCAGGGGAGTTGGAGCACTGTCCAAGGGCAGGGAATCCCAACATGCAGAGGCCCATCCAGGCTCCACACCTCCCCTCTGCTCCTCTCAGTTTGTGAATGCCTCCTTCAACTGGGAGCCCCAGTAACTACACTGGATGCAAAGCTGACTTCCTCAGCACCACATCTGGGATGAGTCCCCTCCCTGGCCCTGATGTCACCAGAATGGAGGAGATCCTCCTCCCTGCAGGGACACATGGCTGATGAACTCATGGGCCCTCCGTCCTCCCCCAGCACGGCCAGCTCCTTTTGAACCAACACTTAGGATTTCATCCGCCAAAGAAATGACACAGCCATGAAAATTTGGATCCGATCCCAGCTCTCACACCCCCATGGAAGGTCTTTCTCCCAGTCTGAGAATTCGTACTCAATAGCTCTTGCTGCTGCCCAGAACATGTTGGGAAGTCATGGAAAACACAGGAATTACATTTGCTGTGCTCTCCAGCATGAAGGTAGTTCTGATGGAGAGGCAGCACCACGTGCCAAGCTGCACATGAGGAACGCATTAGTCAGTACTACTGAGTTCTGGATACTGGAGTATCTCAAGGATGGATTTAAAAAAAAAAATAAAACATCTATCCGGCTTCCTGCCACAGGAGTCCGCAAAAGCCACAGAAAAATCAATTTGTCTGGGCTTGTGCAGCTTCCGCAGCGTGGAAACCAAATGGGCTCTTTATTGAATCCAGCCCCCACTTACTGCTTAATTAGCATCTCTCCTTTTCTTTCATCCACCTTTATTTATTTGTCTTGAGAGCTTGGCAAATGGACATGCACTGAAGTTGCTGCTTGCAGCACACACCGGTCCTTGGTCAGGGCTTGCTAAAGCTCAGCTCAGGCCATGCCCTGCTCGCAGCTCATTTCTCTCCTGATGGTGGCGGATGTGCCTTAAGTCCCTGATTTCTCAATTTCTGCTTGAAACGTTGCACCTGGCTTTGCTGGTGCAAAGAAAATACTCTGGACAGCCACATTATTCAAATTGTAAGGAATTCTTTATGTTTCTCCCCGAAGTGACACCTCCAGTGAGGCAACATGTGCTCCCTGTTGCCCAGTATTTGCATTCCCCCACCAAGAGGACCTTGGCTCTGGCTGACCTTGAGTTGATCCCATTGCCCATCTGGTCAGACAGGATCCTGAGAGATGTATTTTGGCAGCAGAGCCTGGTCCAGCGTATCTGATGGATACTCCAGCTGCTCTTCCCAAATTTAGTCTTTGTCTTAACTCCTGATTCTTTTGCAACAAAACACTGCGGTCTGGTTGACAAGCTGCTATGCCCTGCTTCAGAGGAACCAGCCCCAAATGATGCTGTTTTCCCAGTGACTCATTCTCAAATACCAATGCTTACATCTTCCCATGGAAAATTTGGAAGTGTCGAAACCACATTTTCCATTAGAAACCAATGAGAAAAAAACCCAAAAAGTCCCGTCTACTAAAGATTTTCTCCCTGCTGTTCCATTGAGGGAGTTTCCCTACCATGGTTGTCCTGAACTGTCTGTATTTTGGCTGTGAAGGGATCAGAGCTATATTTTCTCCATGAATCCTGCCCAAATTTCCCCTATTTTAGGTTGTTTCCTTGCCCTCCACATGTCGTACGGGGGGATCTGTCCAGAGCACCATTAGCTCAGAAATAATCAAAACCGGAGAAAAAAATATTCAACAGAGAGGAATGTTTATCCAGCACAGTGTTTAACAAATCATGGGTGAGGAAATGCTTTAATTTCCCTATGAATTGTTCAATTAATTTCCATTAGTCCCACTAAAAACCTCACTGCTGCCCAAGTCATTCCCACTGAAAGTCATCCCCTCAAAACCTTCCAAGCGATGGTGAGTTTGGAATGGATTGTCATTGATCCATGGGTTTTCCTTCTTTTTTTCCTTCAGGATATACTATTGCTAATGCAGCTGCCACTGTCACAGCCACTCAGCTCAAGCAGGCAGTGACAATGGGACAAGATTTGGCCACGTATGCGACCTATGAAGCCTATCCTGCCTTTGCTGTCGCCGCACGGAGTGACGGCTACGGAGCCTTTTAACCAAATTCCCTTAAACCCAGCACAGGCAGAAAGGAAAAGAAAAACAATCTCAGTCTGGTAATTCAATACCCTCATCATTTTAAACTAATCTGTGGCCTATGGTTAATTTTAGTCAGAGTTTCAGTCTTGTAGGTCTTTAGTTTTCTAATGGGATGTTAAAGGGGCGGGGGGGGAGGAAAGGAGAAATCTTAAAAAATCGTGCAAAAATCAGATTTTCACACTAGAAAGCAAAAGCTCAGCCCAGAAAATGAGAGGTTTTCAGGTGTATATATATATTTTTATATGCATGTATATTTATACACCTATTGTGTGTGTGTTTACAAGCAACGACCTGTGCTGAAAACAGTTGGTCCCGTGGCTGTTGTGGCCGGGGCTGGGGAAGGATGGGGTGGCCCAGCAAACCCCTCAGTGCACCAGGAATTCTCCTGCATCTCCCCCAAAGTTTCCTAGGCCAGGCAGAGCAGAGGTGCCCCTTGGCCACATGGGTTTGCCTCTCCCTGCCCCTGATCCCCCTGTGCCATCAGCACGGGGCATCTCAAGGCTCTTTGAAATTCTTCCCGGCACAGCCAAGGCAAAAAATCATTTATCCTAAACATTTGTGCCCAGCCTAACAGGCTAATTTTTAACAGGTTTCTGTGCTAATTTTATTTTTAAAGCAGGGCACAAGAATTCAGCAGAGTTCTCCCTCTTACTTTGCTGCCTCCCAGCCATATCCAAAAATCAGCAAATACCGGTGTATTTTTGTGCACTTCCCATCAAATGGCACATTCGCTGAAAAATAGGGAAACTTTTAAGCCTGAGGAGCAGAAAAGTGCTATTCATTAAGGCCAATTCTCTACTTAATTAGAGCACGAGAGCTCACAGCCATGGCCCAGTAATAGCAGGCACCTCGACAGGAACAAAATTATATCCAGAGAACATTTTCCCAGGTTGGAGAGAGCCCTGCCTGGCTTTACGCATTAAATCAAGGCTGCTGCCTGCTCTGATTCCAGCAAAAATTAATTTAGTGGAAGAGGTTTCACACCAACAGTAAAGGCACCTCTTACTTTGGAGAGCACCGAAGTTGGTGTTGTGTTTGAACCCCTTGGGGATGCTGGGAGCATCCTTTGGTGTACAGCAGGGGCATTATCCATTTATTTTTGCTGTGGGATCGAGGCAGGAGTAATGATTCTATGGAGATAAAGGAGGAATCCAGTGCTGGATAACTACATTAATCCTGTATCACAAATCCTCCACAGTGATGCACACTAAGAAAACTTGAATTTGTTCAGTCTAGCACCAAAAAAAACCCTTTTGGGAGAAAGAATTTACAGCTGGGTTGATGACACGCAGCAGGTCTGTCCCCAGATTTTTCACCTGGTTTAGATGCTGTGATGTGGCAGAGTAAAAGCCATTCCAAGGGGAGCTTTTCCTGTGCATCCCCCAAGCTGTGCAAAGCACCAGGGTCTGTGGCAAGGCGGTGACTGCAGGAACCAAGTGTCTCCTCTTCTGACTCGATTTCCCCCGGGATGGAACAAACCCCGTGAGCTGCACAGTCTGCGGTCCTGTTAGACCCCTCCTATTTATAAAGTAGCTTGCTAGGGTGACCCTAAAGGTATTACAAGCCCTCTGTGGTTGCTGCTGGCCACGTTTGGCTTCGCAGCAAAGGCCAAACCTGGTCACAGAGGGCCAAATAACCGAGAGTGTTACGGATTTCGTGGCTTTTTTTTTTTCTCTTCTGTCTCTGTCTTTAAGTGATGTTTGCCAACGAGGAACATAGCCAGGAGAGCCTCTCAAACCGTTGGCAGGAAGTGTTTCTCACTTTCCATGTTCAGTAAGTTTAGTCTGCTTTTTCAGCTATTTATATAAGTTCAGAAAGATGTCAAAGCAAAGGGCAAGAAGCAGTATTAAAAATGTGTGCATGAAGCACTTATTTTTGTACGAGTAGTACAAGGTTTGTATAGAGTTTTAACACTGTGAAGTGTAGTGAAAAATCACCATTTCCATTTACTGGAGGACAATCGTGTGCGTTTAAAGGGAATGAAGGGAAAATGGCATCTCAATCATCTGTTTCAAATTAGAACCGGGACTAAATTCTGTAAAGCAACTCTGTGATTTTAGAGTAATCCAAGGACATTCACTGGACTTTGAAATACCATTAAAACTTTTTAAACACAAGGCTCAGTCCTTTTATACATCTCTGGTAAACAGGAGCACACTTTGCTCCGGCGGGATCGATCCCAGGTCACACTGGCAGGGTCACAAGCTGTTCAGGAGTGTTTTCCACATGCACTTTGGTGGCCCTTGCCAAAAAATCAGCAATTTTGTACTTCTGCACTTACAAGTGAAAAATCAAGGGGTTGGCCTCTTTTCCCAGCACGTCTTTGGTCAGTAATTATTTACCTGTCAGTGCTACAGGAACTGGGTTTGCTGTGAATTTATTACAGTGGTAATTGTTCCTTACCTGATCCCAGTGGAGATTTTTTTGTGGGTTGTATCGATAGTGAGACAACACCATGCAAAAATAAGGGGTAAATGGGGAGATCCATGATTTAAGGAGGGATGAGAGGCTGTGAGGGATTGGCCCCACCTCGAGAAGAGCCTGTTGCCAGGTCACCAATAGGTAAATCTTTTCTAAGATGAGGCCCTGCTCCTCGGAGGACCATCATAGTTAAATGACTGAGAAACAGCAATTCCTGGGACGAGGGGTTCTGCATTTGCACCTTTCCAGAGAAATCCTGAGCCCAAGACATGAGGGAAGCTCTGGTACCTCACAACTGATAACACAGGCCAAGGCCTGCCTGCCACTCCAAGAGATTTTGCCAAAATAGCTTGACATTGTTCTTGCAAAGAGGTCAGCTGTATTCTGGGCTCCAGCAGCTCTGCCAGCTCTATTATTTTCCCTCATTAGCTTTTCCCGATGTCCTGGTTTCATTTCCTCCGAAACCAGGGCAATGGAGAATTTGCTTTTGCGCTGTGACGTTTCACCCCTGGCACAACTGAGATTCCCTCTTTGCTCAGCAGCAGCTGGCTGGTCAGTTTTGGAGAGCAAGGATGATTTTCCAAGGAATCTCAAACCCACAGCCCAACTTAAAGAAAACATTATTTCCCATTTGTAAAGATGTGGGTTCCCAGTGGAGAGCAAGACAAAGCCAAAAACCATATCCACCCTCCACCAACGAGTCTAAGACATGTTTGAGGTGTAAGTGATGAGATCAACACCCAGAAAAATCAGCAGATGGGCTCATCTTTGGCTGCTGGCATGGCAGGAGGTACAAAAAAATGCATTTTCCATCTCCCTTCTTCCAGCCAGCGCTTTCCTGGAGGTCTCTACAACACAGGGCCTCTCATCTGAGGTGCAGAGCGAGAATAAAACATCTCTGAGGGTGACAAAGCTGGCCAGACCCTGGAACATCCCAAAGAGAAAGTCTCATGTCCCATGGAAACCCCCTCAGTCCATGGGACAATGTGACTTTCAAAGAGACCTGCTTTACCTTGTAGCTTGCATGACTCCCTTTTCCCAGCTAAATCTCCCAGGGACCATCTCATCTCATGTCTCCATCACATACCTACCTGGATTTCCCCTTTTTGGGAAAAAAAAAAAAAAAAGCCCAAACCAAATGACCTTTGAAAGTGACACCCCAGTCAGGGGTCACCAGTTCCTGCTGGTCACTGACTGGGGGTCAGCCTGGCCCTGGTGCTACTTGTGGTGCTCTGATGGGCTGTTCCTTTCTTCCAAGGGCTGGAAATTGTTCTGTCCCCTGAAATCTCAGTCTTGGCTAAAATTCCAGTCCTCAGCTGTCCTTTATTAAGTGCTGGTGGGGGCTTAGACAGCCCCTGCCCACCAACCCCCAGCCTTTGGGATGCTTGGGGTGGGCTGCTCTCTCTCTGGACACCTCAAATTCCTCTCCATGCCCAGAGACTCGTCCTGGCCTGGCTCCAGCTATCCACAGGATTGTGCCCACCCAGATTTGGGGTTGCTTAAGGAATAAACATTGGAAGAGTGACGTTCCTGGGTCCGCAGACCCACCCCGTGTACATCCGACCCTGGTTGTGGAGATGTTAAAAACCAGAGAGCTGCAGACAGGCTGCATACAAATACCCTCTGTGGGATGCTGGAAAAAGCCCCAGACAACCACAGGGTCCAACAAATCCCAAATCCTGCATCAAAGCCCAGAGACAGCAGAGGATTCTCCCCTCTTCCCCCAGCGCCTCGGGTCAGATCCCAATTTAGCATCTCCTAGTACTGCTGGTAAATGGGGAAGGGACGGGATGTGCAGGAGGGAGGCTGTGGCGTGCTCAAGTCGTGCACAGTAGCTCAGCCTGTGGACACAAGTTTCCCGAGTTCGTGGTAGTTTATATCCCACGACAACAAAAATAAAACAAAGGTGGAATTCTGTCCTTCTCCCGAGCACGTAGCAGGGCACAAATGGCTCCACGTCGAGGGACAGCAGCCCGAGAGAGGGACGAGCAACTGTGAGGAGTAGTGAGTGCTATATTTAACAGCTGGCAAGGTGCCCAAATTCCTGAAATTTTTTTTTTTTCTAGGCTTTGGCTCGAGCTTGTTCTCGTGTAAAACAGCACTGGCACCTAGTGGCTGCTGGATCCAGGCACAGCATCCCAAAAAAGCATGCAGGGAGCAGGGAAGGGCCATTGGTCACAGTGTGCTAACAGCCATGATGCTGTTACAGAGCAAATAAAACCAAGGGCTTCTCTCCCGGAGAATTTTCTAGACACAAAATATGATGAAAATAAAAAAAAAAATGTTCCCTAAACTTAAAAGTCCTGTTCCCACTGGTGACAGCCAAATAAACATGAGGTGTTTCACAAGGGGACCTGCTCTGGGGCACTGGGGACTCTCCAGATACCCTAAGTTTGGCTTTCTATGCTTCCTCTCCTATGGGAACTCCCAGCTTCCTAAAAACTGTCTTTTGGGGTCAGATGTTCATAGTTTACAGGGTAAATCTTCCATTGTTCAATTCAACTTGGCTTGCTTAAACATGTCCTACATGTCCTAAACATGTCCTACTGAAAAAACCCCCACTGTTAATGGGGTGGCTGGGGGAGTTATTAGGACAGGACATCAGGAGCATCCCCTGGGAGCTGATTCCCAGTGATGCTCTGTCAAAGCTCTCTCTTTTTCCTGACTCAATGTTGCGACTGCTTTGAGCTCCTCCGGATGGGGATCTCTGAGACTGATTGCAGCTGGTTGGAAATGAATAATTCATCCTCTCCTGCTGATTTTAAAGAGAGGCAAAATTATCTGATTGATGATTCTCTGAAGAATTAAGGAGATTGCATACAAAATTGGTGCACATTATTGGAGCTTATTAAACATTTACAGTTGTTTAGCTGTCAGGCCCTGCAAGAATCCCAAATCCAGACCTGAAATATGTTTTCTTCTCCCTGTGGCCCCCAGTTCTACCACTTACAGAGGGCAGAAGCTATTTAGGGACTCTGGATCTGTCCCCACTTCTGGCAGCCCATGGCAGTGCTGGTGAGAGGCAGCTCAGGAGGGACCTGCCACCAACACTGGGTCAGGGTGGTCATGGCTTTGTCCAGGCAGCTCCTGAAACCTTCCTGGGAACATCCTCTATGTTCCTGGGGACTTTTCTGTGGTGTGACCCTTTCAGCCAACAGTTTTGGGCACTGTCCTTGCACCCTGCAATGGTACATTCATTGTGTGCTTGGATGAACTCTTGTGTGGGTTGAAGAGGGACCACAAACCCTTCTGGTGACCCACCTGTAGGTGACTCTGGGTGGCCCTTCCTCATCCAGCCAGAGCCTGC
Source organism: Melanocharis versteri (assembly GCA_013397845.1). NCBI lineage: Eukaryota > Metazoa > Chordata > Aves > Passeriformes > Melanocharitidae > Melanocharis > Melanocharis versteri. The sequence goes on from VZTG01007478.1 coordinate 299,454, forward strand.
TGGTCCTTCCTGATGCTCCAGCAAAGCGGGCTGGGGTCTGTTCAGAGCTGCCTCACCCACAGCTTTAACTCAGAAATTCAATTCTTACTGATTTCCATCTAATTCCCTCCGGGAGAGCCTATTCACCATCAATAGGCACAGGTTTAATCACTAAAGAAGAAGTTGTGTCTTTTATTACAATAAGAATCAGCTGAAACCAGGCCTGGCCAGGGCAGGAACCACTTGACTGAGGACACATGAGGAGACTCAACTGCAGGGAAAAGCCAAAACTTTCCAGGAAGTCAAGCTTTGCACAGCAAAGGATGACCAGCACTCGAGGGGCAGCAGTGATGTCCAGAGCCACAAAAAATCCCTCCCAGAACATTGTGGAATCACCTGGAGTTGGAGGGAACCCACAAGAATCATCTAAGTCCAACCCCTGCACAGCCCAAACACCAAATCGACTGCTCTAGGAGACCAGTCCTTTAGGGAGAAGGATCACCTATGGAGCTGTGATTTGAAATGCTGAGGATGAGCCTTCAAATGGGACTGTGATGGTGTGGAGGAGGGACACCTTCTTCTTGTAGTGCCCGAAGTAGCGGAGCCGGTACACACCCGGCCCTGTGCCAGCCGGGATGTGCCACTCGATGGTCACGTTGCTCTGGCCACGGGATCCTTTGCTCCAGTAAAACCTGGGAAACAGGCCCAAAACTGCAGTCAGCAAGGAAATCCACGTTTCATTGGAGCTCACTGCGTGCAATGAGAGGAAGGCACTCCAGGTAAGTGTGTCTTAAGAGCTTCTTTGAACCTTCCCTTTCCTTTAACCTTCCCTCATACATGTAGGCTATCAGAGCAGCAGCCCACATGCCAAACCAAGACGAGGCAGAGCTGAAAAATATCTGGAAACACGGGAAAAGAAAGTCTCTGGTTCTGTTTGTTGATGGAGAATATTTGTACCAATGTGTTCTTATATTTACAGCTCCCTAGAGCATCACCTCTGTGGGCAACATTTGTCAGCTCAGTCCTCCCTGTCCAGGGGCAGAGCTAAACCAAGAGGGTGAACATTCACTAAAATCACATATAATTATCAAGCTCAGGACTTCTGGCACCCATTTCCACATCAAAAACCCATTTTCTTTTACAGACTCCTTGTGCAAATGCCTTTCTGCTCAACCCCAAAGCTCTACAGAGAATGCCCAGCCTCAAAACCCCACACATCATCTGGGCACGAGGGATTTTTCAGCTGGCTCTGAGGGAGCCCTTCTTGGGCAGCTGATGAAGATTAACAGCTCTGAAAGGTGACACCAGCCCTGCTGCTTTGTGGCTATTTTTCCTGAAGGCTGACATCTCTACCCTTAAGTTTTCTTTCTTCCAAACTTTTTAAAATTGTTGTCTGTTTATGCTGCACAACAAATCTGCCCAGTTTTTCCCTGTGAGTCTCTCCTGTTTTCTCTTTGGCATCCTATTCATCCCCACGGTGTGCCAGATGGATGGATATAGTCTAGGAGCAAGCTGGACCATAAACCTTCCATAATTTCTGCCCTTCCTCCTCCCTTTCCCAGATTTACAAGCCTCCATTCCAGATTCTGGAGCCAAGGGGAACAGCAGTTTTGCCAAATTCACCCCGCAGACATGGGCTGATCCTTCCCCAGAGAGCATCACCTGCAGGGCCAAGACCAACCTGGGGTTGGGAGCTCTGGAATGAAGCCCTTCAGGTTAGACTGAAACGACTCCCTGGAGTCTCTGGGACAGGGAAGTTGCTCAGGGCACCCACCTGGTGTCCCAGGAGGCATCGTTCAGCACCACACGCCAGCTGCTGGAAATGTTGGAGTATCTCTCCACCGTCAGGAAGTTATGCTCAGTCTGGAATAAAAATACCAGAGTTAGGCAGACACTGAAAGTACAGGCAGGTCCCCACCTCCTGTGGCATTTTAAACTGGGCTTCCTCATGCCTTACCGGCAAATGTGGGAATTACTGGTAAAAACGTTATATTTTACTGCCAAATTGAAGCTGATAAATGATGCAAAGAACTTATCTGCAAGAAGAGAATGGGCAGTGACAATGTCTGTACAAGGTGAGTGATGGAATGAATTAAGAGCTTTTCTAATTTCCTTTGTTTTGTTAAAATAAAGCAGCAGGGTGGTAGGATGGAAATTAGAGACCAGGTTTGCCCTAAACACCAACAAAGAGTGCCTGGCCTAACACACAACACTGTTCAATAATATAAAGAGATCATAGCCCAGATCCACTCCTTTGCCCCAAAAGCTTTCTGCTGGTGTGAACTCCCAAAACACACATCCTCCTCTGGTCTCCCAGCACAGAAAAGAAACCTACCCAAACATCCATTAATCCCAAACACCCCAATTCCAGCATTGTTCCATCACATTTACCGCATTCTCTGCAGAGTTCCTGGGGTTTGCACCCACAAAAGTCACTTCAGCAACTTCTCTCTGAGGAGGAGATTGAGATTTGTATTAAAGGCCGAGCAGCACATTAAGAGCATCCTTTGAAGAGGCCATTTGGTGTTTTTAGGGGGCAGGTTGGTTTCGTGGTGTTTTATTCTGCTTGGTTTGTTGTTGTTGTTTTAAATTATTTCTAATTTCACTTGTTGCAAGAGCAGTGGACAATTTACGCTTCGAACTGCTGTTCTAGGCCTTACCATTCCACTTGTCCTGCTTGCTGGATAAACTCCACCACTGCACATAAAAAAGGGAGGAAATAAGGGAGATTTTTCAGAATGCCTCCCTGCCTTACTGCTGGAGACAGCAATGAGAGAAAAGCCCTTGCTCTGAACATCTTATCTAAACGTTAAGCATTGAAAACAGAGCCATTTCTGACATTTTGATTTTGTTTCATTTACATTCCACAGCAGAGGCATCAAGGGTGACCTGATTGCTGCTTGTAAAAAATCACTGTACAATATTTGCCTACTTAATCAACTGCTATTTTGTTTTGAAGCAGAAGGGGAAATCTGCTTTGTGCTGAATGAAGGGCTTTTATTTTCCCCTTTATTCACCCATTTTATTCCCATTCAGTACAGTGGCATAGGCATGGAAATGCTCTGTCCCTGCCTTCTCAACCGTGCCCACCAGAGAGACGAGACCTGTTTGGTCTGAGGGCACCACAACTCACAGACTTGGGGGGCAAGGGGGAGGAGTTTGAAGGCAATTTCCCAAACAGGTTTTAGAGACTCCCTGAAGCTCTCACCTCTCGATACTCTCGTCTCACTTCTTCCAGCACATCCCCAAAAGTTTTATCAGCCGGCGCGTTCTCAGCACTGAGAGAAGGCAGCAGGGTCACACTGGTTACGTTGAAAAGTGGGGGCTCTGGACCACGGGACAAATCCTGAGTGGCATTCTGGAAGAGGGAAGATGTAACGTTAAACATCCTCATGGATGGCCAGGATTCCCTGGGGAACCACAGCACTGCCCCAGCTCTGCCTCCCAGCCTCTGCCTGCACAGATTGCAGGAATAATAAAGTGAGCATGAAACCAAAGTAGAGGATCTCCATCTGTGCTCTGCCTGCAGGAGCAATCCCTGCAGGACACTTGCTGCCCTGCTGCTGGGCTCTCCTAAACCCAGCCCCAGAATATCCCTGGGTATTCCTGCCCACCGCTCCTGCTCGTTCACATGGTCACAGTGATAATGGGCACTGCCAGGTACAGCAAAATCTAGCAGATTTCTTTTTCCTTTGGTAGAAAAGCAGCAACGTCAGGCCATGCTGAAAGGTTGAGGGGACTGATTTCCTACACTTTGAGCTGCAAAACCCCCAGAATTTCTCAAGTGGTGTCAGACCCCCATTACAGGAATAATTTTCATGCCATGTAGTGTTTCTCAAGGTGGATTCTGAAGAGAGAAGGCAGTCGTCGGGTGGCTTCAGTGAGGAACAGCCACCACTGCTGACAGGATTTAGATGTCCTCAGCAGCCTGTGGCATGTAGGAAATGCTGCTTACCAGAGCAATAGCCTTGGCCAGGCCCCTGTACAGCTGGATGTAAGCAGAAAGGGTGTGTGGCCCATAAATAGTCGAAGCAGCCTCGTACCGTTGAACCTGGAGAGGACAAATTTGGGAGAGGAGGGTTGGGAGGGCTCCTGAGTGGTTTGTACATCCCATCCCACCCAGCACAAGATCAGCAGTGGGATTATTTGCTCTCTTTCTGATAAGGAGACAGCCCCAACAACTTGCCAAAGTATTTCTGCTGCAATTTCAGGTTACCCCTCATTCTCCAACCTGTTGCAAACAGGGAAGGCCTGTTTGCTCTTCCAATTATCACTGTTTTTACCCTCTTTTAAAGGCTTATGATGCAACTTGCCTCCCCCCTCCAACTTTTTGGGGTGGGATTCTTCCAACCGCAGTTCTTCCAACCTTCCCTCCAAGTTCTCCTTGCCCGTTTTTGTGGCAAAGGAGAAGAACTCTAAACATGCCTAATTTCACATTAATTATTAGCCCATGGAGCCAAAAGCTTAAATCAGTGAGATTCAATCCACAATTTTAACATTCACCTGGTATTCCTCATAGGTGGTGATGTAGTGGGTGTAGACATTGCACAGACCTGCAATCACAACATTCATCCCTGGTGTCCCATGGGAATCAAATTCCTAAGGAAGGAAATAAAACACTTACCTTGAAACAACTGCTTAATGCACAACTATACTCTTGTTGTTATTATTATTATTTTATCAATATTGTTATTGTTATGGTCATTGGCATTACTATCATTGTTATTTTTGTTTTTGTTGTTATTATTATTATTGTTAGTTACCAGGACAGAATACAAAGTAATGGTGGGAAGAGGGCTGAATGCTCAGGAATGCAAAGCTACAAGTGCAATTTGCCTTTTTTAACATCTCATATTCACTCCCCCAAGAAAAAGAGGACAAATGACCTCACATTCCAGTAAATCTAGGGGTTTTTTGGAAGCTGATGTCTGTATACTCCTAAAAATCAGGGATATAAGTGTGAGAAGGGCTCAGTGAATTGTGGAGACTGTGCCTGGGATTGGGATTTTGTTCAGGCTGCAGCCAGGATGTGTCAATCAAATGGAAAAAATATTTTCGCCTTTTTTTTTTTTTTGCAGTTGTTCTCATGTTGCAAAATCCTGGTAGGGATTAAGGAACTGAACCCCTCCATCCCAGAGCCAAACTCCCACTGGCATCAGTTGTGCCTGGATCTCTATGGAATTGGCTTAATGGATTGAAACCCAATCAGGTGGTGTTTCAGGGAGGATATTCATTTCTCCTGCCTGTCAGGAAGCACATGGAAAATCTGTCTGAAGAAAATGGGAGAAGGAAACATCTGTGGGACACGAGCCCCGTGAGCCCAGCTGGGAGGGGACGAGGGAAAAACCAGGAGGCGCAAAAAAGGAGAAGTTCCAGATGTGCTGCACTCTGGGGAAACCTCAGCAACTCACACTTTTAACAGCTTCCCGCAGCCTGCGGCCAGACATGGTCCTAGGGCATGGAGGGAACAAAGTCAGGCTCCAGAATCACGGAATCCTGGGGTCCCTGAGGCTGGAAAAGCCCTCCCAGCCCATGGAGTCCCAGCTGTGCCCGATGCCCACCTTGTCCCCAGCCCAGAGCACTGAGTGCCACCTCCAGGCCTTCCCTGGACACCTCCAGGGATGGGCACTCCAAAGCTCCCTGGGCAGCCCCTGCCAAGGCCTGAGCACCCTTTCCATGGAGAAATTCCTGCTGCTGTCCAACCTGAGCCTCCCCTGGCCCAGCCTGAGGCCGTTTCCCCTTGTCCTGTCCCTGTTCCCTGGGAGCAGAGCCCGACCCCCCCCGCAGTAGTGGAGAGCAGGGATCTAAAGCAGGAGTTGCTGGCTGGACTTGCAGCACCCATCAGAAATTCCCAGAGCACCTCCAGCACTGCCCAACATCCCTTAAAGCCTCTATGCACAAGTTCAACCAAAACACCTCAAAACATTTCACACCCATCACCACAGCCAGGAAGGGGCTGGAGGCACTCCAGAGCAGGGTAGAAATAAAGGTACCAGACATAAACCATTATCCTTTTTAAATTTGCACCATTGCACCACCAACAGTCAGTGCAATTCATCATTATGGTGTTTGTGGTGCCAAAACCAGAATCAAAGTTAACAAATTCCTTTGGTTTCCTTGAAACTGCATTTTGTAACAAACAACATTATTCAGGAAGCCTGTGTGCCTCTCAATCATTCCCAGGGTGAGTCTGGGGACAATTTTGAGCCTACCCCCCTTTCTACCTGCAGGCAGAACTGCTTCAGGAGGTTTGAATGAAATTTGGCTGCAATAAATAGAATGAGACCCAAGGAATACACACGTGAACTCCCCGGGAACAGCAAGGATTGCCAGGGATCCAATGGCAGCGATCTGCACATCCACGATGTCTGGGTGCCAGGGGTGGGGCCAAGTCATCTGAGGGGGAGGAAAAAGTGCACATAAATACTCTGGTTTAGTAGAAAAAAATTGGCTGAGGTGTTTTCCTTCCTACAGTCATCAACCAGGCAGATAAATTTATTTTGTGAATTTATTTGTAAATTAAATTGAATTTATTTGTGAAACACTTGAGACGGTGTTTTACCTTCATATGATGTCTGACCATAAGAGTCACATAAGGCCCATGTAAATATTACAGGTAAGGGAAAAAAAACCCTAAATGAGGTGTTGCCAGAGGGGCAGCTGTAGGCAAAGTGGGTAAAGAAGGTCAAGGTAGCACCTAGAGACCCCTCGCCTGCATGGAAAAAGGATAGAGCCGGGATTGATAAGGAGATGAAAAATCCCACTCCAGCGAGCCAAAAAAGGTTGGTTTTTTTTCTGAGAAGCAATTTGCTGGGGGCAAAACGTGAATGACAAAAGGTAGTGAAGCATTTCAGAAGCAGGAGGCCTGCCAGAGCATCCCTAAAATGTGCTCAAGCCGTAAGAATAAAGGGCAATTTACTCTCGGTAACACCATCCTGCATGGAGGAGGAGGCCGGCAGGAGCTGGGGCCTCTCTCTTTCGGGGAGTGCTGAGGTGAGGAGCTGATTGAACACAAAGTGACAGCAGGGAAGCTTTTAAGGAGGCTGGTGAAAGGAATAACAATGGATTTCCTTGTCCAGATGGCCTCGTCTAAGTGCTCTAAAGAGCCCTGGACATGATCTCTGCATGGCAGCGCATTTGCCTCAGTGCCAAGGGAGCATCAGGTGGGAAAAGGGGCAGCGATTTCCATTTCAAGTTGTAAAGCAGGATTTGAGGAGAGCTCAGGAAGTGCACAGGCCAAGCCAGGCCCTGAGCATGGGGATGGGTTGGGATCCATGGAGCAGCAGCTCTGCAGAGCCCTGAGAAAAAACCCTTCCCTGGATGAGCAGGGCATCCCTGGCATAGGGATCCCCATCCCTGCTGGCTGCCCCAGCTCCTGTGGACATGTCCTGAGCTGCTGCTGGTCCTGCTGGGAGCAGGATCTGCTGGAGACCCTCACCCCAGGGCACTTCCAGCAAATCCCTGCTGTTTCCAGAGTCCCCAGAGTTTCCAAAAGGCACCCTGATGAGTTACTTCATCTTGTGGGACCGGTCTGTCCCATGGTAAGAGGCAAGGTCCTTTCATGGATTAAGGTAGGAACCAAATGGAAAATGCACCCAGAGCTATAAAAATCTGAGCACCAGCAGGGGATGTCCTGAAGTCAGAGGCTGCTGGGAGGCAATGCTGAGTTACGCTGGTGGCTCTCCCTCACCTCCTGCATATTGCCTGTGCCTCCAGCTCAGGGCTGCTTCACAGACAGAGACTTAGGCCAGGGTGGATTTCCAGGATGTGGGGTTTTTTGGCCCTAGTGAGAGCAGCAGGTCTGGTTTCTCCTCCTGGGATATATGGAAAATACATGCTCTGAAAGAGGAGAACTCCCACCTCTCTCATTCTGATGGGAACTAATGACAACACTTTATTCTTGCTTTCTCTTTCCATGCCTTCAGAGCCCATGTAGCCTGTGCTCTCTCCTAGCTTTTCACCTGACATCACCTGCAGCTCCCTAACAAACTCGTGAGGGATTGGGATCTGTGATCCTGGCCCAGCCCAGTGGTCCCTGCAGTCCCCAGAGCACACACGGGTGTGTCCTTACCTCTCCCGTGCTGAAAAGGATGGGCTTGGGTTTGTGGCAGGCTTTGGTTTCGTTCGATGGCTCTCCCAGCAGCTGGTCCCGGATTTGATCCCAAAACGGGTCCCCTTCTACTGAGCCTGGAGGGGAAAACACCTTTAAAAGCTGTTCCTCAGCTGCCTCAGCAGCTCTCAGACAGACACTCCTCGCTCCCGGCTCAGGGGGTGGGATACTGCTCAGTGGACTCTGACCACCTCCCTTTCCTGGGATGGCTGGAAGAGCTGAGTTTCAGCCAAGCACAGTCCCATCCTGGCAGCCTTCAGGTAATGAGAACAAATGAGCAGGAGAGTCCCAGACCAGCTCTTTCTTCTCCCTATTCCCCATCCATCCCCTTGCTCTCCTTCCTCCAGGGCACAGCCATATCCTTTTCCCAAAGCTTTCTGATGGATGCAGACAAACCTGCGAGGGGGTTTTCTCCCTTTCTCTTCCTAAAAACCATCCCTCTGGATGCTGTGAAGTGACTCCAGGGGTTTCAGTCTGTCTGGGGCATGCCCCGTGCCCTCCCTGTTCGTACAAAGCCACATTGGGATCTGCCCCCAAATTACCTTGGGTGAAGTTGAAAGCCCCCACTCCATCAATTGTCCCCGCAGCAAAGCTGTGCCCCAGGGCTGGTTTACAGGTTTTAACCTAAATCAGAAGGGGAGAAGAAACGGAAAAAGAGAGAAAACCCAGTTCCCTTCACCATGGCAGGTGCTGCTGCGGGAATGGGGCATTTCCCCCTGCTCTCACCGTGTGTGTGGCGTTGAGCTCCACAGACACGTCACTCATGTTCACCCACTGGTGGGCTGAGCTCAGGGGTCCTGTCACCTCCTGGGAGGCTTTCTCGTACAGCTCCTGAGGGACACACAAGGTGGAAAAAAATCCTTGAGGGACAAGGGATTGGGAACCCAGCTCTGCTGAGGAGCAGCCATATGGATCATTTCCTCATTCCACCTCCCCAGGGCCTCTTCCAGGTGCTAAAGCAAATCTGTATTTCCCAAGTCCCTTTGTTCCTGTCACCCTGCCTCTACACCCTGCACGCCCTGAGCCCTGCAAGCTCTCCCTGTCTCAAGGAGGGAGGACACTTTGCTTCCACGGCTGAAACATGCCTCTATTTCAGCAGGATGGCAACTTCCTTCTCCTGGTTGCCACCTCTTGGCATTTCTCACATCTTAGACCAAGCAGAAAAAATGTTTTCTGTGAGAAAGAAGCGCTTTGCTTTACTCACTGCCTAAAAGTGCTGGGACTCTACCACGCATTTTTACTACACCCCTGACAGCTGAGGGTATTTACTACAGACCATCCAGCCTTTCAGGGAGTGGTTTTCCAGCCTCCATGGGAAGGGTTGCAGGAGTTATACAGGTATAATGACGTTCCTGGAAGGAACTGAGGGCACAGCCTTCGAAGGCCAGGAGTCTGAGGTGTTAGAGACAACAGCGTGTTTTCCCCAGTGTTTGATGCACACACCAGGACTCTTGGACTGGGGACAGAGGCAGGATCAGCCTGAAGTGACTGGAGGGCACAGCCTCCGACACGGTGATTAAAGGAAACGCCACCACCAAGCCTCCTGCTCTTCCTCCTCTGCTGGACTCGCTCCAGCTCCTACAAGCTGCTGTCCCTGAAACGCTGCCAAAAGCTCTCCTTGCACTCACTGCTCTCACATCGCACAGGAGGGGAACCAGCAAATTCAGCCCAGGGCAGCTTCAGAGCCCACGGGTGACAAAAGGGAGCCCTTAGGGCCAAGGAAATGCAGGGCCAAGCAGAGCAAGGGGAGCATCCTCGTGGGGGGGGGTGGTTTAAGCTCCACATTTTGCCTCACATTTGAGTCAGTTTGGGAACGTGGTGCCAAATTGGCCCACAAGTGGTGTGTGGTGGTGGCTCTGAGCTCTTCCAGGAGGATTTTTCCCATCATGACACCTTTGAGATGAATGGGAGGGAGGGGGAGAGGATAAGGGGGGACATCCTCATTATATCCCAGTGAGGAATATTGAGATCAAAACCCCAAACCAACATTTTCAAATCGCAACACCTGCAACGATGTATCTAAATAAAAGTACGTGTTGTCCAATCTAAATTCAGGTTTCTAATCAGATGTGTTATACCAGAGGAAACTTTTCACTACCATTAAGATTTCCTACACTGTCCTAAGCCTAAAAAATTCCAGGCTCTGAGGTCCTCTTGATTCCAGTAGATAGAGACATCACCAGCTGGTTGCAGAGCTCATTTACCCATTAAAAACAAAATCAAGAAACTTTAGGGTAATTTAAATCTACAAACATTCACCAAAACAGGCACGAGATAAAGAGAATATAGAATATCCTGAGGGAAGGGACCCACAGGGCTCATCGAGCTCCTTAAATGAGCATGAATTCCCATCATAGCAGCACTCACACACACTCAGAAAGCAAATATCCCTTACCTTTGCTTTCAAGTAGATATTTTGCCCTATAATCCTGGTGCTTTCAAACATGTCATTCCCAGGCCCCTTGGCCATGCACATCGCTGCCTGTTGGGAAATTTGTTTGGTGATCAGTAAATACAGAGAGGAACAGGTGGCACAGCCAGGTGGTTCTCTGACTGTGGGAACTGAGGGCTTCTCGCAGGCCACATCAAAATTAGGCACGGGGTTACTACACTCAAGATAAATTTGGGGTGAATGACCGGAAAATTGGGTGTGTGAGGGACAAAGCGCAGTTAATTCCTGCAAGTGGCATCCAGGACACTCCGAAAAGAGGTGATTTTTTAATTTCAGTGCCCTCTCCGTGCACAGCGGTCAAGCGCAGGGCCCTGCAGAAGGTGGGGTGGGCAGGTCACACTCACCCCTCCGACGGGACAGAGGCTCTGGGGGTTGTCACACGACTCGCCCGTGTTGCTGCAGAACGGGCCCCGCGTGTTGGGGGACACATCTCCCAGGTTGGATGAGGCAAAGGCGGCCACGAAAGAGCCCTGCCGAGGCCAGAGGAGCATTGCAGGGCCTGCAGGGAAAGCTGCAGAGCCCACGTGCAGCTCTACCCGCAGCTGCTCTGATCACCAAGCAGGACTCTGGTTTATTCCCAGAGTCACTGGGAGCTCTGGAATGGGGGTTTAGGCACATCCCAAGGGGTGGGGCAGGAAGAGCAGGGGAGAATTGGACAGACATGATGCCATTTCAGGGAGAACTTCACACCGCCTTGGTGTGCAGTGTTTCCTCTTCCCCCTCTTCCACCTCAGCTCTTCCCAGCGTGTCCCCGCCTTCTCGAGTTGCTGATCAGGTGTTTGTAGGTCATTGGAGCACCTTGCACAAGATTTTTTTCCTTCCAGGCTTTCACCGTGACTGATTTACAGGGTGGGAGCTATTGGAGCTGACTGCAGGGACACTTTCCAGGTTGTTCAAGGCTTGAACACTTCCAGGGATGGGGCAACCACAACCTCCTCAGATTTTGATCAAAATAAACTTAAGTTATTCCTAAAGTCTGAATAACTGCCACTGATTACTTGTTTGGAAAGTCAAGAATACACCTTCCGATTTCCCGTGTGTAGAGGAAGAAAGGAAATAAATCAAAGCATTCACCTCTGTCCTTGCATTTCTGTTTGCCCTGCTGTCCCACTGCACCTTGTCCCTGTCCCAGCCCTGGGTCACCCATCCCTCTGGGCACTCCCACCTCTCCAGGGAGCATTCCCTTGTTCTTCTCCTGCTCGAACAGGTAGGAGGCGTAGCCCACGTTGTCGCTGTTCACCAGGTGGTTGGAGTTGTTCATGCTCACTGGGTGCACGGCAAACCAGCTGAGGAGGGGTCACAAGGCACACACAGAAAATGCTTTGCTCTCTCTGCGCAGTGGCAATTGACCTGTTCAATCTTATGTGTTTATGAGGATTTCCTTCGGGAGAATACACAGGGAGACTTGTGGTGCTTCGGGATGGATTAACAAGGGCAGAGTATTCCCATCCTCTCTCTTCCCAACCAGGGGGACTCATGGCTGTAAGAATCCAGGCCTTGAGGCCACAAGAATCTGTCACTGTCATTATCAGGGCCACCAAGAGCTCCTTCAGACCTAAACTGACTCTTTCACTAACCCAGAGAATTATATTTTGCAGGGATTTTAATATTCAAAGGAACAAGGAGGAGTCAGTGATGTAAAAAAGGGGAAAAATGGAGCACCTTCATTCACACAAAAAACAATGAGGGTGTGGAGAAAAACCTGCTGCTCTGGTGGTCAGTACCTGATTAAGCCTAGCTCGTGTCCATCCTCATCTACCATCTTCAGCAGCACCATTTCTTTATCCGTGTTGGATGAATACCTGGATGGGAACAAGGCAGGGGAATCCCATCAGAGTCAGGGCCGCGGTCGTGCTCTGCATTGCTCTGACAGGTTAAATCCCCACTAGGCCAAACGAGGATATGAAAAGGTCGTTCCAGGTATTACCAGAGCACAGCAAGGGCTTAGAGAAGCACCTGAAACCAGCTGGGAAGGTGAGGGAAGAGCTATGGCTGTCACTGTCCTCTGGCACTGCTCCTCCGGGGGATGGAGATAACACAAATTCATGCACCAAGGATGGCACTTGGCTGCCCTCTGACTCTTTACTTTTTAAATAAAGTACAAGGTCACATCCTTGACCAGTTCCTCATGCTTGGAGAGGGCAACCACAGCTTTCAAGCCCTCACTTTGCAGTTAATATTTGGGGATGCACACACCCAAGCACCCACGATGGCCACAGCATCGTTCATTCTGCCGCAGTCTTGGCCCCACATTTTCAGCTCTCCTGGGATGGCCAGAAGCACCAGCAGTGAGATGGCTGGGTCGTGGTCCCAGCTGAGGGATTCTCTCCAGGGCTCTGTTTCTCCCCTGCCTGGGGAGGTTTTACCTGCTCAGCTCGGATGCCGGGTTCTTGAGGTAGGAGAAAGGGCTCCGGTTGATCTGGCAGTTTTCCACTGTGCCTCTGTTTATGAAGAGCCTTCCCCTCTTCATATTCTCATGGGCAATATCTATGCTCTGCAAAGCAGCAAGACAGGGAGTATCAGTCCGTAAGGCACACGTGAGGTTATCTAGAAAAACTGTTTCTTTCCCTCCCTGTCCATCCCCAACCCTTTCTTGGCATTTGGGGGTACTTGTTTGTTTGGGATTTTTTCCGAACTCATCTAAAATTCTAGAAAATCGTGATAACATTTTTAAACTACCCACAGCTGTCTCTGAAGAAAGGATTCAAAGCTCTTGCTTTTCGAGCTGCTTTCACTGGCAAACACAAGCCCGCCTCCAAGTGTGTTTCACATAACGCGGAGGTGCCACCCCAGACACCACAGCCAGAGCTGTGCTAGGCACCAGCACGCTGACCCGGGTGACACTGACCTTCACAATGCCATTCACGATGGAGCTGAGGGCTGGCCTGACGAGCCCCTTGCTGGTGATCCAGAACAGGGTGTACTGGAAGTACCCTCCGGGCCCGGAGTGCGTGTGGGTGCCGCTGAGGATGACGTTGTCCTGCCTGTACAGCTCGCCGTACTTGCTCTGCAGCTGCTTCAGCACCTGAGGGGAAGGGGGTGCTCCTAAAAACCCCTTCTCGTGCCCAAAGGCTACGGAGATTCGTGCCCAGCCCCTGCAAAAACCCCAACCATCCATCCCCCTCCTCAGTCTTCTCTTTCTGCCTGGCTCTACACGGAGGTTGTAGCTGTGGGCGTGGCAAGAGCTTCGAAACAGGAATATCTGGTAAAAGACCTCTATATCCAACTTGGAGGGAATCCCAGATCATCCCAGGAGCCTCCAGCTCTCTAGCACCTCCCTCCCTCCTCTGCTGCATTAGAGGCACCATGATAATGTATCCGTGATTCCAAAGAACTCCTGGTAATTTTTCCACTAAGAGAAGCACGAGCAAAGTCCAGCCTCATTTGCTGAGGAATCCAAAGCTCTCCTCCAGCAGGGACACGGCATCTCCCCAAGGAAATCCCAAAGGAAGCAGCCAGCGTGCTGCCCTGCTCCACAGGGATGACTGCAAGCAGCCAGCCCCTCCTTTCCGGCCCCGTACCTCCAGCCTCACTCTCTGGGACACCATCCCGATGTCGGCACTGACGAACACGACCCGTTTGGAGTCCTTGGGGTCCGCCACGATGAAGGCTCGGCTGTAGAGGCGTGAGAGGAGCCCCCCGCCCACCTGCTCGGGGTTGGCGTATCCCATCTGCAAGAGAGGAGCTCCAGCATAAATACTGAGCCATTTATTCCTCTGCATGCGATTTCCTGAGTAGATTTGCCCAGGGTCGGAGGACTCATTCAACAGCTCCGAGCTGCAACTCTGCCTTGCCCCGTGATTCCAACAATCATGGAATGGCTGGACTTGGAAGGGGCCTTAAAGCCCATCTCATTCAGACCCCCTGCCATGGGCAGGGACACGTCCTACTAACCCACATTGCTCCACACCTCAAAGAAATTTGAACTTATGCTTGAAGGTGACACACATTTGGCAAGGCAGAGGCTCTAAACCAGAAATCCTGCAAAAAAAAAACCCTCACAGAGGATGAAAAATCAATGTTTTGCCAACCCCATGAGGAATTCCTCCAACTCACCAGAGGGACTTGTGCCACAGGGCCCGTGCAGTCAGCTCTACCAACACCCACCAAGTACTTTGCTGCTTCTGCTATGTCGTTGTTGGAATCTGTAAGGACAACAAATGGCAGATCAGCGGACACACGAGCGAGCAGAATCGGGGACAGAAGAGGCAAAAAAGAGCTCTGGCTGAGTGCTCTGACTGGATTTCCAGTGGGCTGTCAACATGCTGAGGCAGTGAAGGCCTCTGGGGTGGCAAAGGGAGGAGCAGGCACCTTGAACCACGCAGGGAGCTCTCCAGAGGGGTCACGGGACTGTGTCAAATGGGAGGGGATGCACAGCGAGGGGGAACCAGCCCAGCATTCCCAGTTAAACTCCCCAAGCCCACCAGTTCCCACCATGCAGGAACCAGATCCAAGTGCTCCTTCACACAGACAATTCAGCTCAGCAGTGGCAAGAAAAAGGGGATGGTGTGTCAGGAGCTACTGGGAAAGGACTAGGGAAGAGGGAAGGACACATCCAACACATCCTGTGTCCAGTGCTGGTGCCCTGGTCCTCCCCTCAAAAATCACAGCAGAGCCAGCTGAAGCTCAGAGAAGGGAAAAGCAGCTCTGGGCAGTGATTTCCAGGCAAATGGTGAGGAAAAGTCCTCCCGAAGGAGATCACATCTCACCCCAGCCACCAGGAAGGTGCAGAAATCCCTCCAGGATGGACAAACCCGTGGAAGAAAAGCCATTGAGAGCTATCAAATCATAATAAATCAGAAAGGTTATCTGCATCTCAGGAAATCCCAGAGCCACAAATCACTGGAGGCTGAGATGATAGCACTGTGGGAAAATATTAAATATTTCTGTGTGCTTGCTCTGTTCCCACAGCCCTCCCCAGGCAGCTGCTGCCACCCAAGGCAGGGCTTTGGGATCAGGGGATGCTCCGTCTTCCCAGCCTGGCCTTTCCTGGGCTGTCCCTTGAAACGCAGGAGAAGGGAAACACTCACAGTGATGACTGATGCGATTTCTGTCATTTCAAATGACACCAGTGAACTGGGCCACCCCTTAGAACTACCCTTCCTCCTCCTCCTCCTCTTCCTCCTCCTTGTCCTCCCTTAAGGGCTCCGACGCAGAGGAGAATCACTTGTGACGGCTCAGCAGTGGCCTGGGGACCTGCAGCTGCCCCGCTTTAATTTCCATCCTGCCCCGGGCAGCCCCTGGAGCGGGGGCTGGAGCAGGGGCTGGGATAGCTCCACTTGCCGTCGGTGTCTTTGGCGAGGAAGTGCAGGACCAGCAGCACCACGGTCAGGGCGATCATCAGCGCCAGGCACACGATCAGGATCACCTCCAGCCGGGAGAAGGAGCACCGGGGCCTCTTTCCAGGCATGGTGGGCGCCCTGTGGGGACAGAGAGGAGCCCGTGGGACATCCCAGTGTGGGGCACATCCCTCCCAGAGCGCACATCCCACCCTCAGAGAGCTCCTTGTGTCCCCAGGGCCAGAGACGGCTGCAGCGCAGGTAAGGATGGGAAGTGGACAATTGTTTTTCGGCTCAGGACAACAAGAATGTATCTCCCGCTGGCAGCAATCACTCCCTGTCAGCAGGCCTGACAGGACAGGGAGAGCACCCAAATTCCCGACCCCGTGTTTCCCAAGACACTTGGCTCACCCTTCTGAAGAGACCTTGGAATAAATCCCACAATATTGCACCAGATCCTGTGTTCTCTGAGTGGCTGAAGGAGATGCTGAAGCTCAGAGCATGTCAGAAAATAATATTGTCACCATAATAAACATCAGTTTAGGAAACCCAGGTTCGAGGTCCCTCACAACCCACACCGTTATTCTGTGGTTATTCTGTGATTATTCTGTGATTATTCTGTAAATATTCTGTAATTAGCCGTGGCAGAACGAGGCAGAGCCTCTGATTGTCCTGGCGGTAACATTCACCAGCCCTGGTAAAGCTCCTGCCTCCAGGCTATTCCTCACAGGGAATGTGCCCTGGAAACAACGAGCCCGCAGGAAACAACTGCTGAAAGGAGCACTTATGGTCCTGAAAAGGTTGCAGTGAGAAACGGCATCAGCAGAGCCAAGTGACTTGCTCTGGGTGACGTCTCTTATCAGCTTATTTTGCTGCAGCACTCATGGCCAGGGCTGAATTTCACAGAGCAAATGTTTTAGCGCCACCAAACATAGTGTTACAGGTTTCCTTCCTGCCCTTTTACTCCCTGAGGTGTCCAGAACTATCCCAGCACCAGCCTGAAGCACATCAGCACCACACACACTCACACTTCTCATCCTCCCGCTGATCAAACTACCCCAAAACCACTGAACGATACAAACCCTGCTCCTGTGGGATCCCAGGGGAATCTCCAGCGGGCCTACCTGAGTTCCCTCGCTCGTCCCAGCAGCTCCCAGCTCTAGACCTGCTCCAACCTGGAAAGCTCAGCTGGAAGATTCTTGCTGAGTAACCCCGTGAGTCAAGTGTGGCACAAGATAAGGAGAAACCAATCAGTAATTTTAATCCCGCGGGGAGGTGTTGGAAGGTTTTTCCCCGGTGTGTTTATGTTGAGCCACGGACAGCATCTCCCTCTCCCAAAATAACCTTTCCAGGACTGCACTGCTCAGCTCTGGTGCTCGAGGAATTCAGGAATGGGACACTTTTTCCTCCTCTTTGCCTCATCACAGCTTGATCAGCCTGTGGAATGGTGGCTGCTTCCCATCTGGATGTGACTCCCGATTCTCATGGAAGTTCAGTCCTCAGGGTTTCCACACTCTACCAGAAGAACTTTGAAACAGGATTGTATTTTAAGTGTAAAAAAAATGTGTTTGTTAATGTATTTTTGTTTAGAAAAACTTTATTTGCTAAAACCCAGCTTTTTCCATCTGTTTGCCTTTCAAGTCCCAGATAGGCCTGGATAAATTCACCAGCTGCTAAAACATCCAAAGGATTTTGGAAGTTTGCTCCTCCCCAAAATAACAGGACCCATCACGTCCCTCAGATGTTGGTGCAGTGGGGAGGGAAGATCCAACCAGCCTTTCTCCCTCTAGGATTTGGGTGGGAATTAAAACCTGGGGGCACCTCTGGCGCTCCCCCCTGCCCCCAGGACGTTCAGTTTTCCATCACCTTTTCCGTGGCGCATCCCTGATCCAAGGGTTAACATTCCAGGCCACGTCTGCGTCAGCGCTTCAAGGTCACGTTCGGCATCGCCCTTTGGCTCTGTGATTTTTGGACTGGCTGGTGTGGAGAAACAAGATTTACCGATACCTTATCTCCTGGCTGTAATTCCCAAGGAACATGCTGGCCCCTGAAAACAGCCTGCTCTGCCGTGCGGGCTGGCAGATATCCCTGGACACCAGGGAGTGTTCGGGTCCCAAAGTGTGCGCTGGCCTTGGGGGGAACTGAAGAGGACAGACAAAACCACAGAGCAGGTGCTCTGCTGGCATGGGAGAGCTGCTGGGACAGGGATGAGCGAGGAGCAGGCTGTGCAGGAGCAAGAGCTCTTCCTGCAGGTGATACATTTGCTGGAGCACCGGGAAAAGCCAAGAAATTGAGTTTCAAGGCATTGCTATAGTGACGGAGTGTCCTGCCAGCCTCACCCCACAAAATGAAAAGAGCTGAGGAAAAGTGGCTCTGTAGTGGCTCCAGAAAGGACAAACCACCTGTGGCTGGGGGTGGAGGAGGAAAAGGAAGACGGATGACAGCTCAAAACATGCTTTGGGGAATATTTTAAATCGTTTTCCTGTTGAGGACCCACAGCTCCCCATCTCCCCCAGGCGAGGTGACCATGCACAGGCCCAGGACTGCAGAAGCAAGGAGCTTTTTGGTGCAGAAAAGGCACTTTCTGGCTGCAAAGACCTCAGCTGAAGTGTTAAGGGCTTGGTAAATCCCTTTGAATGCCTCTCTGCCTGTGGAAATGTGGGGAAGGTGAAAGGTTCCCACAGACCATCCTCCTTCCCAAGATCAGGAGTCCTCCAGGTTCTTCCTGACTCCGTTTTGTGCCAAATGAGTCCAAAGAAATTGATGTTTTCTTTCCAATCTTTATCCTCCTGGAAAAAGGTTCCTCCCCATCACTGCAACCACAGGACTGCATTCTGTGACCTCCCCAGGCACATCCAGGGGTTGCAAACAGCACAGGGATTTCATCCTCAGCAGGAAAAGTGTTTAAACCCACTCCGGATTAATGGATCCACTAAAGGAATCAGGCAAAGCTGACAGCAGGGAAAGCACTCAACACGGATGGCCAGATGTGCATTTCTTTATTCTGTGAACGTTGTGCATCCAAATCACTAAGAAAGAGGCTTCAAACTACCTGTATACAGGAAAAAAATAAATTAAGAAAATTTGCTTTGAAATATAAACACATGAAGCATTTGCTTCCCTTTCCCCTCCTTATTTTTCAGTTCCTCATCCCTCCCGAGCAAGACCAGATCATTTCAGAGTAGCCCTTTCCCACAGCATCCAAATTTCACTTTAAAACCAGCATTTCCTGGTCTCTCGGAGAGCTCCCTTTCTGCAAACCATCCAAGCTGGGGCTGGGTAAAACTAAACTCTTCTCTTCTCTTAAAAATGCACAGAAGGCCACGATCTTCTCTGTAAACTTTCTGAAACAAAAACTCTTCTGATGGGCAATGAAGACTGAAAATCCCCTCTTTTTAAAAATTAAAAGGCCTGGGAGGATTTCTGAAACTGGCTGCATGAAGCCTTAAGTGTTCTAGGGGGCAAAAATCCCTTTTGTCCTGAGAAGCCACTTCGGATCACCTGTGATAATCGGCAATTCCCCAGCGTCACAGCCTCACTCATCCCTGCAGGATAGAAACCTCGACTCCAGCCTGTTTGCTAAGCCCTGCCCAGGTCCTGAGCAGAAAATTGGAACAACCATCATCTCAGCAGGAGCAGGTGGCTTGTACAGAGCTGAGATGTTCCCCAAAGCCTGGGATCCTGGATGTGAGGGGCCTCAGGGCCCTCACAGCCCCCAGAGCCTTCACGGCAATGAAGAAGCCTCTTACATAACGTTGTTGATTTAACAAAGAATGGCCGAAGTCCTTTTTGCTCGGGCTCAGGAGGGCGGGAGATAAAGTGTTTGCACAGAGCTGTCAGCAAGAACCCTGCCAGGGTTTGGCAAGGGCACGCCAGGGCTGCTTTAGGCAGCACCACGTGGATTTCCTTCCCTACCTTCCCAGGTCAAAACACACACTCCTACTCCAAGCAGCAGCTGGAAGTGGGATCAGACTTTCTTGCAGTGGCAAACGGTGACTTTCCTGCTAGAAAACACAGCTAGGAGCACGCATGGAGCATTTAGGAAGGGCAGGTTGAATGGAAAGGTAGCAAAATTGGAGCAATTGCAGTTTCTGAACTCAGAAGTCCTGCACAGATCACTGAGTGACAGCTGAACGGAAGGGATACCTAGCAAGTATCAGTAAAATGTCCTAGGGTGCCTTGCCTTTCCTTCCCCACCCTCCCTTGCCTTGCCCCAAGAGCAAGAACTCTCCTGCCCTTCTGGACAACCAAGTCATGGTGACCTTTTGCTGCTAATAATTTATGTCCAGACACCTGCACGCCCCATAATTCCCCAGGTGATGTGCCTTAAATCTACCCAGAGGTTAAAGCTTCAATCTATCCAGGGGTTAAAGCTTCACCACAAATGGTGAATAGTTTGCCATCCCTCATCTGAAGCAGCAGCAGCAGCCCCCAGGGACAGGACACCCCCCTGGGACGTGGGAGAGCCCAGGGAAGCAGCGCTCCCAGGAAGAGCCAAGCAGCACGTGCCAAGCTAAACAGTTCTGGCACAAAACTGGGAAAACCTCTAGACCCCAAAAACAGCAATGCAGAGTTGGGCAGATCCAAATTAACTCCCACTGGGTTTTTTTGAGGGAAAAAATGGTCAGAAAATGAACAAGATGGGCTGCTCTGTGCGCACCCATGCCAGCAGGGGCCCAGCTGCTGCTGCTGCTTCTGAAAACCAAGTTACGGGAGCCCTGTCTGCTCCCAAACTTTGCAAGACCTGCTCCTTCCATCATCACAGAATCACAGAATATCCTGAGTTGGAAAATCCAACTCCTGGTCCTGCACAGGGCACTCCCAATAACCCCATCATGTGCCTGAGAGTGGTATCCAAATATTTATTTATTTAAACCAGGGACGTGCAAAGGGTCTTGTGCCCAAATCCTGGTGCTCACCAGCATTCCCTGCCCAACCTGCAGCACACATGAACGGCCAGGGGCAGGAGAGGCATTGGGAGGATGCAAAAAGAAACCACAGATCCTTCTGGCAAATATTTGTGGCCAGTGTCTGCTGGATTGGATGGGAAAAGTTGTCAAAACAGAACTTGTGGCTTGTCTTTGGGCAGCATTCTCATCCGCTGGCACTAGGAAGAGAATGAGGCCGAGCACTGAGCTGTGTCCTGAGGAAAAGCAGGAGGGGGAAGTTGATGGGATCGCTCTTCCCAGAGTACAGGAAAGCAAAGGGATTGCTGCCCGTGCTTGGCTGATGCTCCTCAAACCTCCCATCCCTGTGTTTTATGGGTTTAAAACCTTCCCCATGTGGCAGTGCCAGCGGCTAAATCCAGATGGATCTCGGCAACATCAGTGCCCACCCTCCTGGGCAAAGATCCTGATTTGCCCAGGTCTTTCTCCACCTCGAACTGTTCTTTTCCAGCCTTTTCTGGTGCAGACCCCTCTTCCCAATTCCAGCCTCCTGGCACCTGCACTGGACTGTCCAGGTTTGCCCCTCGACACCCAAACCAGGCTCCCGCCTGTCCTCCAGAGACACCCTCACCGCTCAGCTGGAGGCCCCAGAGGATGGTTTCACTGGCACAGCGTGGGGAGATCCACGAGTTCTGCTGGGCTGGGGCAGCACAATGCGGGATTCCAGCTTTTACAGACCTGCTTGCTGTGCTCGCCTCTCTGATGGGCACCAAGCGAAGCCAGAGCAGCAGGAGCTGCCCTACCCAAGGGAGAGGGAACAACGCAGCAGTGCCCAGGGCAAGGGAATCACTTCGGTGGTGGTTTAGCCTCTAACTGGGAGATGATTGTCCCTGGAAGTCGCCCAAGGATCTCAGCCCAGGAACACGAAGCTCACAGGCCAAGTGTGGTGTCCAGTGATGGCAGAGGAGCCCCACCACCCCCTGGCTGCGCCCCCCAGAAAGCAGAGGCTGAGGGATGGCTGTAGATGGATCTTACCCGAGGTCTGGGGAGGAATGCAGTGGGAAATCTGGGATTCTGTCCATCAGCACAACACTGAAGGTCGCCCTGACCCCGAGCCCATCCCACCCAGCTGGAGCTGCTGGGCGGATGCTCCCCAGGAAGGAGGAGAACACGGCAGCACAAGCTCCACGGCCTGGACAGAGCCAATGCACAGCAGTTCTGTCCCAAATCCATCCCTGGGCCTCCTCCTCCAGAGCCAGCAGCCCTCAGCCCCCATCCCCCATTCCCAGACTCCCTTCCCGAGGCAGCAGCACGCCCTACCCGAGCACAGCCCCGCTGTGGCACAGATGGGACCGCGTGGAGCCAGAGCCATGCAGTAAGTCAGACACCACAAGGCAGGATGCAGCAGATTCCATTTAATGTCATGTGCATATATATCCATACATTTACTTATGTCAATGATTCGGATGTGCGTGATGCCAGGTCTTGAAAAATCTACTCCTCGGGTTATGTCTGGGAGCGTGAACTCTCTCAAAAATCAGCTCAAGAATCAGCTGGGGTGGGGTTGGGCTGTTTAAAACCTGACTTTTAGCCCTGAAGTTGCCAAGGCAAAGCCATGAATGGAAGGCAGAGCAGGCAGAGCTGAGCCCTGAATTCCCACCCAGCTCTGCAAATGCTGTTGCCAAGGGTTTGGCCAAGGAACCCTTCCCTCCTTCCGTCCCTCCCTCCCCTCCCTCCCTGGGAGACACAGAACTGATAAGGAAGGGGCTGCTCTTGTTCAGCATCCCAAGCAACAGCGAGGCAGAGCAGCAGAAGCAACACTCCACCAGCTCTCCGGGGCAGGTTTTGGCCAAGGCTGAGGAAGAGGGCAGAGAAATGGAGATAAAGCATCCCCCCCAAAAAAAAGAAAAGAATGAAGAAATGACACTTTCACCACCACGGACGCACAGAAATTGGCTTCTCTTCTCTTTTTTTTTCTGGTGTCCAGGGGCCAGGACTGGCAGCTCCTGGCAGAGGGATGCCCACCCTGCCCTGTGCTGCATCCCAGCAGTTGTGGGGTAGATTTTTCAAGGCCTGGAGATGGCTCCCAGGAAGGCTCCTCCCGCCCACTCGGCATCGATTGCATAGCATTTATTTCAGATAAGGCACTGTTTTGCCCAACAGCAATTCCACATCAATGCAGTTTCCGTACAGTCCACATCGGATGGCCTACAGTGCAATAACATCAACTTAAAGGCAAGGTTTGGAAGAATAAACCCAGCTTTAAATTTCAACTGAATATTAAGAAGATAAAGGAAACTACATTTTTCAAAAGCCTTTTTTATTTTCCTTCACCATTGTTGTTTTACAATACAAATATCACCTTGTGAATACACAAAAAACCTACAGAAGATAACTCTGCTTCACGTAAAATACAGAATGGATATATATATATATTTATATATATATTTTTCTCTTCTTCATTCTTTTTTAAAAAAACTATTTTTGTTCTGCACATTGGCAAGTTTAGGATAGGAGACTTCCCCAAACATACAGTATGTATGGTAGGAGTGAAAACTTAGAATTACATGCAGTTTCTGCACAAATATTTTAAAGAAATAGATTATCTTTGTTGTTTTTCAACAACACTTCGATAGGGGATGGAGAAACCATTCATAGTTCACTCAGTGATCATTTGTAAAATTCTTAAAAAACAGGAATTCATGGCTGTTTTGCTTTTTAAAATCCAGCTACCGAGTAGACAATAAAGTGATACATTTTTAGCTTCACCTGCCCACAATGTGTGAGCAAGGTCGGACCCTTTTTATTTGGTGGGGTGGGAGGCTTTTCCCTACAATGTGGCAATTTCAACATTATAAGCAGATTTCCAGTTTAATTTAGCTATAAATGCAAAAATTAGTAATTATACAGTATATATAATTCTGCTTTCATGGAATACTTTATTTTAAATAAAAACATTTAAGACTGCCTACTGACCATACAATCAAGACAAGAAAGGCACTAGAAACATAGACAAATCTCTCTCTCTCCCAAGAAGCATTTTCTTTAAATTTTTTAACTCTCTCTTCTCTGACATGTAAAAATCTTTTTTAAATTTAATTTTTTTTCATACACATTTTGAAAAATAAAGTTAGGAAATACTTAGAAAATCACTTTACATTTTTTCCTTTTTTTTTTTTTTTTTTTGCACTTTTTGACACAGTCAGTCACTGCAGATTCTACAAAATCAGGATTTACCAAACCTTTCTGTGTCTATCATCTTATTCGTAGCGCGGTGCAACAGGTAGAAAGATTTCTTGATTTCACCCAAGGCAGGTATTTAGAAACCTTCATATAGTCATTTGCTAGAAAATGGCTTACAGCCCAATCTTTGGGGCAAGAGATATGAAAAGTATGTTTTCCCAAGAAAATAATATGCTTTGTTCCCAGACGTGACTGGAAAGACCAGAACTTATGATATAAAAGCTTTTCATTTATGTCGTCGCATCATATACAAAGGAACATGGTGATGGGCAAATGCAAATCCCAACTCTATCAACAAGAAATGCGTAACAGTGCATGATCAGTTAAATTCTCTTTATTGTTGTCCAACGCAGATCCTTTGGAGAGAAAAAAAGATCACAGTGCTTACCAGGTAACTGAACAGGTCAGGTCCAGGGAGCTGCTAAAGAAAGGGTTAGGGAGCAGTGGATTTTTGTTTATGGCATCTTCTCTTGGAGTTGTGAGCACTTGGGACAGGTCCTTTGGGGGCTGTGGGGACGCTGTTACGTGTCACTCACCAGGCGGCTGTACTTGACCTGCCGGCCCCGCGCCAGCGCCGGACACCGCAGGGGCCAGTGGTAGGAGCGAGGTACAATTCCTTGGACATTCTTCTCAAAGTACTGGAAGGGCTTGTACCACCAGACCCTTGCAAGGAGGTTAGTTTGGGAAGCTTCTTTTAGCACCTGCAGGGAGAGAAGGACAAAAAGCGGATTACCAAAGGGCAAGTCCTTCATTGCCAGGACTCCACTCACGGCCGTTCATCGGTGGTGTCCTGCTTCCTGCCACTCCCAAGCACATCCCAGCCTCCCTGCACACACCGAACGCTGCTCGCCCCTGTCTACAGGACCTCAGTTGTTCGATGGGCCCACAGGAAAGGAATGAATGACCCAAAAACCACTGTCTGCTCTACCTTGGGAAGGAAAACGCCATCCCAAAGCATGGTTGTTCCGTAAGTGCCTCTGCAATTCCATGTAGCTCAGGAATCACTCTGGAGCCTGGCTGTGTGCCTGTGGAGCCAGGAGCAGGGCACATCCCAACCCATCTGGAGGAGGTCAGAACCCTGCCCTGCCCTCCACATGCTCCCAGACTGCTCCCACCCACCCTCTGCTTCTCTCAGCCACGAGCAAGCCCCAGCTCAGACACACAAGGAGTGGGCAGGCCCCGAAGGAATTATCCGACCCCCTCCCGCCTACTTTCCATGCCAGAGCCAGGGATCCCCATATCCACCCACCCAAAGGGAATACACAAGCACAGGGCTTCTACACTGAGCTTAATCTCCATGTCAAGCTCACATGTCCAGTAAATCCACCATTGCTTTTAATGTGAAGGCCAGGCACAAGCCCCAGCACGAGGAAGGAGAGAGCAGCACACCAGTGTGTGCTCAGGGAAGGATCCAGGGACTGGCATTTCCCAACATCCTGGCAGCTCAGGGCAGCAGTGTGGAGCCACCTCCTGAGTCACAGCAGGCAGCAGAACAGGAACGTTTCCACACCAAGGGCTCTGCTGAAGCAAGTCCTCAGCAGGAATCCAGGCACTCCTGACTCCAGCACTTCCAGCCTGGAAAAACCACTGTTCTGAGAGCCCAGGAGCAGAGCCAAAGCGTGGAATCCTCTGGGGCTGTGCGACAAGAGCTGCATAGTGTGGGCACAGACTCCAGTCGAACACAGCGCCTCCCAAACTGACTGAGCATTCCCAATTAGGCATTTGGGGTAGAAATGTACCTCAGGGCTTGGCTGTGGTGTATTGCTTTGAGCAGCACCAAACCAGAGGAATAACGAGGTGGGAGCTACAAGGTCTTCAGGGAGCTGGAGCCAGATGATCTTTAAGGCCCCTTCCAGCCCAGGCCATTCCATGATGATTCTGTGACAGGATCTAAAAATCTGCACTGTCGCAATACTAACACATCTCCTACCATCGCAGGAGGTCTTTATTAAATGCAATTAACAGCATATGCCACAGATAAGCAAAAGATCTTTGACCATGAGCACGGAAAATATTTGGACACTAATATGCTGTTAGGGGCCTAAAAATGTCTCCCTTGTCTGCTATCCATGGGAAAGACTTGTGTATTTTCTCTCACAGAATCAGAATACTCTGAGATGGAAGGGACCCACAAGGATCATCCAGTCCAGCTCCTGGCCCTGCCCAGACACCCCAACAATCCCAGCCTGCGTGGAGCTCTGGCAGCCTCGGGGCCGTGCCCATTCCCTGGGGAGCCCTGGGCAGTGCCCAGCACCCTCTGGGGGAAGAACCTTTCCCTGATCTCCAGCCTGAGCCTGCCCTGGCCCAGCAGGGGAGGTTTCACTTTCCTCAGCATTGTCAGCTCCTCTCTGATTGCTCCAGTTCACCAGCCAGAAGAACTTGCCACCCCTCGGAAACACTTTCAAAAACCGGTTCATTTTTAGAGAGGCCTCCCTCTTCCTCGAGAGACCCGTGGCACAAGCCACAGAACACAAGAAAACCCCAGCTGGCCTCAACAACCAAACAAAAAAAAACAAGGCAAAAGAATCTGAATCAGATTTGTTGTTCTAACACAGATGTGGCCACCTGGCCCGAAATCAGAAGGACTTCAAAGACTGAGGTTACCCAGGGGAAGCAGAGGCCCACCTGCCTTCAGGAAGACCTTCCCATATCTTTGTAGCCAAGAAAGAAGAAGAACCCAATTAGTGATGCCTCTTTCTCCCCTGCAAACCCAACAGCAGGGAGAAGAGAGGGACTCTCCACAGGACACGGGTGAGCCTGGACATTACCCCCTCCCCAGGCTACAGCAGGAGCACCCAAGGAGTGGGAGGAACTCACTTGCTGGTTGGCCATTGTGTGGTACCACCAGAATAGCCTTGTAGTGATGTAGTAAGCCACCACCACGTCCACAGTGTAGTGGTCATGAGCAAGGAGGATGCAGAACATCCCCACCATGCTGAGCGCCCAGCAGAGCCAGTGGTACCACCAGAGTCGCCGTGGGGAATCTGCAAAGAAGCACAAGCAGGGGTTACTTCAAAGTGGAACCTTATCAGGACTACTGCTGTGATTAGCAGAGGTCATGGACTGCAATCCTGGCTGACACTGAGATGCCTGTGCTGAGATTAAGAGCAGGAATGCTGAGATCACAAAATAAATATCACTCTCTTAAGGTGTAACTTAAAATTGTACTCAGTGTAATGAGATCCTTGGAAATTAGAAAGGTTATAAAATCTTTGAGAAAGATATAAAATAACCTGGCCAGTCCAATTAACCTGTTTGTGTTTAGGCGGGATATCGGGCAGGAATTGTTCCCTGGGAGGGTGGGCAGGCCCTGGCACAGGGTGCCCAGAGCAGCTGGGGCTGCCCCTGGATCCCTGGCAGTGTCCAAGGCCAGGTTGGACATTGGGGCTTGGAGCAGCCTGGGACAATGGAAGGGGTCCCTGCCCATGGCAGGGGTTGGGATGAGATGGGCTTTAAGGTCCTTTCCAACCCAAACCATTACAACCCCTCTGGTGAAGGATTTTTCCCTAGTATCCAACTTCTGGTGCAGCCTGAGGCCATTTCCTCTCATCGTGGAAAACGCAGGTATTTTAACTCGAATTGTGTTTACCAGTAAGCACAACAGGAATCCCTCAGCCAGGAAGGAATGACACAAGAGGAGAGCAGCAGGGCACTCACACTCTTTGATGAACAGGTAGGTGAGGGTTAGGATGACGGTGTGGCCGCTGTACAGGTAGTCCCCACACATGTTGTGGGAGCCCGTGATGGACAAGCCTCCGCCAGCAATCAACTTCATTATCCTTCGCAGGTGAGATTCCCAGTCTCCAAAGAGCTGGTGGAACAGCAAAACACAAAAGCACAGTGAAATATCACAGCTCAAAGCAACGGTTTTAACCAGCAATTTGGCCTTTCAGTTCTTCTCCCTTTCTGCTTTGATCCACAAGAATAATCAGCAGATTAATAAATCCACAGCCTTTCCCAAAAGCTGGAAGCACATTTCTAGCAGGAAAAAGAGTGGAAATGAGACACGAGTGTTTTGATGCTTTGCACCTTTTGTACCTAGTGCTTAGGTGGGATTTTCCTTCTGCTCAAGAGGCACCACACTCTACAATAAATGAGGTTTAATTTAGTTCATGTTGTTGGTAACAGCGCAGGCCCTACTGGTGATCATCCAAAAGAAACCAGGAGGAGCTGCCCAGGCTGTACAGCCAGCTGCCAAAACCAGGATATGAACAGAAGAGCATCTCACTCCAAACCCTAAGGCCTTGGAAAAGTCTGCAAGATTATTTCTTTCCACTTCCATTCCAACAGAAACATCAGTGGTGTCTGTCACAGCACGGTGCCAGACTTGTGCTGTGAATCCACAGCAGCCCAAAGAGGTATTTCCCTCCACACCCAGATTTGCTCTGACCCACCTCCAACCCATGGATGTCACTGGCTCACAGAGCATTCCTGAAAAAACTTCAGTTTGCCTAAGGAAAGCCAAATCCAAGCAAACCAAGTCCTTCCCATGAGGACACTCTGCTCCGTCTCCTGAGTGACCAGGGCAGCTGGCACTGCACAAGACTTTTGCTGCTCCCATCTCTAAGCCAAGCCCAAATATTGAACAAATCCACAAAAAATGTATGCCATGGGACAACCAGGATGCGTGGAGAACCTCTGGGACCCATCACGAATCAGGGACTAATGGATCAATGCACACGTGTGCTGCATCCTCACCTAATTTTACGGTGTTTGAAAATCCATGGAAACCACTGAACTGTCGGAAGGAAACACAGATCCCTTAGGCTGGCCACTATGCTTTTATTTTAAAGCTTGGCCTTGCTTTAAGAAGTGGAAATTAATAATTTCTGACAGACTTGAGCATGTTCTTTGCAGGGATTAAACATTTCCTGGTAACAGCTGCTCACAAACACTAAACTGCTCCCCAAAGCCCACTTTTCACAATCACATAGAACTCAGTAAGGTGTTGAGAGATTATTCTTTTCCCACCAGTACATTTAGAGCTTTCAAGAAAACCCAGCTTTATCCTTAATCTTATCAGGGTTCTCAGCTTCTCTCTACTTGAGTAATGAGAAGGATTTGCCAACGCCATAAATTCCCCAAACCGGCAGATTTATTCACTTCAGCCCATAAATACCTGTGTTCTCTCTTTTTTAATTTCCTAGCAGCAGGCTGTTCGAACAGTGTTGACTCCTCTCCCACTCACTTCTCTTTCCAGAATCCCTCCAAAAGCCACAAACATTCTGCCTTGGCAAACACTGGCTGGACTCCCCCGAGGAATCAAAGTATTTTGGCTTTGTTTGGACGTGCCAATCCTCACCAAAACAACAGCACGTGGATCAAGTCCAATCAAGATTTTACTACCTGTACCTCAGTGATTTTACAACCTGCCACCTGATTTATGGCTCTGCTTCTGCCCTTTCTCCTGCTTCAACTGAGTCATAGCACAACCAGCTCCAGGAACTGCGTAAGGACCAGGATTCCAGCAATGCTGGGGGAACCAGAAATAGATGCAACACCACCAGCGCTGTCCCACCTCCACCCTGAGCATGTGAATTACCCTTCTACGCTGACCACAAGGATCAAGCACCTCTGTCCCAGTAGCCTGGTTTCAGCCACGGCTTTCACAAGCCAAATTTATCCCTCAGAGGCAGTGCTGGACTGGGAAGGAGGCGAGAAGTCCTTGTGCTAACAGAATTGCAAAACTATGTGCAGGAGACAGCCTTGGGAAAGTCTCTTTGGGCCATTTTCAACCATGAATCATATCTGGATTTGACACACTGAAGTGTGTATTTACTTAGAAATCAGTGACTCACACATGGCAAAGGCTGCACACCTTCAACTCCTTCAGTGGGGACAGGAACATGCTGAACATGCACATTAGTTGAAAATGCCACAGAAATTGGGTAGCTCAGTGCTTTGAAAAGAGTGGGAATTCCTGCACTGCGCCACAGCACCCGTCAACACCTGCACTGAGAAGGCAGCCAGCAACCTGCAGAAGGATGTCTCTGTCACACCCAACCAGTGCTCTCAAATTAAAATCACAGAATGGTTTGGGCTTAAAGCTCATCCCATTCCATGTCCCTGCCATGGGCAGGGACACCTTCCACTGTCCCAGGCGGCTCCAAGCCCCATCCAGCATGGCCTTGGACACTGCCAGGGATCCAGGGGCAGCCACGGCTGCTCTGGGCACCCTGTGCCAGGGCCTCCCCACCCTCACCCCTCAATTCCTTCCCAATATCCCATCTATGCCTGCCCTCTGGCAGTTTGGACCCATTCCTCCTTGTCCTGTCCCTCCAGTTCCTGATGCAGGGTCCCTCTCCAGTTTCCCTGTATCCCTTCAGACCCTGGAAGGAGCTGTGGGGTCTCCACACACCCTTCTCTTCTCCAGACTGAGCAGCCCCAGCTCTCCCAGCCTGGCTCCATAGGGGAGGTGCTCCAGTCCCCCCAGCACCTTTGTGGCCTCCTCTGGACCTGCTCCAACAGTTCCATGCCCTCCTTATGTTGGGGGCACCAGAACTGTGCACAGAATTCCGGGGGTGCTCTCATGCGAGCGGGGCAGAGGGGCAGAATCCCCTCCCCTAGAAACACTTCTTGAGAAAGCAGTTTTGGGAACAGCAGGACGATGGGGAAACAGGCAGATTAGAGCACGGCAAGGCAGCCAGAAGGAGTTTACCTTTGGAGAACACTTGAAATGCATTCCAGGTACTGGGAGTGTAGTCACATACATGGTAATACACCGGTACAGGTATAGTGTGCCAACTATACAGAAAAATCTTCTGCTAATTATAGACCTGGCAGGGAGAAAAAACAGGCAAAAATAAGGAGGTCACTCAAGGCAAACAAAATCCACAAAGGTAAATAAAACAAGCCACCAGCTGTTTTCTCCTGATGCTTTGGAAACTCGTGACACTATCGGCTTACACCTGGGAATGCTGAACTACTCCACAAATATTCCCACGCCTTCCACACCAGGAAGCAGGAGCAACTCAGCTCACACTGCCCTCGAAGGTGATTACAGGAAATCTAAGGATTAGACCCCAAAAGCCTGTGCAGATTGAGTGCTGAAAACATTAAAGGGGATTTCGTGCCCCCTACCCCTCCATTAGCTGTGGCCGTCACTGATTTCCTATTCGAGACAGGGGATAAAGTTACAGTATTTTCATTCTAAGATGAAAAGGTTAAGTAAGTGTATTTCAGCTGACACACAATTTAGTGATTACAAAGGGTCTCCTGTATAACCAGAGGAGTGAGAGAACACATCTTTCCTGAGCAGCATTATAAAGGAAGCAATTCACATCAGCAAGGAAAGCTCCCAAATAAAAATGCAGAGCTGCTCTGGCTGCAGGACAGGGTGTTTGCAGGGAAGCCACTCAGCAGCCGCAGCTGCAAAGATATTTATTCCTGAGGGCTGATATTCACAGAGGAGGCAGATGCAGATTTGGGCTACCGTGAGGTGCTTCTGCAAAACCAGCAAGAGCACCCAGGGTAAAGGACGGGCTCAGGAGGGACAGCCAGCCCCAAAACTGCCCCACTGGGTAACAGCTAAAAACACCTCAAAGAAAGACAATTAAACCTCTCCTGACACATCCACCAGGACAGGAAGCAACTTCTGGAGAGATGCTAAGGAGACATCACTGCCAGGGTTACAGAAATCAGGGGTGAATCCTATTACAGCAGTCAATCACCCTTTGTGTGCCACTGGTTACAGACCCTGTGGGGTTTGGTTCATTTTATATCACTGTTGTTTGCGCTTATCGCCATTTCAAGCTCCAGGTTCTGGCATGCACAGAATCCAAGAACAGTCTGGATTGGAAGGGACCTTAAAGCTCATCCAGTGCCCCCCCCAGCCATGGGCAGGGACCCCTCCCATTGTCCCAGGCTGCTCCAAGCCCCAGTGTCCAGCCTGACCTTGGGCACTGCGAGGGATCCAGGGGCAGCCACAGCTTCTCTGGGCACCCTGTGCCAGGGCCTGCCCACCCTCCCAGGGAAGGATTCCTTCCCAATATCCCATCTAACCCTGCTCTCTGGCAGTGGGAAGCCATTCCCTGCATCTTGGCACCAGGCCCTTCTAAAGTGACTCTCTCCTTCTTTCTTGGAGGTTCCCTTCAGGCACTGGAATTCATTTGTTGCTATTTTGCTCACCTGTAAAAAAATAATATTCCTATCAGGCTGAGCTCTTTCGAAACTCAAAATTGGCCACCTTTTAAATTTTTCAGTGTTTTTGGCAGGGTTATTAAACTGGAGTGCTCCACTCTCAGAGGAGTATGACTCTGCAGTGCCAGATCAGTAACACCTTGAGGGCCTTGATTTATCAGGAAAGCTTCAACTCTTGCAGGGTAAACACATTTTGTACTGGAGTGCTCACTGCTGTAACACAGTATTCCAGATTTTTTTCTTCCCTCTACTGGTATAAACATGGACAAAGCTGTGAGTTAAGAATTATAATTATTAATGTTGCTCCATGGACAGAAATTTAAGTGTGGAGGGCACCATTCCACTTGGGCAGGCGTTCTTCTGTGCAGAGTTTTTCCTCTCAGATCTCACCCTTGTGGCTTTTAGAACCAGACATGAACCTGCTTTTTTCTTTATAAAATAAAGGCAAACAGGGGGGTGGGGATTAAAGACTGAGCAACACCATATTTTGAGAGACCAAAGGAGTGGCAGCATTTCACCAAGCACTGAATTTCTTTTTTTAATTAGAACTGCCACTTGATTTAGCTGGATTTGGCATATTTTACCTTAGGAAAGTCTGAGAATGCTCTGCACTGTAATATAAAGAAAAAATAAATGTAAAAAGCCTCCTATTTCCCTTTCTCCAGAGGATGTGTGTGCGTGTGAGACTCAGAGCCAGCCAGCAAGTACAACCTCCACACTTATTCCTGGCCCAGAGAACTCCGTTCCAGCTCTGCAGAGGTTCCTGTTCCTTCAGTCCCATGAGGGAACCTCATGGCCAATCCTGGAGTTGTGTTTCTCCCACAGCATCTGGGAATGCTTCCCAGAGAAGTTAATCTGCCTCACTCAGCAGCTTCCTCGAGCTCCCTGTGGAAACGCCAGAGTGCCCAGCCAGACCTGCTCCTGCCATCTGGAGAGACACCAGCCCAATCCCATGCCATGGACAGTGTTAGAATCATGGAATCACGGTATGTTTGGATTGGAAAGGACCTTAAAGCCCATCCAGTTTCGCCCCTGCCATGGGCAGGGACACCTTCCACTGCCCCAGGCTGCTCCAAGCCCCATTCAACCTGGCCTTGGACACTGCCAGGGATGAGGAAGCAGAAGTGAGGAAGGTCCATCTGGCCCAATGCCCCCCCTTTATTCCTGAATTAACTTTCAAAGGCAGGGGATAACCCACACCACAAAAGGGATTCGGCTCTTTCTGTAGAACTGAGTCACCATCCCTTGGTGTGCACCATCCAAAGCCACAAGAACGAGGTCCTCCAGGTAAAGCCACCTCGCTGGGCTCCTGCTCCTGTCAGCACCCCTCCTACTCTTCCCTTTCTCCTGCTCTTCTCTTTCTGCTGCTCAGCCACAGCTTGGGCCTCCTGGACTTCGATCCCTCTGCTCATTTTGGTCTTCAAAGCATTCCACGATCAGTGCATACACTTATCAAGCTCTGCGACTCTGTGACGTCTTCCCCTCACACCAGAAAAGGCCCTTCTAAAGGGGACTTCCCATGGCAGGGGGTTGGAATGGGATGATCTTCAGGGTCCCTTCCAACCCCCAAACATTCTCTGATTCTATAACATAAATAAAAACAAACACCCCAAAGCAAATGGGGACAGGGTAGGGGGGGACCTTCACGTCTGCCAGTGACATCAACACACGTATGTTACCATCAACTCAACCCACACCTCAAGGCTTTAAAATCTCAAAGGATTCTGCTGCTCTTCACCTACAGGCTCTGCTCAGCTCCACCACAGGGTGTCTGATCCCTGGTATGGCCCTATTAACACGTACCTCCTTCTTGAGGGCAATCCCACACCACCTCCTCTAGGTGTTTCCCCTGGGTTTAAAATTATGGAATATCCTGAGCTGGAAGAGACTCACAGGGATCATTGATCCAACTCCTGTCCCTGCCCAGACACCCCAACAATCCCACCCTGTGTGGAGCTCTGGCAGCCTCGGGGCCGTGCCCATTCCCTGGGGAGCCTGGGCAGTGCCCAGCACCCTCTGGGGGAAGACCCTTTCCCTGATTTCCAACCTAAACCTATCCTGGCACAGCTCTAGCCATTCCCTGGCATCCTGGCTCACAGCTGTCCTCACAAGAGCATGAGCTGGGCTCCCTCTGAGCAAACAGTGAGTTCAGAACATCATTTCACCCAATCCATGGCTTTTCACCCATGAAAAAGTTTCAAGTTAACTGTGCAGGCAAACACGACCTGGGGTATTGCTCAGTTTCTTAGGGAACATTTGGACTTCTGCCTTCTGCAAAGCCGCTCACACTGAGTGGTATCTATTTCAGCTTTGAAAACCAAGATAAGAAGATCACAAGAAGCTTCATTTTGTTTGGATGGAAACCAGCATCTGCCCTCCAAAAGCTGTCAGAAGCACTCAAGTTTTGAAAAGGTTTTACTTACTTGTATTTTAAGAGCAGCCACTGAACAAACCACAGTCCTACAAGGATCATGCCATTGATTTCACAAATAGAAAAAGCCCATTGCACCCGATCAAAGCGATCAAAAAATGCATCTGGGAGGGGAGGCTGCACCTCCTTGGGAGGCACTCGTTCATGAACCACCGAGATAGTCACCGTGGTGAAGACGAAACAAAAAAGTGCATAAATAAAAGCCAGGAAAGTCTTGCCCCACTCCATGGGATACTGCGAGCGCTCCGGCTCCGGCATGGGGATCTTGATCATCTCCTTCTTGAACCCGTTGGGGACCCCGTTGAGCTTGAGCACGGCACCAAAGCCATTCTGGCGCGCAGGCTCGCCGGCGCGCACGTGCCCGTTGGCGTGGCCGTTCTTGTGAGCCTCCATGTGGTGTGCCATCTTCAGCCCCTCAATCATGTTCAACAGCCGCTGGCCGCTGTCGGAAGACACCCGGGACAGAGGGGATTTCTTGAAATCCTCCTCTGTCAGGTTGATGAGGTCCCGCCCGGTGAAGCTCTTCAGGGGCTCACAGTACTCCGGCACGGCATTGTCCGTCAGCCAGCTGGTCACCTCCTCGGGTGACCACAGCACCACTTCTTTCATCTCGCCAGGGACGGTGGCACATGGGCTTTAAAGCGGGCAGCAGTCACTGCAGCTCCAGCACGGCGGGAAGCTCCTCCTTGGCTTCATCTTGTCCCGGGAATGAGTTTGGCCAGAGGCGAGAGCTCGTCTCTACCCAGCCGACACCAGCGTGCGGGCGCCACGGCCAGCATAGGAAATGCTCTACTTCATCTTCGTGCTGGCATTCTTCTTCCTGGGGAGCGGGAGAAAAACCCAAAACCAGGCATTAGGATGGTGTTTAGTCTGCAGTTCATGGCCAAAGCCAAAATTCCTGCATAAAAACAGCTGTGCTCGGGATGGACAACAGACTGGAAGGAAAAGAGCAGCAGATCTGAGCTCCAGCCTCGTACACACAGCATTGTCCTCCCCAAGCTCACTGCTGATTTCTTAAAAGATTTAACACCACCTTGCAGCTGTGGAAAGCCTCCTCCTTCCCGCTCTGTATTTGTTACATTTCCTATTTCTATGCTCTAGCCCATAAGCAGCACCCAAACTCCTCTTACAATCATCACGCTCATGGAATTTAAGGAGCTACAGAGCAAACCTTTCATGTTATTTATGGCAGAAACTTTTTCTGCCCCTTACAGACTGGTACCTTAATGCAATGTGTGGTACCAGTGATTGAATATGAAACCTGTTCTTCATTCTGCAAGGCAAAAGTCATAAAACCACCTAATCCCAGACTGGTTTGGGTTGGAAAGGACCTTAAAGCTCACCCCATTCCACGCCCTGCCATGGGCAGGGACACTTTCCACTAGACCAGGTTGCTCCAAGCCCCATCCAATCCACCCTAGAACTCCTCCAGGTGCCATATATAGTCATCAATACAAAAAAAATGGATGTAGATAAGCAGGGATCTACTCTCTGGGCCAAAACACCAGCAGGAAAATCAATAAACAAGCAGACTAGCCTGAAAATAAACCAAAGCATTTAGGTTTGCAGGTATTTAGCAGCTCTGTAAGATAAACTTGACTGTTTCCAGGGTATACTGCTCCAATTCAAAGAAATGTTTTCTACTAGCTAAAAAAAAGGAACCGGAAGAAAATTTTTTTTTTTTTTTTTTTAAGAAAGAGGAACTAGGTAAGAAACTTCTATACTCAATGAATTACAGAAATAGCTTAGAAAAGCTGATTCCTTCCAGCACAAAACTTACAAGAACATGGAAGTTACTTGCTTGGAATCTCTTCCTGAATTTTCGAGACACAAGCAGCAAAGAAGGCAGCGATGGCAACAACCACCACCAGCAAATCCTCAGGTCTGAGGTGTTTATTCAACCAACCAATCAACCAACCAAAAGTGCTCTTCCCCAGAACAAGGAGAGGAAAGCAGTGGAAGCCCCACCATCCCACAGATCACGAGCTCTGCTGCAGCATCATAAACATGAAGTGAGAAGGTAACAGCACAGGGAAAAAAACCACTTCATATTTTCAAAAGGCAGATCAAGCCTTTATCAGCTGTAAGAATATTTTTAGCCTCTTACAGGCTCGCAAGTGTTTGTGTTTCATCAAAGGGAGCAAAGTTGTGACTGAGGAAAACCAAAATAATTTACCCTGCTGGCACAATTTGAATTGAAGTGGCTCAGAATAGATACAGATCTTTACTCCTATGCAAACATGACCACACTGCACATCAATTTATTTTTTGACCTGTTACCTCTAAGCTCAGCAAGAAACACAAGGTGCAGTTTTTAATCTGTTTTTCCATGGAATGAACCGCGATGGTTGAGAAAAGAAAAAGCTTTGGATGGAAGGACTGGCAGTACTTTGGACGGGGCACCTCTCACTTACTGGGCACACCAGGAATGTGCACATATTTAAATCCATGGAGCAAGCAGGGATGAAGATGACTCTTCCACCTTGTGCGTATCTGTGTTGTTTTAAAGCAGAAGTGAGCATACAGCTTTATTTGCTTCCTTTTCTTTCAATACTGAGGAAGGCTTTCAAGCCACAGATTGCTTCATTATTCAAGTTGTGTTTAGCAAATCAGTATTTAGTTACAGAGCTCTGAACATGGAAAAAGGATGGCCTGAATTATGCATGGTAACCCACATTAGAAGCTCCTACAAGGCCGGGACTGAGGAGCAGCTCAGCTCCACCCTCCCGTCTCCATGTGCTCGTCTCAAATCCCAGCTCTGGCAGCACAAATTCCCAACAGACAGTCCAGACTTCTCCGTGGGCTTGATGCTTCCCAGGATGGTGCCTGACAGTGTTGATAAAGCCAAAGTTTTTTATTTTTAATGCTGTTCCCCCAGCTGGGCTCTGGGCCTGCAGCAGAGTGCAGCTCCCCGAGCAGTTTCACAGCCACAGCGCTGCCTCTCCGAGTTCTGTGTTACAATCCAGCCTGGCTTTGGGGCTC
Organism: Melanocharis versteri; assembly: GCA_013397845.1. Classification (NCBI taxonomy): domain Eukaryota; kingdom Metazoa; phylum Chordata; class Aves; order Passeriformes; family Melanocharitidae; genus Melanocharis; species Melanocharis versteri. Next base: position 336,955 of record VZTG01007478.1, read on the forward strand.
TCAGGGCACTCTGTGGGCACCACGAGGTGGGGCAATATTAAACCTTTTCAGTTTTCAACCCCGGAGTGCCTGAATCCCAGTTTCCCAAATCCCTGAACCTGACAGAGCAGTTTCCTGTTCACCCTGACAACATTTTTAAGGCTTCAGAATCCCAAAGACACGGTTCAGGAGCCTGTAGCCAACCTTCAAATTACATCTTCACTGCCAGGGAAGGTCTAGACTGGATACTGGGAAAAATTTCTCCACAGAAAAGGTTGTCTCTGTGCCAGGGCCTCCCCCTGGAATAGGCTGCCCAGGACACTGACAGAGTCATCATCCCTGCCTGGAGGGATTTTAAACATTTGTAGATGTGGCACTCGGGGACATGGGTTAGTGGTGGCCTCAGGAGTGCTGAGGGAGTAAACGGACTCGATGAGCTCAGAGGGCTTTTCCAGCTTACACCATTCCCTGATTACATTCCATGCAAAGCTGCCAGCAGGTTCTAAGACGAGCTCCAGATGGAAAAATCTGTTGCCAGCTGTAAATAGCACTCAGATACTGGCACAAGAGTCCCAAAATGCTGGCGCGACCGCAGGATACCTGGCCTGGCAGCCTGACAAAAACCAACAAATGTGTGTCTTGCAGTAAAACTGCAGGTTTGGGCGATATTGCTGAAAACTACGATCAGTTCCAAAATGTGCAATCCCAGCCCGCTGCTCTTGCACCACCAGTGTAAACCACTATCAAGCAGCTTTTGTAAAAGCAGAGTAAATGATACAGGAGGAAAAGCAATCCTCTGCCAAGGACACAGGCCATGGAGACGAGTTGTTTTCATTGAGAGTTACTATGAGGAAAACCAACTAAAATTTTTAACACCACTTATCATTCAAGCCTGTTTTTCACAACTTGTCTAATGGGGGAGGAATAGGCAAAAAAGCTTCTTTACTCACATCTTCCAGCTTGCCACATTAAAAATTCCTCATTCTCTGTGGTGTATCCATGAAAGCTTGATGGGGTGAGGTTTGCAGAAACTCCAGGGGACTTGCAGCCCTCACTGACCCCCTCCCTTCCACAAAAGGTCTTCTCCTCTCCACACAAGCTGAAGACAGAAGGTCAGAGCAGTGCCAGCTGCAGCCAGGCCACATGCCCAGGCTCAGCATGGTCCCACGAGGATGGGGCACACACAAACTTCCCCAGCTCTGACACAGGTCTTTAGGCTGGGTGACTAAAAATTCCCTTCATCCGCAGCAGAGCTGCCTCACTAAGGAGCCTGAACCCAACAAGGAATTACATATAACAATGTGATTATCCTAACAATACCAACTGCACTGTGATAATGATGCTGTGGAAAACCAGTACCTCAAAATACCCACACAAGAGTGAGCAGGATGAAACAACCTCATCAAGGGCTCCAGGTCGCACCTCCTCATGTTTACAGGACCTTTTTTCCTCGTTCCCAGCAAACACTGAAGTGCTAACTCAAAACACAGGGAGTAATTCCCACCACCACGTCCATCCACATCTTGGCCACAGCCACCCCAGAGAGTTAAACAAGTATTTGGGGGTGCACTGTTACAACCCTGCCTACCAAGACCTGCTCTCTTCTGCTGAGATGCAGCTGGGCACAAGGAGCAAAGGCGGGAGCATCGACCTTTTCGGTTAAAGGACAAGATAATCAGCCATGAAATCATCAGCTGATTACTCCTCCGCACTTAGAATCACAAAGTCATGGAATTATCTGGATTGGGAGGGACCTTAAAGCTCACCCAGTCCCACCCCTACCATGGGCAGGAACACCTCCCACTGTCCCAGGCTGCTCCAAGCCCCAGTGTCCAGCCTGGCCTTGGACACTGCCAGGGATCCAGGAGCAGCCCCAGCTTCTCTGGGCACCCTGTGCCAGGGCCTGCCCACCCTCCCAGGGAACAATTCCTGCCCAATATCCCATCCATCCCTGCCCTCTGGCACTGGGAAGCCATTCCCTGTGTCCTGTCCCTCCATCCCTTGTCCCCAGTCCCTCTCCAGCTCTCCTGGAGCCCCTTTAGGCCCTGGCAGGGGCTCTGAGCTCTCCCTGGAGCCTTCTCTTCTCCAGGTGAGCACCCCCAGCTCTCCCAGCCTGGCTCCAGAGGGGAGGAGCTCCAGCCCTTGGAGCTGCTCCATGGCCTCTGGACCTGCTCTAACAGCTCCACATCTTTCCCATGCTGAGGACAAGGCCCAGGTCTGGGTCTCCTTGCAAGCAGAAACTATTAAGTCTCACAATTAACACTGATGAGACAGAACCACATCCACCTAAACCAGCAAAAAAACACCTCCCAAACCAGTTTGTTCATCTCCAAACTTCTAAAGCACTTTGAAACCCAACCAAAGCAAAGGAAACCTAAGCCTTCCCAAATCAAATCGTGCCCTCCTCATGTTTGTGCTTATACTCTAAGCTTTGCTGCCAAGGCAACAGTCACTACAGAAATCAGTCAAATAATCAACCATTTCAGCAACTCCTCACCAGGAAATCCTTTCAGAGGCAGTGGGCGTATTCCACTTGCAACCCTCAGCATCCTTCCCAAACAGCCCAGAAAAGTTGAGATGACCCTCAGTGAAAAATAATTTAAATGAGAGAGGTTTGTAAGCACAGCTGGAAGATACAATAATGGTATTTTGGCCCTTGGAAAACAAATTCTGAGGTTCACACTGATAATGTGTTCACACAAATAAGCAGGGGAAACCCAGCTGCTGTAAGGATTGAAGACTCAATGCTTTACAACCCAGCCCACCAGTGAATGCCCCAACCCCACCGATAAGCAGGAGTTACACAGAGACCGAGTGCTCCGGACAAAAGCTGGGAGCTCTTGTCCTGTGTTTTTGGAGCACAAAACAAACCATTCATAGCAGCAGGGCCTGAGTCACTGCTACAGTCACCTCCTCTCCAGGCATTTCATCATGGCTAACAATAATGCTCTGACACCTCAATAACTGTACTTGACAAGCACCTCTGCACACCAATTTGCAAGGAAAAGACGCTGCCTGCCACAAATTATGTGCTGGATAGCCCTAACAAGCTCCTAAGCAGTGTTTCTCTCCCTCCAGGACAGCCTTGCCTCCAAACCATCATCACCCCTTCTGCACCACTAACAAGCACAAAACTGCTGGCAGTGTAAAACAGGCCAGTAAAGCTGGGTTTGTGCTGGAAATACAAATATATGCAAATATAAAATAGCTGTAAGTATAACATTGAGGCCCAGGTGGGCTCACAAGTTGCACAGAACTCCCAAGATAGGTTTCCAAGGTCAGCCCCAGATGGAAAACACTGGCCTGTAGACAGCAAGTCAGAGCCAAGTGGAGCTACTACGACGAAAAGAGAGGCTGGGATGAAAATGCAAAGCAACGTCCACATCCCCTGAAGAGCTACTTACACAGCTTGAGAGGGAGAAAAAGCCCTGCCTGAATACTACATAAATCCTTGAGCAGCCTGTCTTTTTCTAAATTACTTGATACGAAGAAGAAAAAAAAACCCCTCACCACATATTTTCTATCCTAATTGAATGTTAAAAAACCACCCAGAAATGAAAATCCACTCACAGGCTCAGATCTGGGTGTAACAGCTCAGAACACAAGCCCAGAGTTGAGCATGGAGGATTTAAAACCCAGAGTACTTGCAGCACATTTGGATAAGCAAACAGGTCCCACCTCCAGATGGGAACACCACCAGTGAGTATTTCCCTCCATGAGTCTCCACCAGAGCTTGGAGCACCCATCCCATTCTGTACTCCATTCCACAATCCTAATGTCTCAATCCTAAAGAAATTCAATGCCTGCAACAAAAGTGGGACCGATATTGGCTTCTTTGTGAACAGCTGCAACATACAATCCATGTTTCAGCTCTCTGCCCCAAATGCAAAGGGGGGTGTGAAAATATTAACAGAACACCACCAATCTTTAAACATGAGTTTTGATTGGATATTAGGAAAAATTCTCCCCTGCGAGGGTGGGGAGGCCCTGGCACAGGATGCCCAGAGAAGCTGTGTCTGCCCCTGGATCCCTGGAAGTGTCCAAGGCCAGGCTGGAAGAAGCTGTACAGGCTGGGCCACCTGTAGAAGGTCCCTGTCCATGGCAGGGCGTGGGACAGGATGAGCTTTAAGATCCTTCCAACCCAAACCATTCTGTGATTTTATGAATAATCTGCTTAGACACCAGGATCTTCAATGCTTCAGCTGCGTCCTACAGCAGAACCAACCCACCCAGCAACCCCCCAAACCAGCCCACCCCCCTCGGGCACCGCATCGCACTCAAACCTTGCCCACGTGGGATCTGGACAGGAGCAGCCCTGAGTGTCTGTGGGCTCTGTGCTCAGGCAGCAGCAAGCTCTGGCCGCCGTCCCCAGCACAGCTGAACACACATCCCTGTGATGCCTCGGGATCTGGGTCAGCTAGAGATAGGGCAGGGCTGGAAATAGAGCCCCGCGTCCTCGTGCAACCCCGCAGACAACTCCGGTACTGAAGAGCGCCGAGCGATGCTCGCCGTCCTCCTGAGACTACCCAAACCTCCCCAGACTGATACACAAACAACAAAACACCTTCAAAAGAAAACAGACGAAGCCCTGAAAAGGCAGAAAAGGTGTTGTTTTTTCCCTGCAAGGCACGGCAGAAGGATGGAAGCAGAAAAATAAAAAGAGACTAAACGTTTATGACATGCTCCATATTTTAACTCAGTTACTGCAGGTGTTTTTGCGAGGTTTTTTTACCTCCAGTGACTACCTAAAAGCCATTTATTATTAGAAAGTCAGATTTGTGGGAAACCTCTGGGAATCTAAGTGGCAGCATGAATTTAAAATTTAAAAAAATCATGGGAACAGAAAGGGAAGTTATGCCCAAGGAAACTGAGAGCAGTCTTGTGACTGATGGCAACGTGGCTCTGAAATGCAGACTCCAGCATAATTTGCCAAACCAGCCATGCAGATTAGGAAAAGGAAACCTGGCAGAAATCACAGAGAAAACAGATCCTCACTGAAGACTTAAATCAGTTATTTGACATATTTTTTTAATATTAGGGTTTGTTACTGGCCATGTATGAGACAGTAGCCAGACCACAACAGCTGCTCCCTCCCAGCTGCCTTTGCCAGGGTTGTAACTAAAGCAGGAGAAAACTAAGTTTGCACACTAGGATTCCCAGCCTAGAATAATATTTCCATATTTCATTAGCAATATAAATATTTTATTTCAAATATCCTACTTTTGAAGTCCCAACACATGAGACCCACATCAAAAAGACTCCAAGCCTCCAGAGTTGAAATGTGAGTATCTGTAGATCTTCATGCACGATGCCATTCTCTGCATTTCAGCTGTTACTTTTCATAAACCCACCCAAAAGACACACCATCAACATTATTCATTTGCAGTGCCATTCCTCTTGGAAAACAAAACAATGCCTGGGTTTGCCTTTATTAATTTAGTTTCATGTAACACAGAGTGTTCCTTGGTCTGAAAGACAAAACACCACAAATATTCAAGATTACTTCTGGTATAAATAGTCTGAATTTTTGAACACAGAGTCCTCCTCTTTCCAGCAATACCTGCTCAGAGTTGCACCACAAATCAAGTAAGTCTCTTCGAGACATGTATCTGCAGGAAGGAGAGGACGGCTTTTATTGCATAGTTAGTCTAGAAAAATCAGAAACACAGGAATGGGAAGAAAAAGGAAAAAATCCCAAACCATCTTGACTGCCAACAAGTTATGGGTGTACAACCTGCATGGTGGGAACGTGTCTGACTAGAGCCAGATCTCCTGACAATGCAGATGAACTGCCCTGGCATCTTCCTTTTTGTGGTTATGCTACAAGCAGGAAAAATCCTCTCAGTTTATTTGCCAAATTCCAGACACTTCCTTTACTCTCCATCACAGGAAGCCAAATCCCTGTTTGCAGTGGAGCTCTGCCACCACTGGCCTTGGCCTTGATGGCAGAAACACGCTTCAGCAAACTCAGTGTGGCTGGGGACACAAATCCTCCCCTTCCCAGTCCAGCCACCAGCTCCTTCTTCAACAGCCACACGGAGGGTGCCAAACAGTTCAGAGCAGCTCTGGTCCCTGCTCCAAGGCTCTCTGGCTTTTGCCTTTTATAGGCAATTTCATCATTGTTGCTCGGTGTTTTGGGCACTGAATGCGACACTTTGATGCTTCAACAAACTCCAAATTTCAGAATTTGGCCTCCAGAAACCCAAGCCATTCCTCGCCCAGTGCCGCAAAGTAGCTTTATCTGTGTGTAGGACTATTCCTACTCATTCCATCGACTGTTCCTACTCAGCTGCTCCCAATCCATGCCAGATGTGACACTGCTCCCATCGATGATCTGTGACACCAGCAAATCCTGCTTAAATCTTGCTGCTGACAAGTGGGCACTGAACTCAAAGAACAGGAATACACAAACATTAAGCATCCCTTACAATTTTAACTGGTAGACAATTTAACACTGAAAACACGCTTCCTTCCACACTGCCAGCGATGGTGACAGCATGTACCACCAGGTACACGTCAAACAACTTCCCAGACCACAAGCAGAGTCACTTCAAGTCATTACAGTGTGTTCAAAGGCTGCAAAATATGTTTTACATATTCCCCTCAGCTCAAAAGTTATGATCAATTAGGTTCACAAACAAGGAGAAATACGGGAAGATAAAAAACTCAGATCTCACCATCTGTTCTGGAAATTATGAATATTTCAATAACCACCTGAAAGCCTCAGAAGTAAGTTCCTCCCACAGACACACCCAATTGCCTCTAAATTCCTTTCCTAGTGGCACACTTGAGGCACAGGAGATGTGCCTGTGTCACGTTGTCCTAACATTTTTATGGAGATGTCCATCAGCCACCTGGTTACGGACGATCCCAGAGAATATCACTGGAACAGTGGCTCTCAGCCACCCTTTCTTCGGCAGGCAGCCACTCCACTATCTGGCACTCTGAACAGGAAAGACTGGATGGCTGGGTAACAGATCCGCAGGCTGAATTGGTAGGATTTGAACACATCAATTAAATCAGTTCAAAAAGTAACCTGTAATTCCAGCCAAACAAGTGAATCTCAGTCGGAGGTACCGGATAAGAGCAACCAGCTTCTGTTCCTGCCATGGAAATTAAGCTGTGTTTAAAAATAGAATCCCAGAATGGTTTGGATTGGATGGGATCTTAAGAGTTCATCCAGTGCCACCCCCTGCTATGGGCAGGAACACCTTCCACTGTCCCAGGTGACTCCAAGCTCCATCCAACCTGGCCTTGGACACTTCCAGGGATCCAGGAGCAGCCACAGTTTCTCTGTGCCAGGGCCTCCCCACCCTCTCAGCCAAGTATTTTTTCCTGATATCCAATCTAACCCTAGTCTCTGTCAGTTTGGAATGAGGACAGTATTTCACCTCCCAAACTCCCCCACCTGAGGAACGTTGTCATCCACCACTCACCCACAGGCCATAAAACTGTTGCAAAGCAACCCAAAACAGAGTGCAAAGCTCAGCCAGCACTGTGTCCACCCTTCACAGCCAGAAATAGCTAAAAACACTTCAATCAGATGCCTTCCGGGATGGGTAGGCACGTGATCCCTCTTCTCCTGCCACAGAAGGGATGGAGGGGTGTCCAGCTGCCAGCACGAGGCACAGCCTCGAGCAAACTTTCCTTAGCAGTCTCAACATTCTCTTTTAACTAAAAGAAGGCAACCCAAAACTTACACTACGAACCGGAAGATGCCCTCCTGCAGGTGTGTTTCCTCTCATGAGGCTGTGCATGAGGCAGGAGGGGTTAACAGCTGATCTCATTCCCTCTATCCACCTGATCGCTTTAGCGAGCACGTCACAAGCACAGCTCCCTGCGGGGCACCCGCCACACGCTGCTCCCAGCAAACACAGCCAATTGCTTCCACAATCTCAGCTGGTTTAAGCACTCAAAAGCCACATCCACCCTCGGAAAAACAACTAATAAAAGTCAGCATTCCATCCTGGAAAGTGGACAAGAGAATTAACCATTTAATCAATGAAGGAACACTTGTTGCTTCAGAAGGATCGCTGCAAAACCAAGCCTGGGTTTCACAGCTGCTGTGCCACAAACAGTTAACATGCAACAAGGACCAGCCCTGCCTCTCACAGCAGCCAGAACTGCAGGAACTCAGTGGCTCTGTTCTCCTTTCAGAAAGAGGAACTCAAACAAATCAACCTCCGTTCTGTGGCAAAGTATCGTTCTGTGGCAAAGTATCGCATGACCGACTAGCTCCAGAGGCATCTGGCTAAAGAATCTTTAATTATTTGTTGGTGTTAAGTGTGAACAGAGGAGAGGGAGGGAGAGGAGGAAAGATTTCAATCTGCAGTCACGTGCACACTTTAGCTCTCTGCAAGCAGATGGGTGAAGCTCAGATTAGCAAGGTATTAAGGAGAGTGAGGCAGGGATGCCGATGAGGTGCTGCCTGAAAATAGCCCCACTCTGACTCATCTCCTCTCCCAGATGGATCAGGAGATCCATGGCCACGGAGCCATGGCTCTGTGACTGCTGGGGAAGGATGGGAGATTGCAAGAGTACTGGAAGAAGCTGCTGAGGCTGAAGATAAAAGGGGAATGGGCAAGTAGATAATGAAGCAGCATTACGCAGGGGATCATGATGCTCCTTTACATCTCCTGCAGCAGAGCCATGCAAGAGCTTGCTGGGAACAAGCTCTTCCCGTAGGTAAATACTCAGGAGATACACTCCCTAGGGATGTCCAGCAGGATCCAATATCCCTGCTGCGTGTCTGAGTAAGCAAACAAAAAAGGGGAATGACAATTCTGCTGCTGTTTCTGATGTGCAGGGGCTCCTGCAAGGAGGAGGGGTGAGGTAAGATGTTCTGGTACAGCAGAAATTCATCTGGGGGTTCAGACTGGAAGGAATTGCTCCCTGTGAGGGTGGGGAGGCCCTGGCACCGGGTGCAGCAAGCTGGGATAGTGGAGGGTGTCCCTGCCCACGGCAGGGCTTGGAATGAGAGGATCTTTAAGGTCCCCTCCAACTGGAACCACGCGGGGACTGTGTGATCTCAAGGAGCCCTTGAGAGCAGGACACCGGTAACAGCCCGTGCAGGCACCTCGTGACAGGCTCCATGACTCCCCAGCATTCCCTCCAGGCCTGGGAAATGCATATGGGCCTCCTGAACACATCAGCAACCAGAATGTCTTAGAGGACAAAACAAATAAGGGCCAGCTTGCCACAGCTGCTGCTTTACCCACCCAGCCCACAGTCAGACTTGCTCTACAGGACTGCCCTTGAGCTGTGCTCTGACACGCAACTTTTACATAAATCTCCAAGATCTTCTAAACCTGATAAAATATGACATTTTAATAAAAGGCTATTAAAAAAAAATCTTCCATGTAGAAAGTCATGCGAATTCATTTTAAGTCCTCCAGGAATGGCAGACCTCCTCCTGCATGCAACACAGAACTGTTGAAATGACTACTGGTGGGAAAAATACAAGTGGTATTCTGGAAACAAGATCAAGTACAGAGTGTTCACACCAAAAGATATTGAACAGTCACAGAAGTTTGAATTTGGGGTTTGTTTAGGTCTTTTTGTTTTGTTTGTGTGGTTTTTAGAGGTAAGGGTGGGGCTACTAGACATAGCACAGGACATAAACACATGAAATTCTCTTTGAAAAGTAAGTATATTATTATCTGCCCTCAGGCATTGCAAAAGCTTTTCACTGGGTCTGAAAATAACCTAAATTCACAAGTATTTCACGTGGGTGAGGGGACAGAAGTACTGTGGCAGATATCCTGATGAAATATGCAGCTCATCCTGCACGACACCACAACAGCACTGACAACAAGGGTCTAATTCTAGGCTTGATTTCACATCAGCAGTGAAACAACGTGGGGACTGGAATTCGTCTGATCCTGAGACAAACTTATGCTGGTCTGGATCAGTCTGAAATGCAAGACACGCCACATGTGGCACCGTGTAAATTCAGATTTAATGGGGACACAGTTGAACTCAGCCCAGAAAAGCCAGCATCTCTTGGACAGCACAAGGAGACCACATTCCTGTCTGGTTTGGGGATTTCTTGCCCCCCCCAAATATGACCTGCAGGAGATAGGTCGCCAGCAGCAGAGCTGCAGGCTCTCCTCTCTTTCTGGAGGAGCAAGGAGGAAGGATCAATATTCAGAAAGCTCTTGAGAAGCAGTGGAACAGCCCCTGAGGAGCAGAGCGAACACAGCACCAGCCCAAAATTCAGGAAACCCAGAGCTCCTTAGGCCACTAAAAGCTACTTTTTGCCAAGTAACCAATTTCCTTACACTCTCCATTAAATAAAACATGAAGGGCAGGCAGAGACATAAAATATGAATGCACACACATCCAAAAGCAACAGGCCCAGTTATTGTAGACGCTGCCTAAATCACTGAGGACAAGGGTCTTGTGTCCCCTAACAGAGGGCACAGAAGTTGGGGTCAGTCAGCAGGCAAGGGAGTTTGATATTAAGAAATGCTGCATTTATATTCACCTTTCTGACCTACAATGCCTAAAACCGGCAGAAACCACTTTAGTTCATGTATTATTTAGTCAGGCCAGATGGGTGAATGGCAGAATCAAGCCTCGAGACAAACATGAGATGATTTTGCTGTGGGTCTCCACCAAACACAGCACAGAATCCCAGAATGGTCTGGAATTGATAAAGCCCATCCAGTGCCACCCTTGCCATGGGCAGGGACACCTTCCACTATCCCAGGCTGCTCCAAGCCCCAATGTCCAGCCTGGCCTTGGACACTGCCAGGGATCCAGGGGCAGCCACAGCTTCTCTGGGCACCCTGTGCCAGGGCCTGCCCACCCATGGGGACACTCATTGGGAATTCAGCCAGAATGACCAAAATGCTCCTTTCTGTCTGATTTCCACGACAGTCAGTTATGAATTGCACTGTTGAAACTCACTGCTCTATCTGTTTTCCAGAGCTTTGCCACACAAACACAACGTCTTTACAATTTCAAGTGTTAGCAGTTACAAGTATTACTTTGGCAAATTTCTCTAGGGAAGAATAATAGCTACTTACGGAAAACTTGTCCCCAATCACTGCCATCTCCTTTTCCCTGAGATTTTTTATTTCAGGCAGTTGACTGACAAATAACACTGCTGTTTACAATGCACGACATCTTGCCTTTTTTGGGTTTGTACAATCTGATTTAAAAGGCACAGGAGCTTTCAGACAGCTGGTGGCAGACAACAACCCCCAAGTTCAGTCATGACGACTCTGTAGGTAGTTGAAAACCACTTTCCACCTTGAAAATGTGGCCCAAAGCATTTTTGGACTACCTTTTTACTACTCTGTATTTACAAAGCGGACCTTGCAGCCAGATGGATGAGCTCAGGATGAAGACTGTGCTCAGCTGTGTAAGTGAATTCTCTAGGGCAGGACATGCAAACCTCCAAGCCAGTGGTGCTCAGGTCTTCATGGTACTTAACACTGCTCTTCCGTACCTTACAGGACTACAAAGCTCAACAGGTCCCCACTGAAGATCCAGAAATTGCCAAGCCTGCCCTAACACTCAGCTTGCGGCTGCCTCCTCCTCTGATTATTCAGAGGTTCAACAGAACTGAAAGTCATTTTCATGCCCAAAGTTATTTCTGAGTATAAAATCACTTCACGGTATATCAGAGTGGTTAGGGTTGGGAGGGACCTTAGAGCCCATGCAGTTCCACCCTCTGCCATGGGCAGGGACACCTTCCACTATCCCAGGCTGCTCCAACCTGGCCTTGGACAATTCCAGGGATGGAGCAGCCACAGCTTCTCTTTGCAGCTTCTGCTCACCTGTTTTCAAAGGTACTTTTTAGACAGGACTCCTTCCCTGCTTCAAAGCTCTGCATAAAACTGGGTTTATTGATGCAGCCCCATGATTCATCAGCAGAGCATGGAGACAGACTATTATGCAGGAATCTCACAAAATCAGGGAAATCACGAAGAAAATCAGGCGTTTTCATCTCAAACTGGGACCTAGACAAGAACCAGCAGGAGTGTTTGCGCTCCTTGGCTTTTTTCTTCCTTATTTTCCTTTCCATCTCGGTAGAATCCGCTCTTCCCTCTCTCCTTTCCGGCATCCTTTGAGGCTCCTCCCAGCCCCACGTGTCAGACCCTCCCCAGCCCAGCGGCACAATCCAGATGGAAAACAACCAGGATTAGGAGAAAGTGGAGAGGCTGCTAAAACCAGGGAAGTGCCAAACCACCACCAGAAAGAGAGGGCAGAGTATTTTAGATAACTTTGTGGTGTCTCCTCATCCTCCTCCTCGCCCAAAAGAAGGAGAATCAGTGTGAAAGGATCCAAAGAACAGTAAATAAATGATGGCCCTGTTCATCACTGAGCTCAGGCTGCAGCGAAATGAAAGCCACAGCAGGCTCTGTAATCACTCAGAATAAACTCCTCCAACAGGATCACTCCTGTGCTGGTGGGCTCAATTATGCCCGGGCAGAACGTTACACAACATTAAACATTAACAAAAGTCTGAGCCTGGGTCACTTTTCTCCCAGATAAATCCAAATCAGTAACCCAGTGCTCTTAGCTTAAGTAACCCGGAATTACCAGATCAATTATTTTCCCACCTTTCCCTTTATATCTGGTAAAAGCCAGGCCCCCACACACAGGGAAAAATGTTTGTAAATAGTCTCTCTGCTACACAGTTATACTGTTATCATTTAAAATACTTATGGTTTGGGAGAGGGTTGTGATGTCAATTTAGTAGCTCAGAAATTAAACCAGGGGCAAATTGTTCTGGGCTGAGAGTTCACTCTCACCTCCCCAGAAGGACTTCTGTCCTCAAAAATCCTGTTCCCAGCAAACAGTTGCACCACTTCTGTTTCCTGAAGCTGCAAGGAGATCGTGAAGGCAAACACAGCAGAACATTGCTTTCATTTCTCATTTGGCTTTTGCAATATCACTTTTCATAACTTCACCAGAACTAGAGATCCCCTCACCACCTGAAACATCTGTCCGCTCTCTCTCTGCAACTGTATTAACACAAACTAAAGTTTCTCAAGGTTTGCCCAGGTCAGACCACAGGATCCCCGGGTGGCTCAGGCTGAAGGGAGCACAGTGGGCACCTGGTGGCACCTCCCTGCTCCAGCAGGGCCATCCCAGAGCACAGGGCACAGCACTGTGTGCACCCAGCTCTGGAACAGCCCCAGGGAGGAGACCCCCCAGGCTCTCTGCACAATCTGCTCAGGGCTGGGCACTGCCCAGGGCAGAAGCTGTGCCTCCTGTGCAGGGGAATTGCTGGGCTCAGTCCCTGCCCGTGGCTCTGGTGCCATTGCTGGGCCCCGNCAGGACACTCTGCTGGCCCAGGGACAGCTCAGTGTCCCCCAGGTCCTTCCCCTCAGAGCTGCTCCAGCAGGTCCCCCCCAGCCCGTGCTGTTGGTGGGGTTGTTCTTTGTTGTTTTAACCTCAGTACAACATCCAAACACACTGAGAGAGCTGAACAATCCCAGGATTTAGGTGGGGTGTGACCGGTTTAGAGCAGACAAACCAAGGTCCCCAGAGCAAAGTAGGTGGCTGAGATTAAAAGAGAAAATTTCAAAACACCAAAGGAGTTAGAAATAGAAATGGAAAAAACCCAGAGAGCTGAGAAGATGAAGAAACTGAAGTCAAAGTTACACCAAAACTCATTTGCTGGTGGTCTTCCAACTAAATTCTTCTCATCCTTGATGCTTAATACCCAACAATCCCAAAGCATCAGCTTCTCCAATACAAATAAATGAGAGTTAAATGTGTTAAGCCTCATTGTTTTAAAAAATAAATCAAGTATTACAGCATCCCTGTTCTTAGTGGTGAAAAATCTGCTTGACTGCTGAAGTGATCTTCTAATTTTACAAGAAAACAGTGTTATATCTATCACTGGGACCAACGAATTTTTACTCCTCGTTATGAAAAGCAGCCCAGTAATTTGTGAGAAATCACGCTGAAGTGTTTCAAAACATAACTTGAGTAAAAATACTTGCTTGTCTTCCGGATTCTTTTTCAGAGCTTGAAGTGTAACTTCAATTCTTAAATTCACTTTCAAAAGGTAGAATAATTCCAGGTAAAGGTAAACTTTGACTTGATACTGAATACCACCTTGCATCCACAGCTCCTTGGAAAGAACAAATGCTGTTTGTCTCCAAAGTATTTGCCCAGGAAACATGTTATGTGACAGGTTTTCTGAACTAAATATTAGATAAACATTCTTTAGCTATGATGAATAACTGCTGTAGTGCCTTTACAACGTCCTGTGCAGGGAATGCTTGGTACAGGATGCATCCTGGGTTTTAGGATCCATCGAGGACGGATATCCAGAATATCTGAAATACCCCTGGATATTTCTTTCTGAACACTGTACAGGATGGGTCACTGTTTATCAGTGTGTGGCTGGGAGTGCTACAACAACAGGAGCTGAACCAAGGAGCAGCAGGAGAACTCAAACTGTTCTCAAGGCTGATAAAGAGTTAAAAAAAATAAAGAAAGCAAATAAAAATAAACTCAAACCCCAAGAGCAAAGGAGGGGGAAAAAAGGCAGCAGGAAACAAACTTTTAAGCAAAGAAAAGAATGTTTTTCCTACCTAGATTTTAGGAATTCAGTTTTAGGAAAGGCAACAGAAAATATATCAAAAGGATCAGTGATAACCACAAGGAGCAATGATAAACACTGAAGGTTGGTGACAAAACACTGTACAGTGACCACTTCCTAAAAGCAACACTTAAAAAGCCCATGATTTCCAAAGCACAAGTTATTTACCCTTGGCTTGTCTGTTGACTCTTTCTCCTGACACTTCACACACTGCAAAATAAAGTCTCTTCTGAGAGTGTCATATTACACATTCACATTCAGTGAAATCACGCCCCCAGCACTTTTTGGTTTTGTTTTTTCAAGTAGAACTCTCTCCATAAAACAGCAGAATAAGAACAATTCAAACAGCAGAGTAAATTTCCATAAATCTCTGTCCTTAACTTGGGCAGACTAATCCAGATGAGCTCGGCTGCAGCTGGAAGCTTAAACCCAGCCTTTCTGACCGGAGCATTCCTGAATTCCAGTCCCTGCACACCTGGACTCGTGTCACCTGTGCCAGCAGAGCTCAACAAGCTTTTCTCAAAGGCATCGCCCTCCTCCTCTCCTGTGCCTGGGTGATTCCACAGCGGAAAACCTGCTCTTTTCCTGGTTTTCTGCAGGCACACGAGCAAGTCCTTCCCCTTTCGGTGGCAGCAGCGAGTTGTGCGAGCAGCCCGGCTGGATGCTGAAACCATACCTCACATTTCCTAATCCGCCTTTCTATTTTTAACCAGAGTCATTTCCCCCACCTCCTTTGCCATGCAGACAGCTGCAGACAGCAGCTGGAGACAACAGAGTGCTCCATCAGGGCAATTTTCCTGGCAAAAAAACCATCCTCAGGCCAGAGGTGAGTGCACAAGGGGCAGCAGAGGCACTCCCAAGGTGTGTTCCTTCTCCTTGTCCCTTGTGGCCACAACGGCTCTGACTGCACACAGAATGTGGCAACCTGGTTGCCCAAAGGACCGTGGCTCACCTGAACTGGCTGAGATCCCAATCAGCACCTCGTGTCTCTAAAAAACTCAAAGGAGGGAGGCTTAAGCAAGGATCCAGAGCATGAATCTGCTCCTGTACTGGGCTCTCCCAGGACGGGGAGGAGGGACCACCCTGCCCCCTGCAAGGCAGCATCATCACCTGATACAGCACTTGGGAGCACTGGCTGGGGAGCACCCAGTACAGACCTCCTTCCACAAGCTCACATCTCCTGGGGAAAGGTCTGGAGTCACCTTCTCCTCCAGGTTTGGATATCTCTCCCCTCAGGCACTTGGTCTCAGTTGTAACCCAGATGCACCGCAACCCCCGAATTCTCTCCTCACATGGGAGAGCAGCTTTAAAAAGCTCAGCTTTAAAAAGCTAATGTGCAGCCAGGCTGTAAAGTTAACCAAGCAAAAAGGGCACTTTCCTGAGCAGCAGGAGCACTTTGGAGCTTTCCCAGGCGGCTGGAAAGCTGGGCATGCAGAGCACAGGCTGTGCAGGGCACTGGGCCGTGCCAAACGGCACACAGCGCTTTGGGCATGGGCTTTCACTCAAAGTCAGGTCCAGGTTTCTGACCTGTGCCCTCCAAGGTCTTGTTTGGACCCATTTTCTCCCTGGAGATGCCTGAAAATCCCCTGGTAGGACCAGGCAGACCTTTGGCAGAAGACAGCCAGGCTGAGAGTCTGGCACCTAAAACGGACCTGGCTTAGGGGGGGAAAGGCACAACTCCAACACCGACTCAGGGAGCTTAGAGGAGTTGAGCTGGAAGTTTTGAGTCATGCTCTTGCACATGGGCAACTGGAATAGCTTAAGCCCTTCTTGAGCCCGTTTTCCTTTGTTCAGGCAACGGCTGCAAACAGCACAAATGAAGCTACTTCTGCTGCTCTCCATGTGCTACAGATTTTCCATGCTTTAAGTTACTCACACAAAACAGACTCGTTGCCAACACGATTGATCAAAACGTAAAGCAAATGCAGACAGGACTGTACAGACTCTAAGTATTAAATGCCTCAGAGAAACCCATCTCTTACATGCCTGCAGAAACAAAAGTCAACCAAAACAGAAGTCTGGTGTGGAACTAAGCACAGCAAGACCCACAGCAAATCTTCTCAGCTCAAACGGATTTGAATCACAGGATGCCAGGATCACAGGAAGCTGCTGAGCAAAACACCCCATCAGCCATAAACCCATGTGAAATTACATTTCATTAATGAATCACAGTGTTTACAGGTAAGTAAATGCTGTGTTGCCCCTCTGCCCTAGCTGGAGCTGCTCTCTTAGGAAAAACACCGCAGGGAGAGCAGGTCCTCTCCCATCATTAATCCACTAGACTACAGCACTTTGTTAATAGGAACAGAAACCACGGCAGCAGCAAACACCCACATGTGAAACCAAGATCCACAAGTAATTTCACTTCCTATCTTCTGGAAAACGGGAGTTTCAGGGGCAGGAAAGCTCTTTAGCAGCTTTTACAAGCACTGGGCCCATGGGTTAATGATTTACCTGACAGTGCTGTAAGCAGATTAGAGTAGTTTTGTTATGGTCTGTTTTCCTGCCTTTGTCTGCATAACCAAATCAACTGGCAAATGAAGCAGGCAGGGTATTACTTGCCAGAGCAGGAAGAAATTCATGCTCCTCTCAGCTTGCTCACACCATCCTGCTTTAAAAAAATATTTTTTATATAGACACACATGCCCATCTACACATACGCAACCTAAAAACCAACGCCTGGAGTACCTCTTCTGTGTGTGCATATACACAAATATATGTATAAAAAATACACACAGATGAGCTACTGCAGGCAGCTTGGTTTAGTTTCTTCCCCAGAAGTCAAGTTAAAAAAAAACTTCGACTCATCACTCTAAATCTATTAGAAAGCTTCCAGATTAAAGCATTGAGTTGCAAAGAGGTTTAGGATGAGAAGAAAAGGCGGCTGTGCCCAAAACGCACAAATCGGATCACAGCCCCTGGAAAGACTCCACAGTAGATCCAGGGCGCAGCCCATGGATAAAGTTCTGTTCCCTCCGCTGCAGCGCCCGCAGCCCTCCGAGAGGATTTCTGTGCTCTCCCTGTGACTCATGGGCTGTTCTCCACAGCCAGGGCCACCCTGCTGTACAACCACAGCACTCAGGCTGCGGGGCAGCGGTGACACCGTGACACACACGGAGCAGACACAGTCACACAGCACCGCCCAGGCACAGCCGCTCCACAACCTAACAGAAAGCCTAAAACACCTTCTTGCTCCTGCTGTTTCATACAAACACTGCAAAAAACTGCCCTGGGGATATCTGGCAGCAGTCAAGGGGGAGGTCAGGCACGAGGAGAGCTGCCCGAGGTGGGAAAAGGGACAGCAGATTGTCCCTGGCTCTCAGTTTGTGTAGGCAACGCCGTTGCCACGCTGTGTAACTCTGGTTATCCCCCACAGGTGTGCTGCAAACAAACCTCCAAACCCAGAAACCACAGGGAGATTCCGTGCCCCAGCAGGAGATGAAGCTGCCTGATGGAAACACAGCCCTGACCCAATCTGAGGGACAAGCCAGGGGGACTCACCGGCAGGTCACTGCTGTCTTACATGCTGGCAGCCTAGCTGGCTTCTAGTAAAAAAGACCTCAAGCTATAAAAACTAAGATTAGAACCAAGCAGCAAGCAAGAAAGTAACCACAAGCTTAAGTGCCGCTTTCAAAAAAGTCACCCAAGCAAAAAGACAACCAACTCCCCAGAGCTGTGCTGTAGGTCTGACTGCATCCGAGGCCCTCTGTCGCCTCCCAAACGCAGCCCCCGGCCCTCCAGCAGCAGCCAAACCCGCCTTTACACCCAAACGGGACCATCCGGAGAGGAGAGCTACTCACTCCTGGAAATGACAGCAGCAGATAAGGCGGCTTTTCCTCTCGCAGCTGCAGGCAGACGCGGCGCTCCCGGCAGCAGGACGGGGACACGGCGGCGGCGCGGCCACTCCCGGGCCGCGGAGCGCGCCCGCGCCTCCTTCGCCAGCCCCGACTTCCTTCGCCTTCAAAGTTGCCTTTCAAGTTCCCCCGGGCTGCGCGTCGTCAGCGCCCCTCTCCCAGCTGCTCGCCAGCCCCGCGAGAAGCGCCTGCGGAGGGAAATCGGGAGAGGTGAGCGGAGATCCAGAGGGGATGGAGCCACGGCGCTCCCGCCGCTCCTTCCCCGGGCGCGCCCGTGCGTCAGCACCGGGAGAGGAGGGGACGGAGCGCCCACGGCAAAGGAACAGCAGCAGGAGGAGGAGGAGGAGGAGGAGGAGGAGGAGGCCGCGAATGCCAGCCCGGCCGCGGGTGGTGCAACAGCTCCCGGCAGTGCTGCTCCGCCGGCAAACAGCGCCTAAAACACGGGGAAATGGGTTCATCACCCAAGTCCAGCCTAGTGATTCCTACTGTACGCATGTAACGCCTTCATTAAGAGTCACTTTTGAAAGGTGAAAAAGTCACTGCAGGGAGGAAGGATTCATTTCTCCAATATATATGAGTACCAGATGTTAAGTCCTACCCTAAAAAGAAAAAAAAAAACTCCACCAAAAAGAAAAGTCGTGTTCCACCACACTGACACAAAGCAAAACCACCAATTCCCCAAGCTTTCCATGAATTTTTTGCCTCCATCCCACTGCTGCCACCAGCAGCAGAGTCCCTGGCTAGGCAGCATCACCGGCCCCCGAGGGCTGGCATCCAGCCTCTATCCCAAAGGACACAGCAAGGACTGGAAGCACACAGGACCTCCTGCCCGCAGATCCAGCGGGAAAGGCTGGTGAAAGCATCTCAGGTGAGAGGGAGCCTTGGGACAGCGGGGAGTTGCTGTAATTCAGTACAAAACCACAACACAAAGCAGGCTGAGTCACATGTTGGGAAGAATGATGGGATGAGCAGCGCTGGCAGTTTTTCCAGCAGAGCACGGACTCTCCCGAGTCCGCTGGCCGCTGGATCCAACAGAGACACTGTCCAGGAGTGAAGTCAGAGGCGTAGGAAGCAGCCTGCTTCCACTCCACAGATGAAATAATGTGGAAATTAAAAAATAGGCATCGGCAGTAACAAATAGCAGCATCAGGTTTTCTGAGCTCCACCCCGAGAGAGGGAGCCTGTTGCCAGGAATACCGAGGAATCTGCAGAGCCACATCGAAGAAGCACAGAGTGGAAAACAGTATTTTCAGAAGCTGCACACAGAAATCCTTCCATACTCATCCTGTCATACAGAAAACAAGTATTTTAAAGGAGTAGCTGCTCTGGGGTTTTTTAATAGATCCACACCCCTGGACGTGGCCCAGCAGCGCTTGTTGCTAACACATGGAGACAGCCAAGTATCCAGTGGAACAACGTGCTCACCAGCAGCTCCTCCACAAAGTTTAGACACCTAAAAATGGCCCATGGTCAAGTCCAACTCAGCCTATTTTATTTAAAATCTGAGGAGGGACAGGAAGTGTGGATGAGCCATCAGTGAGCTCCCTTTTTTTTCCAGCAGTCTTTTAGTAACTGGGCTCTGTAACACCCAAGAGATGTCATCTGCCCAACCTGGCCCTGCTTTCCAGGAGGGATTCTGGAGTGAAACTGGTAACTGCTCATCACCTAAAGACTTCTTAGACGTAATTCAATTGGTACCAATCCTGTAAATTCCTCCCACTGAGAACATATATAAGGAATCTACAACTTAATTAGAAGACGCCAACAGGCTAAGGACTCCTTGTTATGCTGACAACACTCGTGTCTACTTTGGGCCCTCACACACCTCTCAGGACAGCTGAAGTCACCTGGTGAGGCCAGAGGCCAACTGAGTAACTCCCTCCTGACAATAAACGCGTTCATATTTGACAGAAGCACTCTTGTGTTACTCCAGCAGATCTTATCTTGGCGATATTTTTTCCCCCATGATCCAGGCCTGTGTGAGTTCAGTGACCTCAAGGCACATAACAAAGCCAGCCCTGTTTTCCCACGAGTCAGGTGAGGCCAGAAGGGAGAAGAGAAGACAGTTGGATGAGTATTACAGGTAATTAAAAGTGAGCTTTGGGAACACCTTTTCAATCATGCTGCATTTAAATACTGCATGTGTCCAGACAAATATAACATAACACCCTGGAAAGCCCTAAACAAATGAAAAGAAATGCAGTGAACTCTTCCACAGGACGTGCAAAGCAGGGGTTTTTTTTTCTCCTACACAATCCAGCCAGGACATATTTAGCCTAAGGGCTGAAAGAGAGGACAGCCTGAGCTGATGACATCATTTTCTTTCTATAGGACTGAATATCTGGGAGTACTGCTCTCAGTTCAGTGGCTGTTGCTGTTTCACCTCCACCTTCCTCCATGCTGCTTCAACAGGAGAGTGACAATCACCCAAAAACCACCTGAAGAACAGAGATGGCCACAGAGATGTTGCTTCTTTCCCCACCAGAACATGAGCAGTGTGACACAAAAACTAGATTTGAGGTTGCCTGCTGGCACTGAGGAGAAAGAGCTGCTACCAAGCTCCAGTGCTGATGCGTCTTGATCATTCAAGCGCCACGTGCATTTGGAATGTCCTTCCAAAGGCCCAGGGAAAAGCCTTCCTTGCCTTGACAGCTTAAATCTGCCTAAACATCAAAAACAGTCAAGTTATGCTGAGCCCCTTTTTCACCACCCATCAGAAAAGAACTGTATATTAGTAGATGAAATACAGCACTGAGGGTGGGAACGGAAGTCTAGGGCAACTAAGAAAAAAAACTGCTCAGAATCCCAGGATCCCTGAGGCTGGAAAAGCCCTCCCAGCCCACGGAGTCCCAGCTGTGCCCAATCCCACCTTGTCCCCAGCCCAGAGCACTGAGTGCCACCTCCAGGCCTTCCCTGGACACCTCCAGGGATGGGCACTCCAAAGCTCCCTGGGCAGCCCCTGCCAAGGCCTGAGCACCCTTTCCATGGAGAAATTCCTGCTGCTGTCCAACCTGAGCCTCCCCTGGCCCAGCCTGAGGCCGTTTCCCCTTGTCCTGTCCCTGTTCCCTGGGAGCAGAGCCCGACGCCCCCGGCTGCCCCCTCCTGTCAGGGAGTTGTGCAGAGCCAGAAGGTCCCCCTGAGCCTCCTTTGCTCCAGGCTGAGCCCCTTTCCCAGCTCCCTCAGCCGCTCCTGGGGCTCCAGCCCCTTCCCAGCTCTGTTCCCTGCCCTGCACACGCTCCAGCCCCTCCAGGGCTCTCTGGCCGGGAGGGCCCAGAGCTGGACACGGCCCTCGAGGTCCCTCAGCAGGGCCAGCCCAGCACTGTGACTGTGTGATGTGTTCATATGGCTTCACACGAGCAATGTAAATCTATACATCCACCCCACGTATCCCAAGAAACCTTCTAAGCATTTTTTTTTGTCTTTCCATTCAAGTAACCTGCCCTGGTCACTGATACATCAAAAAAAAAAGTGCTACAGGAGCATTATAAAGCTACTCTGACCTTTGTTTGCATTAACACGCTTAGAGAAGTAATGCGAAACCTTATTATTACAAGTGTAATAAAATAATAATTTTTTTTTCATCTGTGTTGCAGCATTAACAGCCATTACAACTTTTTAAGTGCAAGACTGTTAATGGACAGTTGCTTTTGAAACTAAAAATATTTACATTAATGAGGTTCTGATAGAAACTAAAAACCACAAAACAGCCGAGTTTATAATCTCTGAAGTATTATCAGAATAACTTCCGGAAGCACCAGGTGAAGTGTTGAGGTGTGTTTGCTAACACGGGGAGATTCCAGAGCGCTGATGTGCTCATCAGTTCCAGCAATTAAGTTTCCCGGGAGGAATGCTGTGTCATGTAACGTGTGACTCACAGAGCAACGTCCGCAGGAAACCACTCTTCTCCCTCTCTCCCTATAAAAAGCTCAGCCTGCTTGCAAGTTGAACTGAGTTCCCTGAGCAGAATTCCTCCAATTTCAGCATCATGTGCTCAAGCACGTGTGCAAGAGCGAAGGTGTATATTAAACCCTGGCAGCAAACCAGAATCCTCTGGAAAACCAGCTGGAAACCCCTCCTGCTCCAGGTTCAGCAGGGAGTTAAGAAACACCTCGTGTTGCAGTGTTTGGACACGTGGTTGTCCTTTGCCCTCGCAGCAGTTTTGCAACCCGGGATGCTCTGCCTGGCTCAGCTGATCCCAGGCACTCCCAGCCTACTCCCGTCCCCTACAGACCCCCGGACACTGGGCTGCACCCGCTGGGACAGCTCTGAGGGATCACACACATTCCTTGTGCACACACTGGAACCTCTCAAAGGGATGGCAGGAGCAGCAGTGGGATCCCAAACCCCTGGAGGTCCACCAGGATATGGGCCTCACGGTGAAGTGTCTTCACTCCGCGCCACTCATCATCCAAGCAGCTCCTGGAGTTGTCATCTAATCTAAAAGGATAAAATCCTCACTCTGCTCATCATGTGTGCTTCCCAGGGCTGCAGGGTGTGTCCAGCCTTCTGTTCTTCTTGGTTCAAGGCTGTGCTTGACCTTTAGATCCTTGGAGAAACACATGGATCTTCCCAGGGGTGGCTCTGCAGAGCTGAACACCCACCACCTCCCCAGGGAAAATACTCTGCAATGGCAATTCCATCCAGGGCATGTGAAATCACATACCCAGGTCAAACCAAGAGTTTAATACCACTGAGGTCCCTTTTGAGCCTGGAAGAGTGAAACTTTCCATAAAAGAGAAAAATAGAAACAAGACACCCTTTTCACCCCCCCCCCAACAATAAGGACATTTTTCACAGGGCAGGGTATCATTCCCATATGACTGCATCCCACATCCAGCTACAGCACTCCCAGCTTGGGAAGTGCCACTCCTATCCCCTGATCCACTTATTCTCCCCTCCAGAAGTCTCATCACCCAGGTGTGTTAAAAACCTCTGGTTAAAAAAGTTTAAAAATAAACCCAGCCGCAAGCCTAAAACCAAAGCAAGAGCTAATACAGGATGATGTTTGGTGCTAGAGGTCAACAGCAGGCCTCATGGGTGTGGAGGGGGCTTTTTCCTGTTAAAGATAAACCAACCCTGTCTCCACATCCTGAGTGTTTGTTTGCACGCCACAGCCACACCGAGCACAAAGCAGTGAGAAATCCACTCCTTGGGGCTCCTCAGCAGGATGCTTGTTTGCCATCCCAAACACCCGACCTACACCTGCTGCTCCTGTCAGGAGCCTCTCCCTCACAGCCAGGCAGCAGACCCAGAACGACAGACACTCCACTCAAAGAGTCTGGAGATAAAACACCAGTTATCAGTTCCTCCTGGCCTCCAGCTCCCCTTTTTTCCCTACAGAGCTGGCAGTCAATATCCACAGGTTAAACTGCCCTGACATCCCCACCTAACCAATACCTTTCTCATTAATAAGCATGATGTGGATTAATAGTCAAATATCCCCTTCCTCTGCCCCGAGGGCAAAGGGAACAACACGACAAGAGCAATAAGGAGCTGTTTGTGAGGGTTGCAGGGTGTTGTATTCCCAGCATCCTGTGTCAGGGCTTTACACATGGGTGAGCTGTGCAATTCCATCATTCCAACTCTCATCCTCCTTCTTGCGACTTCCCCGGCCACAAGTTCACCTGGGTTCTAAGGATGACCTTAATTAAGAGCTGGAAAGAAGAAATTATGCTCAGGAAGCCAGAGCCATTAATCCCAAAGGCTTAAAGGGTTTACTGGGGAAGTGCGTTTATATGTCCCCTTATCTCATCCTACAAAAAAGGGAACAGGCAGCAATGCCACCACAAGCAAAGGCTGCTTTTGGTGTCACACAGATAAAATCTAACTGTACTTTTATCTCTACCAATGATCAAAATGCAATAAAAACTCGGCCTACTAGACCTTGTTTTTATAACCTTGACCTCCAGTCCAATTTATTCTTAAAAGATGTTCAAACATAAGCTCTGTGTCAGCATGAAAAATAACAGCCTGGTCCTTCCACCAGGACCATTAAAATTCTGCTTTCTGGCACACATGTCTCCTGAAAAAATCAGCGTTCAGTGAAATCCCAACTCATATTTCTTACAGGGATACTTTTCAACAAGCACCTGAATTATGTGTCTCTCACTAAAATTCCAAGCAGGAACTTGAACAGGGACCTGAAGGAATTTCATCCTGCTCCCACCAAAGCCAAGTCTCAGAAGCTTTGAGCACAAAAGGCATAAAATCATGGAATGGTTTGGATTGGAAGGGACTTTAAAGATCATCTCATTCCACCCCCTGCCATGGCCAGGGACACCTTCCACTATCCCAGGTTGCTCCCAGCCCTGTCCAACGTGGCCTTGGACACTTCCAGGGATCCAGGGGCAGCTACAGCTTCTCTGGGCAACCTGCTCTGTCTGGGCTTCATCACGCACTAATTAAACTAAAGTTATATTTAGAAAACATACATATTATGCTATAGCATACACAGAGCAGCTAAATCAAGCCATGGCCAAACACCTTTCCCCTGGCATTCATCACGTATATTTTGGCTGGCATTTACTGTGCTGGCGCTTGCATTTCTGTTCTTGACACCAGTCACAACACACAGATTATGTTCATGTTTTCAAACCCCAAGACGTCAAAAACTCCTCTACAGGAGCACCGACAAGGAGACTCACCCTGCTTGACACTGACAGCAGAAGGACCTGAAGCTGCTGGAGATAGTCCAGGGGAGGCCACGGAGCTGCTCCCAGGGCTGGAGTCCCTCTGCTCTGGAGCCGGGCTGGGAGAGCTGGGGGTGCTCACCTGGAGAAGAGAAGGCTCCAGGGAGAGCTCAGAGCCCCTGCCAGGGCCTAAAGGGGCTCCAGGAGAGCTGGAGAGGGACTGGGGACAAGGCATGGAGGGACAGGACACAGGGAATGGCTTCCCAGTGCCAGAGGGCAGGGATGGATGGGATATTGGGAAGGAATTGTTCCCTGGGAGGGTGGGCAGGCCCTGGCACAGGGTGCCTAGAGAAGCTGTGGCTGCCCCTGGATCCCTGGCAGTGTCCAAGGTCAGGCTGGACACTGGGGCTTGGGGCACTCTGGGATAGTGGGAGGGGTGGAATGAGAGAGGCTTTGAGGTCCCTTCCAACCCAAACCATTCCATGATTTTGTGATTCTGTGATACCCTGCTGCCTCCTGGTTATTCCCAGTGGATTACCCAAGGTTATGACAGAGCTGCTTCCACAGCAGTTAAGTGGGGCAGGTGTGTATCTCAAATTCTGGACACCACCATCCCTCCCACGCTCTCCATCAAAGAAACCCTTGTTGTTTTTTAAGGACCTGTAATTACTCCCAAAGGTTGACCTTACTTGGGTACTATTGTGCTGCACCCACGATTTCCTAGAGCAAGAATAGCTCAGTTTCTTCCCTATCCACACCAAAGATCTCCAATCCAGAACATTTCCAAAGAACTTCCACTGTCTGTTGTGTTTCCTAAAAATCACTGTCAGAGGTTTTACCCCTGCAATTACAGGTCACAAAAATGCAGTTTGTTTAGGAGTTAAAAATATCTAATAGAGAGTAAAAAAGGGTGAAGGTAAATACTTAAACTTTCTAGAGAGGTAGACTTGCTTTCTTGGCTGTTTATTTATGCTGGACTGTTGTATTTGCTCAGGGATTGGCACTTCTGCAAAAATCCAGGGCTCAAACATGCTCAGCTTCATGCTGAGCACTTCGAAACCTTCAAGTGTTACTTTCTGTGTTTTCTACAGCTCACAAGCAGCAAAAAGTGGCAAATGCAGCTTCAAACGTCAGAAAACCCAGCCTTAACCAAAAGTAAATGCCCTTATTTTGCAAACTACCCTAGAAACACAATACAGACTATTCAGTTTACACCTTTATAAAACTATCATCCAAATTCCTTGTTTCAGATTCAGACAGAGCACAATAAAAATAGAAAGGCTTGGGAAGTTTCACAGCCAGGGCTCTGAAGGGCTTAGAAAGCTACAGATGAGCCAAAATTCAGTTTTACTGTAAGGAAATCACTTCCGCAGTGCAATCACAATATTTGGGGAGCGAGGGGAGAAGGAAAAGCCTCTGTGCATCACCTGATGGAGGGGACAGCAGTCCCTGAGCTGTAATGCTGTGCATGCAAGCGGCTGATGAGATGAGTCTTGCCGGATTATTAAAGAGCCATTGTCCTCAGCCTGGAGGCTTTCAGCAACTCATTTCACAGCTCCTCTCTAAAAACCACCCCAGAGTTTCACGCTTCCGCCCCCCGGAATGAGAAGTTCACGGGTTTTGGGGGTGTCACTGCATTAGTCAAACAGAAAAAGGCCGTTTACCTTCCCAGCTTCCTGTCCTTCCCAGGTAATAATCTCCTATGACTCTCCAGGCCTCCCTTCTCCCCAGGAGAGAAGAAGAAAGGAATGCTTTCTCCTGCAGGTTTGCTTTCGGTTTGGCTCAGACAGAGAGATTTCTTCCAAAGCAAACACTCCTGCAACGTCACCGCGGATATAAATAGGCGGAGGAGAAGGAGGGAGAAGCACAGCCCTTCTGGAGCGACTGGATACATTAGGAAACACGCAAGTAGGGGAGACTATCAGACAGAAATAAAGCCTTTATTTTCCTAAAGCTACACGCACAGCCTCGACTCGGACACCACAGCTGGGCTGAACAATCCAAGAGAAATATTTCATCCATCCAGTAGGAGGGAGGTTCTCACATATCCCCGGGGTTTTGCCAGGAGCTGTGCTATTTCTGCTGCCACTCTGGAGCTCACACACACAGCTGCACGTCCAAATAAAAGCCAGGAAAGCCACCTGCACCCACACACCGAGGTGGGCACACAGGCATGGAAGGGCCTGCAGGGTTCCACAGGCCATTGTCCAGAGGAGCTGTGGCTGCCCCTGGATCCCTGGCAGTGTCCAAGGCCAGGCTGGGTGGGGCTTGGAGCACCCTGGGATAGTAGAAGGTGTCCCTGCCCATGGGAGTGGATCTCATCCTTACAGACAGGCAAGAATTGGTCAGGGATGCGAAGGTCTGGGCACCTCTGGCTGCACTGACCATGGAGTCCAGAACCCTCAAAGGAAGGAGCTGAGGGAAAAAGCTGCACCACAGCCCTGGACTTGAGGAGAACAGACTTTGGCATCATCTTCAGGGGTGTGCCTGAAGAATCCCATGGGCTTGGAGAGAAAAGGGACCCAAAAGAGCTGGTTGATGAAAAGGATCACCTCCTCCAGGCTGAAGGACAGTCCATCCCAACAAGCACCTGACTGAGCTGAGAGGGAGGAGGCCCCCATGGAGGAGCACGGAGCTCCTGATCAGAGCCAAATGCAAAGTGCAGGGCAGGGGCAGGTGATCCAGGAGGAATCTCGGGACAGTGATCCTGCAGGGGCAGGTGATCCAGGAGGAATCTGAGGACACTGATGGGGCAGAGATGGGGCTAAGAGAGCCAAAACACATCTGGTATTGAGTCTGGCAAGGGATGTGAAGGGTGCCACTGAGGCCAGCCTTTGGGAACTGCAGGCCCCTGAGACCACAGGAGAAATCCAGACAAGGAAGACTTATCCTTAGTAGAAGAGGACCAGGTTAGGGGACAGTAGGCTGGATGTACTTCATCCCATGGGACCCGATGGGATGGCTCCACGAATGCTGAGGCAGCTGGCTGCTGCCACTGTGAAGCCACACTTGATGAACTTTGGAAACCATTTTCAGTCACCTGAAGGACAAGAGGGTGACCAGGAGTAGTCTGCATATGAAGGGAAAAAACCCTGCTTCACCAGCCTGACCTCCTCCTAGGATGAAACCACCTCGGTGGATGAAGGGAGGGCAGAGGATGTTGTCTGTCTTCACTTTGGCAAGACTTTCAACACTGGCTCTTCTCACACCCTCAGATGAGCTGGCAAAGTACAGAGCAGCCAGGAGGGCAGGGAGATGGGTGGAAAGCTGGCCAAATGGCCAGGCCCAGCAGGGAGTGGTCAGTGGCACAAAGTCCAGTTGGAGGACAGACACTTCCCACGGGCTGGTATGAGAGCCAAAATTGTTTAACCGCTTTGTTAATGACCTGGAGGATGCACAGAGTGTGCCCTCAGCACTTTGCTGGTGACACCAAACTGGGGGGAGTGGCCAGTAGACCAGAGGGTCACATTGCCACTTGGATGAACTCTAAAAGGCTGGAGCAAAGGGCTGCCAGGAGCCTCACAGTGTTCAAACAAAGGAAAGGCAAAATCCTTCACGTGGGGGAGAGCAACCCCAGGAGCCAGCACAGGCTGGGAGCTGACGGACCGGGAACAGCTCTGCCAAGCAGGGCCTGCGGGTCTGGATGACAACGAGCTCCTAGGAGCCAGCAATTCACCCTCCCAGCAAAAAAGGCCACCAGCATCCTGGGCTGCACCACAAGAGTGACCTTTCCCCTCTACTCAGCACTGGTAAGACCATTCCTGAAGTGCTGGGTCCAGTTCTGCACTCCTCAGTGGGAAAGAGACACTAACACACTGGAGAGAGTCTGGTAAATGGCCCTGGACAAGCAGCTCTGGGTTACCCGGCTTGACAAGGTGACCTTCCAGAGGCCCCTGCCAAGCTCAGCCAGGCTGTGATCCTGGGATCCTTCTGCCAGTTCACTCTCACACCCTGGATATCATTTATGATACCCACAGGAATCCAGAAGCAGCACCTCAGCCCTGTCTGAGGCACAGTCCCACAATGTCACAGCGCCCACGGGTCACACCGCAGCTCAGCAGCAACAACTGACACATGCCTTATCTCACTCCTGAGGTCAAGATTCAGTTCCCAGCCCTCACTAACTCGCCCTGATTGTGGTTTGACTCCAATTCTGCTTTCTCAATGTGACACAGGGGCCAGAGATGGGCAACGTGAACAGACCAGTCAGGAGGTGTTTCATCACTCACATCCCATAAAGATCCCTTTCAGTCTCCATCTCCCTCGAGTTTTGCTTCCCTTTTGCCTTTTTTTTCCTCAAACATCATGAATGCTTTAAAAAAGCCGTCAGCCCCACAAATGCTCTGTTACACCTCTAAAAACCAGAGGATGATTATCCTCTATTATAACAAAGCAAGAAGAGTCAGACATGGATATCATTTAGGTTCACAAGCTAAAATCTTCATTAACTTGGCAGAGAACTACTTCTTGCTGGTGTAAAACAACAGAAATGCTAACGTTTTTTATTTTTAAGGCCATGAGATAAATTAAAGTTGCAATTTCTTTAAATCTCCAATATTCCCCATTCCCACAGCTGGAGGTGATCTGGGAAAAAAGAGGCCAAGTGCAAGTCATCAGCAATGCAGGGAAGTACAAAGCTGATCCTATCTATCAATATTTCACCCTAAAAAGGAGGGACAGAGAAGACTCCATGTAAAATCCAGGTTCTTGTCCAAAAGCTCCCAACAAAACATGTTTCTCTGTAACTGTCAGCGCATTTGCCTTGCCTGGTTCTCAGTTTAGCACACCTCCTCCTCCTTCTCCTCTCTTCGCAAATACACTGAGCACTGGGGGCTGAGCAGGACAGGGAGAGCCCAGCTGGGCTCTGCCGTGGTGGCAGCTGGCACAGCTGGGGCCAGGGCACTCGAGGTCTCTTTACACAGCAAAAAAAAAGGCACCACAACAGTTTTAAACTGACTCCCTGCAAGCATTGGTTCACAGGGATTTAAGGCCATCCACGGTTCTGGCTTCTTGCCATGGGCGTTTTCGCAGTGTTAGCCGGGTGTCACCAAGTCCAGATGCCCCAGGTTACAAGGGACTTCTGGGGTCAGCTGGCTCAGTCCCTGCCCCAAGCAGGTGCATTTTCTGGCAGGGTCTATTGCTCAAAGCCATACCACGTTTCATCCTGGAGCTTGGGAAGGATTTTAGGGACTGTTCCACTTGCAGCTACCAAGCTGGATTTTAGTGTAACGCAAAAGGTTGGGCAGGGAAGTATCTGAGAGCAGCCCTGGAGAAGGACCTGGGGGTGCTGTGGGTGAGAGCTGGGACCCAGAACCCCCCGTGCCCTGGGCTGAGCCCCAGCGTGGGCAGCAGGGGAGGGGGGATTCTGCCCCTCTGCCCCTGTGCTCAGGTGAGACCCCACCTGCAGAGCTGCCCCAGCCCTGGGGCCCAGCTCAGGAGGGACCTGGAGCTGCTGGAGAGAGCCCAGAGGAGGCCACAAAGGTGCTGAGGGGACTGGAGCACCTCCTCTATGGAGCCAGGCTGGGAGAGCTGGGGCTGCTCAGCCTGGAGAAGAGAAGGGTGTGTGGAGACCTCACAGCTCCTTCCAGGGTCTGAAGGGATACAGGGAAACTGGAGAGGGACTCTGCATCAGGAACTGGAGGGACAGGACAAGGAGGAATGGGTCCAAACTGCCAGAGGGCAGAGATAGGGGGGATATTGGGAAGGAATCCTTCCCTGGGAGGGTGGGCAGGCCCTGGCACAGGGTGCCCAGAGCAGCTGTGGCTGCCCCTGGATCCCTGGAAGTGTCCAAGGCCAGGCTGGACACTGGGGCTTGGAGCAGCCTGGGACAGTGGAAGGTGTCCCTGCCCATGGCAGGGGTTGGAAATGGATGGGTCTTAAGGTCCCTTCCAACCCCAACAGGTGCACAAAGAGGCAGCCCCGAAACAACAGACATTCCCTGCAAGGATCTGCACAGGGGCTCAGATTCTCAGCTCACAGTCTTGTCTTTAAAATTCCTGCAGCTGTGAGCACGAAGATTAGACCAGAATCTCCAAACACCAAAGCAGCTCCTCCTGGGAAGGCTGAGGACTTGCCTTACACTTGCAGCACTCAGGGCACACAACAAACCCTATTTATACAGGACATTTCTCTTGGACAGCGTAAGCTACTGTTTCATACTGAATTAAACACCATAAAGCAGAACCAACTAAACACAGACAGAACTACAGAATCCTCTCTGGACTCGCAAGGGAAAAGAGAGGCTGCTAATTACAGCCCAACTCAGCTCCTCAGTGCCAGCAAAGCACCACCAGCTCTGTCTATGTGTTATCCTGCTGGAGGAGAGTGGCTCCTCTATGAGAGTCACAGCTGGGAGGTGCCAGCAGGTTGTACCTGGCATTGAAACCCAGAACAAACCAAACAGGGAATCAGGGGTGCTGCATCTCCAGCACATTGCTGTGAGATCCACCCCAAGGAGCCTGGGATGCTGCTGGCAGAATAAGGAACAATTGGCTCAAGTTTCAGGGAACTGGAGAAACAAAAACACAGGCACATGCACACAAACAGAAATAATTATATATGGAAACAGCACATCAGTCCAGAGGCAGCCAGGACTCCATCCTGCCCCAAAGAAGCAGATCTGGAGCCTGAGTATCACCTGAGGCAGCTACAACCTAGTGCTCAAGATGCATTTTCGGAGTGGTCCTGAATCAAAAAAGCAGGAATTGAAGCACAGGGAACATCCTTACACCCACACTGAGGGCATGAATGATAACCAACCATAAAACCAACACAGCACAACCAGGGTTTTCATTACAGACTCACCCAACAGGAACCTCAATAGAGTTCAGGATCATTCATCTGGTGACAAAAGGAACAGTGTTCCTTCCCCAAATACACCATGTAACAGGGCAGTGTGACAGAGATGGACACAGCAGCTCTCTCTCCTGCCTAAGAAAGGCTGCAGGACTTTGTGTGATCAATATGCTACAAATTCAGGAAGATTTTGGCACAAAAGACCTACATTATTCATTAAACACTTGCAATACCAAGATATTCCACCTCTTAGTCACTGCCCTTGCTTAGCTGCTCTTGCTGAATGTGACCCTTTGTTAATACAGCAAAAGACTGTTTTTGCTGCACCACTAAATAAAGGCAAATTCAAGCTTCCACATCCATCATACAGCTCTAAAACAAAACAGGAAAAAACTCACTTTGTCTTCAGCATCCCAAAATGAACCAGGCTTTCCAGGGCTTTCACCACTAAATGAAAGCTGACCGTAGAAAATTCCCATATTATTCTAATTTTAACCTCTGGACATTTTTAGGGCCAATAAAAAAACAAGATCAAAATCCAAGAGAGCACACAATCCACACAGAGATTCTCTGCTGCCAGTGCTGGTTCAAAAGTCATTCTGAGATTTGGGGGTAAGGGGCGTATTTTTATTTTTCAACCTCTGTTTAACTTCTTGTACTGGAAGCATTAAATCCCACGATGTCAGATCAAAACAACCTTCTTAGAAAGGAAGGGACATGGATTCCCATGGGAAACAACACTGTCCAATATAAATACCTCACCAGAACCCACTGGACAGCAGAAACCCCTTTTTAATTCGTCTTTTCAAGGTGAAAGGAACTCAAGGAACACAGGGATACCTTGTGCCAATTCACTCTGTGTAAGCACTTCCCCAAGCTCTGTTGCATCCTGCAGAGCTCTTTCATCCATCCAAACTCTCCAGAAGTGTTCAGAACACTTCTCTCAAGCCTTAATTGCATCTTTATGCATCCAAACCAGATCCACTGTCATGGTTCCACAATAATTTTCGTGCCCAGACCCACTCCTTTGGCTTCTCCCACAGGAACAGACCATAAAATCCTGGACAAGAGTGAGAGAAGCAGCTCAGGCCGGACTCTGTGTGCAGCTGGTGTCACCTGCAGAAGCTCATCACAGTGGCACAGGGACCACAACTAGCCCAAAATCTCCAGGCAGAAGCACAAATGCAGATGTCCAGGACAGCAGCTGTGTTCTTCTTTATTCTCCTGCCCACAAAGGTAATCCCTTAGGTGCAACCATACACCCTGCAGTGTGTTTTGGAGAGTTACTAAGAGAAGACAAAAACAAACAACCAGACAACAAAAGCCAAAATTGGCCAGTCCCTGGGGCCAGCAGCTGCCTGCAGGGATAAACTTCACTTCCAGACAGCACTGTGCTGGTGCCAAAAGGCTTTCCCCAGTAATTCTGACCTTTATTCCTTGGCCAGCCTTGTCCAAAAAAAGCAGTGAGAAGCTGTATTCCTCTGTCTCACAATTCTGGCGCTCTTGGCTGTATTACAGCCCACAGTCTTCTTCCAGATTATCGTCAATCCAAGTAACAAATCCGTAATTTAGCTGTTTAGTTTCCCTGTCCATCCTACAAGCTCACCACCCACTGATGGGACTCCCATAAGCTGAGAAATGCACCTTCCTATACCTTCGGTGGTCAATGGCCCTTCCGTTTGATCTGCTGTTTGTTTTGTTGCACCCGCTACAGGACCTGGCATTTCCTTGTCAAATAAAAGCTGAATTCCCCTGTTCCGAGTCTGTTCCAGGGTGCACACAAAGGCAAAGTGGAGCCTGGAGATGCCCCTGACCTTGACCTACAGCTCAGAAAAGGCACTGTTCTCTGGGGATATCATCCCTCCTGCCCTTCCAAAGACATCCTCCAGACACCTCACTTTGAATCTGTGCTGCCCTAAACCCTTGTCTTCCCTCTGTGTCAGAGCTGTAGTTTGATTCCTGAGGTTACAGCTGGGCTTTGTTTGGAGGGTTCTCCCCCTCCCTCGTTTTTTTTAATCCATAAACCTACACACCCACAGCTCCAAAAAAAAAAGAAGTCACAGCAGAAAAAGGCCTCCAACACAGCAAAAAAACCCCTTAAGTACATCATTAATACAAAAGCACTTTCAAACATAGAAATTCAAAACCTCAACAGTACCAACCAAGTGCAATAATGAAAACTTTAAATGAACCCAGGTCAATAGACACGACGCCAGTGAAGTGACCTGTGTGACAAGTTACAGCTGTTTGTTGGGGAAAAAAGTGTCACACGCTGCTCACAACACTTCTGATTCAGCTCCTCCCTTTAGTTTCAGATCCCTGGATTAATTGAGCTGGCCACATATCAGAGTTTTCTCCCATCTTCAGCTTTTCTGTCCGTGCAACCTCTGTCTCATACAACAGAGGTCTGAGACCTTTTACCAGTGTCACAGCAGTACTTTGCATATGATAACATAGAGGAAATAGCTTCTTGTTAACCATTCCAAGGGTAAGAATCGGCAGGAAAAGGCCATTGCAGGCAGCTTATGAAACACTGATAACAAGAGCAGCAGGGAATCCTGGAGGTGAAAGGCACCAGCCAGCCAGGCTTTTGTTGGAAAAAGGAAGAAACCTGACAGGAAGACGGCCCAAAGTTTTTAAATCTTACCTAGATGAAGGTAGAGAGCCAATTATCTCCTTATTATGAATTCCAAACTTATTTACAATGGTTACAATGGCAAATCTCTGGATACAGGATAACAACCATCCTCTGACATCCACCCAAACTGCAGAATCATGGAATGGTTTGGGTTGGAACGGACATTAAAGACCGGTTTCAACCCCCCTGCCATGCAGGCAATCAGTAACTAAATAACAGGCCAAGGACTTTTCCTAAGCAATTTATACTTAAATCATCACAGACTGTGCAGAAGACGCAGGGGAAAAAATTAAAAGCATGACTTAATAGATCTTGCTGCTTTCTGCTGCACACAGGCTTGTTTTTTTCCTGCAGTTACAGAAGAGGGATTTTTTTTCCAGCACCACTTTTAGCTGCCACAAGCAGGCTATTGTTCAGATTTACCCAGGCAGCAGCAGTCCCCATGCAAACCCGGGGCAGCACGACGGACTGCCTGGAACTGAAACGGAACAGAAGGGGATTCAGTCCCATTAGGAGGAGAACAGAGATTTGTATGAAATACCTGCTGGGAGCAAAGCCAGAGGAAGCACATCAGAGAAGTCCTGGGATACTTCCCAACATCCAGGTGCCCGCAGGGATGTTGTGCATCAGGTGACAGCTCAGCAGCCTGTTCCCAGAACACATCACCCAGCTCGTGCCCCAAATCCAGGCAGCCCCAAACTGCTCAGACTGCATCTCCTGCCTCCTCCCCCGCACACCACGGCATCCTCTCCCATTCAAGAAGTGATTCCCCAGCCCTTGGACACACCAGAATGAGTCATCTCGGTGCACTGGTGCCTTCACTCTGAAAACTCCTGCTCGTCCCTGGCTGAGGGACTGAAACGCTGTGAGCTCACTTGTAGCTGTGGCAACAGCAAATGCAAATCCTGCCACGCTGAAAAACTTCACCACCGACTCCTCCAGTACACGGGGACTATGTGTGAGCAAAACCAATTTTTTTTCTTCCTCCCTGAGGATAAATCAGGTTTGTGAAAGCTCTGCCTAAAGCAAAAATCCAATCGGCAGGGCAGAGTTAAACCAGACACACATTGCTTTAGCTGTGCTTCAGTGCACACAGAAAACAGGCACAGAAGAGTTTGGAAACAGGATGCAAGAACAGGTTTGAGGTCTCTCACTGCAAGGGCTCTACTCACTGTTTACACCTGGTGAGGAGCTACTCCATTCACAGCCTCGAGTTTCAGGCTGAGCGAGTCATACCATGGCTGGTTTAATACAATAAAGTTACAGTGGATATACACACATAGAGGAGAAAATGGCTTTCAATTAATTGTTCCCTGGGAGGGTGGACAGGCCCCGGCACAGGGTGCCCAGAGAAGCTGTGGCTGCCCCTGGATCCCTGGCAGTGTCCAAGGCCAGGCTGGCCACTGGGGCTTGGAGCAGCCTGGGACAGTGGAAGGTGTCCCTGCCCATGGCAAGGGTGGCACTGGATGAGCTTTAAGGTCCCTTCCAACTCAAGCCATTTTATGATTCTATGATTAAATGATCAGTTTTTCAAAAAATAATCAGAATTCTAAAAAATATCAGCATATTTGAATGCAAAACCATGAGCTTTTCTTGGGGGATAAGTAGGATATTTCTAACAAAAATGCAGGCAGTGACTGCATACAGCAACCAGAGGTTAAAAACAACTGATGGGGGTGGTAAAGAAAGGGGTAAAAAAAAAAAAGCAAGCC
The DNA here is from genome assembly GCA_013397845.1 of Melanocharis versteri. Lineage (NCBI taxonomy): Eukaryota > Metazoa > Chordata > Aves > Passeriformes > Melanocharitidae > Melanocharis > Melanocharis versteri. The sequence goes on from VZTG01007478.1 coordinate 373,131, forward strand.
TTGCCTAACAAGTTTCCAGCAGCAAAACCTGTATGCATTGCAAGACCTGAATTGCAAATTTAGCTCTGGTGAGAACTGCACCTCCTCGCAGGGTATCTACCTGTGGTTTGCAGAAACGTCTGACAAGCTTCAATATCCTGAATGGCAAACAAAGAGTAAACTCCCACCGATACTTCCTGCATATTGAGAAGTTTGGGTGGGGAACTTGGAGATTTCAGGGCTTGGTGGGGGCTGGTGTTGGTTTGCAGCGGGGGTTGCTGCCTTGTGTTTTGTTGTGCTTTTTGTTTCCCTTTCAGAGGGCAATCTGGGTTACCGAGCGCAAACTGTTTTCAGGAGTGAAAACCCTGCAACCTCACCGTCACCTGGCAGCAAGCGGAGCCAATGTAATCCCACAGACAGGTTATTCTATCTGGGAACAAAGCAAACAAGCTAAAAACGAAAGAAAAGGAGAGTTACCATGGGATACAGGGATGCGTCACTTCTCTTGGCTCTCCTGGCGCCACGTGACGCCTCAGCCGCCAGTGAAGAACTCGGCAGATGGGATAGGGAAAAAAAATGTAAAAAGGTCCCTAGATTATAGCAAAGTTTAGGCTTTAAAATCTACTGCTTATGGCTACAGAAATAGAGGCAACAATATTTATCTATAAACCAAACTATCTGTCTATAAATCTATTGCCACAAAGCAGTAAATACCCACTTTCCCTTCCAGCAGTTGTCACCATCTACACTTTTCAGTTCCCTACAGTAAATTTAGTCCGAGCACATGCAGAAATACTGCCCTTGCCATCTCAGAGAGAACGATCACTTTGCCTTTCAGAGAAGGCAAAGCAGGTCAGTAGTTTCCACCTCGCTCATAAATACAGAAGGAGCGACTTGACAGCAACAGACACAAGCGGTCGGAGTTCAAGAGAGATCAGAAGAGGGATAAATCACTTGGCATTTACTCTCCAAGTTATCACACAGGTCACCAAACCCATGCCTTGGGCTGGAGCCCACTGAACCAAGAGTCTCTTTCCATTTTCAAGGTAGGGCTGTTGAGCATGTGTGTGCAGTATGTCAGTGACCCCACACGTCCTCACTCACACTTGGGTTTCCACCCCACTCAGACCAGGATCAATTCTTCAACAGCTCCTGCTCCAGTCTTTCTTCTCTGCACAAAATCCTAGAGTAGTCCAATATTTGAGGATTTCTCCCCTCCTTTTACAGCAGCCAGTTTCTTCCCAGCAGATCAAAACAGCTCTGATTCAAAGGACATTATTCCAACTCCATCCTCCTCCACCTCCCAAAGCCTCCTAACACCCACACGCTGCTGAACGTCAAAATCTCCAGGGAAATTCAGTCCTTCCATATGGCAGCCAAGCAAACCCCCCACTGTGTGTAGTAAAAAGCACCATGCAGCATAAGGAACTTTTGCCCTCCCTGGGTGAAGGTGCGATCCCAGCGTTCCAGCTCTACCCAAACATTGCGTCAGGCTGGGAATCGAGTGTGCAGGGAAATGCTGGGGCCCATCTGTCTCCAGTGCACCAGGGTAACCTGACCATTACCCCAGCACCAGCTGGCACACTGCCACCCCAACCCACCCAGCTCCCAGCACGCTCCAGACTGCAGAATTTTGGGAAAGGAACACAGCCAATCAGCCAAGACAACTGCTGCTATCATCTGCTCCTAAACACCAGCTTTTTATCACCTGAATCACTTGCTATTCCTTGCCTGTTTCCCATTACCTACCAAAAGTAGGAAATAGTATGGAAGCCAAGAAATCCCACATTTCATCTGCTACTCCAGGTTGCAGCCCATGTTACACAGCTACACAACAGCTGGGTGTTATTTATGACCTGCTTACAAAAGGAAGTTTCACATTTCTACACGAAGTTTAACACAGACAGTGTTACCTTTTTCAACAAGAGAAATACAGGTCCTGAACCTGGGCAGAACAGCCCTGGCCACCAGCACAGGTTGGGGGGGACCTGCTGGAGCAGCTCTGAGGGGAAGGACCTGGGGACACCGAGCTGTCCCTGAGGCAGCAGAGTGTCCTGGGGGTGCTGGGGGACACCGAGCTGTCCCTGAGGCAGCAGAGTGTCTTGGGGGTGCTGGGGGACACCGAGCTGTCCCTGAGGCAGCAGAGTGTCCTGGGGGTGCTGGGGGACACCGAGCTGTCCCTGAGGCAGCAGAGTGTCTTGGGGGTGCTGGGGGACACCGAGCTGTCCCTGAGGCAGCAGAGTGTCCTGGGGGTGCTGGGGGACACCGAGCTGTCCCTGAGGCAGCAGAGTGTCTTGGGGGTGCTGGGGGACACCGAGCTGTCCCTGAGGCAGCAGAGTGTCCTGGGGGTGCTGGGGGACACCGAGCTGTCCCTGAGGCAGCAGAGTGTCTTGGGGGTGCTGGGGGACACCGAGCTGTCCCTGAGGCAGCAGAGTGTCCTGGGGGTGCTGGGGGACACCGAGCTGTCCCTGAGGCAGCAGAGTGTCCTGGGGCCAAGGAGGCCCATGGATCCCGGGGCAGCAGGAAGAGCATTGGCAGCAGGTCAGGGAGGGATCCTGCCCCTGTGCCCAGCCCTGAGGCACCTCTGCAGTGCTGTGTCCAGCTCTGGATGCTCAGCACAGCAGGGCCAGGCAGCTCCTGGAGCTGAGCAAGGGCCTGGAGCATCTGGGTGCCCAGGAAAGGCTGAGGCAGCTGGGGCTGTTCAGCCTGGAGAGGAGCCCCAGCTGAGAGGGGCCCTCAGCCCTGGGTGTCCCTGGGTGCAGGGAGGGCTCCGAGCAGGGCCCAGGCTCTGCTCCGGGGCCCAGCAATGGCACCAGAGCCACGGGCAGGGACTGAGCCCAGCAATTCCCCTGCACAGGAGGCACAGCTTCTGCCCTGGGCAGTGCCCAGCCCTGAGCAGATTGTGCAGAGAGCCTGGGGGGTCTCCTCCCTGGGGCTGTTCCAGAGCTGGGTGCACACAGTGCTGTGCCCTGTGCTCTGGGATGGCCCTGCTGGAGCAGGGAGGTGCCACCAGGTGCCCACTGTGCTCCCTTCAGCCTGAGCCACCCGGGGATTCCTCCAAGCACTGCTTTAATAACTGTTCCCTGAGCCAGGAGACACTGCCTTTAATAGCTTTTAATAGGATGGGTTTTATCCAGCCTCCTTTGAACCTCTCACCTTCCAGCAACATCCTGGCCGCCAGGAATGCCACATCATAACCGTGCACCACCAAGAGAAAAACTTTCCCTTGTTATAAGCTTGTTGCTTCCTTGGTTTCTTTTTGACTGCAGAAAGCCTGGGTACAGTCATCCTCTTTGGAGGATGCAAAGCTCCCAACCTGCATAACATTCCTCTTTTTGCTTCTTCCCCTCACAATCATTTCTTCTCCACGCTAAAGAGACAAAGTTTATTTATCTCCTTTTATACAACAGCTGTTCCATGCCTTCGTCATCCTTTGCTGAACCTTTTTCTTTTTGGAGATGGAGGATTCAGAACATGGAGAATCATGGAGAAAAAGGTAATTTTTTTTCTTTTTTTTTTACAGTAGCTTGTTCTGTTCTCTACTCCTTCACTAGTAATATTTATTCATTTACTACTTTGACTTTGCAGCTATTCGCAGTGAAAGGACCTCCAAATTCAGAAAAAAAGCCTCCCAAGAGCAGAACAAAACCCAAAACTAATAATGTTTTTGTATTCTGCCAGTGTTGCAGGAACAAGCACTAAGCTTCAGAGACAGGAAGGAGCCTGGAAAATGCAGTAACCTCTCAATATCTCAAAACAACTGCTTCCAAAACTTTTCTTAAACCAGAGCAGCAGAGCAAGGAATTAACCACATCTCTGGCTGTGCGTGTGCCTTCCTCCACTCATCTCAAGCTGGTTTTTGGTAAAAAACATCAAATAAATACATATACACACACTTTGGTGACCTGTATTTATTATTTCCTCATGCAGCACTAGCAAAGTGACCCCTAAGGAGGTGCACAGAAAATGACCTGGCTTGTTATTAGTAACCAGTTGCTGCTCTCCAGTCTCACTGACCTTGTAGCACACACCTGATTCCTGCTCAACACACCTGGGTTTCCTATTTTCTTGTGCAAACAGTCCCCACAGTTCTGTGGCATTAATATTCACAGTATACCCAGGGGCAGAGCTGTAGCCTCAAACTCCTGCTGGGACACAGATTTTTTTTTTCTCCCCTGTTTTCAGCATCTCAAACTCACAGGATGACAACACAGGATTGCTCTGAAGTGTCCATTTTCACTCCACCTCAAATTACCACAGAGAAGCAGACTCTGGCTGAGTACCAGAATTCTCTAGATAAAATTAAACAACCAGTGCATCAACATGGAAAAAGTGGGTGGGCTTTTTGTCATTCTTCAGACAAACAGAGAACGAGCTTCAGATTTAGCATGACTTTTACAAGAATGGTGCCCCTTGCATAAGCAAGAAGCAGAAGGACACAAACAAAAACTTGCTGTTTTATTAAGCTCACTTATAGAAATTATCTAAGTTTTTAGACTTGCTTTTTGCAAGGCTGTGGTGTAAAAATAAAGCTGTTCCTTGGGGCAACAGTTTTGGATGCTGCATGGAACAGAAAGGAAGGACTTGTGATGAGAACAGAGCTTTCACTGAAATGAGCATCTAGAACCTCACCTTGAGAAGAAAGAGAATAAACAAAAAATAGACTTTATTGGATATTCCACATGGAATTTCTGGAGGAATTTCTTCACTGAAAGAGTGGTCAGGCCTTGGCAGGGGCTGCCCAGGGAGCTTTGGAGTGCCCATCCCTGGAGGTGTCCAAGGAAGGCCTGGATGTGGCACTCAGTGCTCTGGGCTGGGGACGAGGTGGGGATTGGGCACAGCTGGGACTCGGTGATCCCAGAGGTCTTTCCAATCCTAATGATTTTGAGTCTATGAATTTCAGATTTCAAAAGAGTTCTCCCTTGTAAAATTCAAACCACATGTCTGTGGGCTGTGAAACAGCGCTCCTCTGCTGGGGGCCACTCAGGCAGTCAGGTTGTTGGGTGCTCTGTTCCATTCTTTTTCCAGGAAGTCACCTCTCTCCAGACCATTTCTCCACCCCGTTTTCCTGCTGTACAGGGACACCCCCCTGCCCTACCCATGTCCTCAGGGGTTCTGAGCAGAGAGCTCATGTGCTGGCTTTGAGCAACCCTCACAAAGCACCAACACAACCTCCTGCTGAATAGTACTGGAGTATGAGAAAAATTATTTAGAGAAACAGCAGCTACAAGAAAGCTCCTTGCTTTATCTCCTTTGTAAACAGCTTTTAAACTGCCAGCTACAGCTACGAAGGAGCTGGAGACAGAAGAGACATTCCTGCAGCTGCTGACAGGTAAAGTTTATTTGAGCTTCAGCGCAAGCATTTAAAGATGAAAGAGCACAACGAGGGTGCTGAAAGACAACTGACAGCTTGAGGAGTACGCACTGGTTTTCAAATCATTTCTGTGATGTAGGGTAATGCTTATGATCACAGCATTCACTGGGAATTAGATCATCCATTTAGCAGCAAGTTTGCCTGATCAACTGTCTGGGGACTTCAAACAGATCAGCAAAACTGCAGAGCTGGAGACAGTGTCTTGGTATTCAGCTGCCTTCCCTGAGAAGCTTCACGGAGACCAAAACACAGGCAGGGAAATCGTAACAAAACATCGAGAGCAAGCTGAGTGCTGCCCCTGAGTTTGGGAACCAGCACCAGGGCAGGGCACTCCTGCTAGCACAGACCACCAGGACCTGGGGCAGGGGCAGGCACAGGGAGCTGCCTCAGCTAATCTGGATCAGCACCAGCACGCACAAAACACCTGAAGCCACCTTGTTATGATATCCCAGTAAGGACACAACCTTTGTGCAAAGCCTGTCCCTCATCTTTCTGGCTTTCTGGAGGTGCCACACACAGCTCAGGGAGCTCCCCAGGCTGCATCAACTTTCCAAGAAACTCTTAGCAAAGCCTGAGGAATTTAGTGATGTGTCAGTGTCTGGAGCTGGCTGCAAGGATGCTCCACAATGCAGGGAAGGGCAGCGAGGAACCTGGAGGTAGGAGCATGCTCTGGCCAGGAGGATAGTTAAACCTGCCTGGATGTAGCTGGGATGCACACATGATTTGGACAGCTGGGACAGTCACACAGGACTCCAGTGACAGAGCAGACATCCTGTGCTGGGACTACAAAATCCCTCAGCATGTTCATACCGAATATTTCACCCACCCTTTGCTATGTATTTATCCCTGCACAGCAAAATATGTGAGATGTAACTTTTTGTCTTCCTAAGTAGTACATGAAAATATGTCAAAACCGTTGCTGACAGCCTTTCAACTCCTCATTGGGAATGGGGACAGCAGAGTAAGGGCAGCACAGGCCAGGAAAGAAACCTTTTTGTTTTCATGCAACTTGCAAACACAGAGAAAAACATTTCAGGAGTGAACTGAAATAAAACATCTTGTGCAAGAATCCCAATAACTGTATTATCTGCTGAACAATAAAACTCAAACCCGTGGAGTCATTTTAAACATGTGCATCTGTCATTAAAATAATGAACAAATGAGTCAGTGCTTATCCAGTAAGAGATATTTAATAGAATCCCAGAAAGGTTTGGGTTGGAAGGGACCTTAAAGNAGCCTTTCCTCCCAGCAGAGCTGCTCCATCCCTCTGCTCATCCTGGTGCCTCCTCTGGGCTCTCTCCAGCAGCTCCAGGTCCCTCCTGAGCTGGGCCCCAGGGCTGGGGCAGCTCTGCAGGTGGGGTCTCACCTGAGCACAGGGGCAGAGGGTTTAATTCAACAAGGGAACAGAGCCTGTTCCATTTATCTAAGGACTGAGGTTGGGGGAAAACCACTGATTAATAACCCAGCTTCCCAAAAGGCACAAACCCAGGGGTGCTGCCCACAGTCTGTGGCTCCTGGGGTGCAGAGCAAGAGGTACCTTAAATCTCTCAGCATGGTTTGAATACAGCTCTGCTGATTGCAAAGAAAGCAGAGAGCAAAACAAGATTAGAGCTCAGTCAGACAGCATGCCCCTCGTGAATCCAAATAAACAAGACATTTTGAACTATTTCCAGCATGACTTCAGCACAAAATAACATTTGCACGTCAGTGTAATAGCTGATGTTTTAACTGCCTGCTAAGGGAGCAGTCACGCACTGCAGCCCCGAGTTCAGCAGCGGTTGCTCAGCCTTCAAAGGAAGCAAAAAGAGCTGCAAAAGAGCAGTGCTGCACTTGAAAGCCTTTCAGAGAAGCACTAATATTTATGTTCACTCCTGAACCCAAGGAGAACACAGCCTGCCCCATCCCCACATGCCTTGGGTGGATGATGAGACACTTGAAAGGAGCTGGGATGGCAGCAGCCATCAAATCCCAGCTGAAACCTCGTGGGTACCAGAGTCAGGGAGAAAAAGGAGCCAAAGCCAAGGGGCACAAGTCCAAAGGATGCAGCACAGGAGGGAAAACCCATTTTCCCTTTGAACCTGTGCAAGGACTGGTGACACACCCTCACAGGAAATCCTATTACTGGGGACCCTAAGCCATGACTCAATCCCGGAGTTATTCAGAGCCAGCCTCAGGACAAAGGAACTAATGGTAATTCAGGCCACAGAGCTGGAGAAGGAACGTTCCCTCTTTGGATTTAGGACTAATCAACAGCAGGTACAGCCTATTTTCATTAACTGCAGCCATTTCCTGCTAACACATCCTTTCCATTTTCCAGGAAACATGGGAGCAGCTACATGTCTGAAGGCAAATAAATTAAGAGACAAGAAGGAAATTATCCACAACACCCAGAACAAGCCAAGCCATTGAATAAGCAGCTAGAAAATCTACCAAAATCCAATTTGATTGATCCAACAAATTGAACACAGGGAACATAAAATCTCTGCTCCAAAATTCCATTAAACCTTTAGTTTTGGATAAGTGCCAAAGATGTCATTGCCTGGAGAGGCTGTGGATGCCCCGTGCCTGGCAGTGTCCAAGGCCAGGCTGGACGGGGCTTGGAGCAGCCTGGGATAGTGGAAGGTGTCCCTGCCCATGGCAGGGGGTGGGACTGGATGGGCTTTAAGGTCCCTTCCCACCCAAACCATTCCATGATTCTACATGACTCTCCTTGGACTCTTCCCTCTTCTCTTAGTGCACTTTCACTCCATTACCATGGGAGGAGGCAGCAGCACATCAGACTGGACTCGGGCACTCCTGGAGGATTCATGGATTCACCCTTCATTCTCCTTGCTCTTAGAACACAACCTGTGGACTCAGTGTTTGCACCAAAACCACCCAGGTGCATCCTGCAGCATCCACTTAACATCCCCACTTCTCTGGGATAGTTTTGATGCACGCATCTGGAAAAGTTGGGAGGAATCATAAAACCATTTAGGTTGGAAAAGACCTCCAAGATCACTGAGTCCAACCTCCTCAGTCAGCAGTAGCCTCAAGCTCAGGCTTGCAGCAAAACAAACCAAAGGTATCACTTAAAAAGCCAATGTCACAATGAACGTGTGGCCTACAGAGGACACAGAAAAACTCTACAGTCACATTCAGTCCTGGACATGATTCATGAATTCCCCCCAAGGTGCTTTTACCTGCACAAGGTAACACCCAGAAATCAGTCACCACTTCTAACAAAGATTATTTGACATTCACAGGGTGGTGGGGTTTTGTTGTTGATGAGTTTTTGAGTTTGTGGGGGTTTTTTTGGTGGTGATTTTTTGTTCATTTTTTATTAAAACATCTGCTCTAGCCACCTGTTGCCCACTTAACTGGGAGATCTCACTATTGAATGTTCTGCACTGCAATTTACTGTTAACCATTCCAAGTCCTTGCTGCATTCATACACAATTTTATTCCTGAGCAAACTAGCAGGAATATTTTCAAAAGACTGTACATATGCTCTGTTCCCATGGAGCTAAATTTGGTAGGTATGAGCATACCTGGCTGTAACAAGCTGAAACAAAAATTACTTAGACACAGAAACTGAGTTCCAGGCATAAACCCTTGCTTTTCACCGCTTTAAATAGTCCCCGTTACACTGTGATTACACAGCAATCAGTGTTTGCTTTGCTCTCTGAGCCCCGGGTTTCTCCTTCATAGCCACTGAAATTCAAGTTTAAAACAGAATTCAGCAAGCAGCTCTGTCAAGCACATTCCGTGCCAAGCTGGAGGATGAGTTTATTTATATAACAAAAAGCTTCCTGGATTATTTTAAGGCTCAAGTTCTGCAAAGAGAACAATTGACGAAAGGGACGCTTTTCCTTTGTTTAAAAAAATAATACTCGTACTAAGAAGAAAAAAAAAAAGCCATTGAAGAGACAGCAATGCCTTGATATTCCTCTATGTGAGATCCCTGGATCACAGCAGAGCCATCCATGTGCTCTCTGACCCCACGAGTACAGAACGTATGTTGTCACAGACTGAGATAAATACAGGAAAAAACACAGAGGTCACAGACACCAAGGCACCTGCAAGTGAATATCTGCACATAAATGACAAGCTGTGCCACAGAATCATGGAATCCCAGACTCATTGGGGTTGGAAAAGCTCTCCCAGCCCATGGAGTCCCAGCTGTGCCCGATGCCCACCTTGTCCCCAGCCCAGAGCACTGAGTGCCACCTCCAGGCCTTCCCTGGACACCTCCAGGGATGGGCACTCCAAAGCTCCCTGGGCAGCCCCTGCCAAGGCCTGAGCACCCTTTCCATGGAGAAATTCCTGCTGCTGTCCAACCTGAGCCTCCCCTGGCCCAGCCTGAGGCCGTTTCCCCTTGTCCTGTCCCTGTTCCCTGGGAGCAGAGCCCGACGCCCCCGGCTGCCCCCTCCTGTCAGGGAGTTGTGCAGAGCCAGAAGGTCCCCCTGAGCCTCCTTTGCTCCAGGCTGAGCCCCTTTCCCAGCTCCCTCAGCCACTCCTGGGGCTCCAGCCCCTTCCCAGCTCCGTTCCCTGCCTTGGACACGCTCCAGCCCCTCCAGGGCTCTCTGGCCGGGAGGCCCCAGAGCTGGACACGGCCCTCGAGGTCCCTCAGCAGGGCCAGCCCAGGGGACAGCCCTGCCCTGGGCAAAGGGAACAACCCAACAGCACAGACCCAGCCACACCTGGTTTGAATCTTTTCCATTTAGCACAGAGCGGAGCAGCCTCTTGCACTGCACCTGTTGATGTTCAACCCCAATTAAAGCTGCATTAAACTTTAAGTAATAGATTCCTGCATTATTCATCACGGCTGTGTATTGGATGCAGGGCAAACAGAAGCGGAATCAATACAGTGACAGGAGGTTCAGGTGTCTGCTGAAAGTGTCTCCTGCTCTCAATATTGATGTACTTGAGGAAGGGTGGGGAAAGTAGGAATTTTTCATGACTGCTCTAAACAAGCCTTGATATTAGTTTGCCCAGAACAGCTGGGACACAGAGGCAGTTTTCGGAGAGCAACAACTGCAAAAACCTGCTCATAATTCACCTGACCTGTGACACACAAAAGAAATCATTTCCCTCTATTTCAGCAGTCTTGATGTTTAGTCACAGCATTTTTCTCATTACTTCTGGTGGTGTTTCTTTCAGATTCTGTGGAAAAGCCACTGAACATCTTAATTATACAATGTTTGAGATCCAGAGAGATGCAGTATTGGGACAGCCACAGGAGAGGGGCTAAACCCAAATTTTCCAAAGACAAATGTGCTCAGGGCACCTGCAGGGAGAATTCAGCTGCATTAGGAGGAATCACAACTGAAAGCTGCTTTTTTGCTCTGTCTCCCACCACAGCCTCTCAGAATCAGCCAGTTAAGGCTCACTAATATTCCAGAACATCTGGGGGAAAAGGCAAAAGGTTTCCCAACTAGGAATGGGAGGCATGAGGGACTTGGATCACTCAAGGTGCTGGACACTGGGGCTGCACACAAACAAATAACAGCTTTTAGAACACTCTTTCTCAGCATCTTTACACCCAAAACTCCACTTTTATTTTCTGATTCTCACTACACCTCCCCTCTAACTCTTCAATCAGTCATGGAGCTTTCCAGCACGGATCACACTCAACAAAACCTCAACAAATCTTATGAGATGCCTTTCAGCAAATCCTCACACAGCTTCAAAGGATTACTGAAAGACAAAAACACAACTACACGCAGCAAGAAAGGGCATACACCCCATTTATTCTCTCTTTGCAGGTCCTCTATCTGTGTCAAAGCCAGAGCTGGGAACAGAACACAGGTATTCCAACCCCCATTCTGGCTGTCCACCCAATACATATCACTCCAGTTTCCACAGCCAGAAGGGCAAAGATTTCCTTGCAAGCAGGGTTTGGGGAGAATTTATCAACAATCTACATCTTCAAGTTTTGCTCTTAGTCATCCTTCCCTGGAAGCAGGCAGAAGGAACTGATCTAAGAGATCTTTCAGCTGCCTTTCCCTAAGATTTTACAATTTAATACCAGAGTTAGACAGTTTGTGAAATATCCCAAAATGTCCAAAACAAAAACGTTTCCAAATCCAGGTCACAGTAAACAAAGCACTGAATGAATACACCACTCCAAAACACACGTGCTTGGAAATGCAAAATGCAAGATGCACTGCCCTACCTGAAATTGCTTTTCTACCCAGAGCACACGATGCATCAGGTTAGAAGCTCATTTTGAACAGGAGAGTCGAAGCTCAGACCTGCTGCTGGCAGCTTCTCACGCAGTCATGAGAGTCACTGTTAACAAAACACCAAACAAAAGAAATAAGGACATTTAAGAGGCGGAGCTAACAGCAAGCCTTCATTAAAGCATCAGGAGTTGTTACAGTGTGAAGATGACCTCAAGGTCTAACAGGAGTTGGGATATATGGGAAAGGCCATGTTAACAAAGAATCATGGAATGGTTTGGATTGGAAGGGACCTCAAAGCTGCCATGGCAGGGACGCCTTCCACTATCCCAGGGTGCTCCAAGCCCCATCCAGTCTGGCCTTGGACACTTCCAGGGATAGAGCAGCTGCATTTTAAAAATAGTATTTCCCACAGGACTCAGAAAGAGAGAATATCCTTGTGTCCAAACAGGCCTAGATGAGGTTTGGAGGAGACCACCACCCCCAGAACAACATGGGAAACAGGACTGCCAGAAATGGGCTGCTGACCACCCTCCTACACCCAGAGCACCTTTCTTAATTACAAGAGCAATCCAGAAAACTTTTGGGATACATATTGCCACATGGAGCTCCAACTGAAGAAATAAACCTCAATGTTTTCTTTGAAGGGAGATGCTGAAGTGACCCTGGCCCTGAACTCAGCTTCACACAAGGTGTGATGAGGGGGGAGCAAAGGAGGAAGGCTGGAAGCCTTTCCTGATGGTCTCCAAGAGAACCAGGACCATTTAGGAGAGAGAGGAAGAAGCAAAGAGAAGCAAACCCAAAATGCTCATGGCCAAAATCCTGAGGTGGCAGCACCCAGGGACCAGGTTTCTCCCCATCCCTGTGCCCACCTCTTGCACAGCCAAACAGAGCCAGCAGCAGCACACAAACCACTCATCCCGCCCTGGGAAGCAAACCCACTCTTCATCCCACCCTCCAGCCTCCAAGGGAGACAAAAACAGGGTGGAGATTCAGAACAGAACCAGCCCTGTGCTCTGTAAGGCTCTTCAGCTTTCACTCTCAGATAAAGGAAAACCAGAGTCTCCCTGCTCCATTCACATTAGTCAGAAAATTCATACATTTCCACTCAAATACAGGTTGGGGAGGAAGGGGGGATAAATCAATCCAATTCTGCTAGTTGAAGCAGCACCAAACCCAAGCAGCTGTCTGCCAGGAAGCAAGCAGCTGGAAGCCTGGTAATTCCGCTTTCTTGGGACTCCTTTTTGGCTGCATTTAGGATTGCTTGGAAATTTGCTTTTGGCTTTTTACACTGCCTCACCTTCAGGAGTAACACTTGATTACTGCGGGGAGAGGGACACCAGGCACCTCCACCTGCAGGCCAGAAGATTCCTCTGTGCCACAGGCTGGGAAGTCAAACAGCTTTTGTCCATCCAGACAGAGCCATGGAAAGCCTTGCCAGCCTCCTGCCGGATTACGAGAGGTGTCACCCGTCCCAGGAAGGCCCTGTTTTCATGAGTAACTGGCCGTTATCTCACAAGGGCAGCCCTCCCAAACTTATCACACCCGCTTATCTGCAGAGCTTCCTGAGCCCCCAAAAGCCGCCCGTGTGCTTAGAGCCTGAGCCAGGAGGAAGCCAGCCAGGGAAAGCTCCACGCTCCGTGTGCCCCCTCTTCCAGGAATGATAGTTCCCATGGATCCCAGAGCACAAACCGGTGCTCAGACATAAACACACGTTTCTAATGAGCGAGTTGTGAATCAGCAGCATTTGCTGTGAGCACCACGAGAATCCCGAGATGCCCCCTCCCAGCTGCAGCCTCTCCAGTACAGAGCACACAGAGCCTGCAAGGACACGTTTCCTGCCACATCCAGAATTATTTCTGGCCTGGTGAGAAGACAGGGGGAGTAATTCATGGTGACGGTTTGGGCGCTAGCAGCTATGCTGACAGCAGGACTGCGTGGCAAGGTTTGATTAGAGCTCTTTCCTGTCTGTCCTGTGGCACACACAGCACTCCCCTGTGTTATGTGCCAAACTCCAACACTGGTAATACACTTTTCAGAAAACAGAAGGTCTATCTTCCCCAAGTCAATGAGCCTGTTTGCCAAACTCCTCTCTCCCCTGAGGAAGACCCTTCTGCTTGCAGAGCACTGGCTGCTGCTCTGCTGGGGGACGAGCTGGCGGTTCAGGGCCCTGTTTCCCTAAACTCGGTATCCCTCTGGAAACAGTTCAGCTCCGGGAGTTGCTAAGCAATGCCAAGCCAGCACAAGACCAGCCCGCTGCTATTTCAGCATCTAACATGACAACGCTCAGCTCTGGCTGTGCCACCCCTTGCTCTGACAGCTGCAGGGTTTCCTTCGTGCAGGAGCACCAGCTGAGAAGAAATCCGGGAGGTTTTGATGCTGTGAAGATTAATGAGTGAAGTTACCGCCAGCCTTGTTCTCCGTGTCACAACAGGGCTGAGAACCACCACGCAACAGGACCCAAACACCTCCAGAGCTCTGCTGCCTTATTCCCAGAATATTCCCCATTTCCCAGCACCTGATCTAACACTGTCCCCAGCACAGCAGGCTCCAAGTGGGAGCCCCATCTCTGACCGATGCATCTGGAGATGTCACAGCCAGTGGAGACCTGCAGGATTCCCAGAGAGCATGTGAATCCTCGTATTAATATTCGGATGTTTTCCAGGTGAATGCAACCATCCTGATCATCCACGTGGAATTACAAGCAAACCAGGGTTTAGGAGAGTTACGTGGCCACATCTGAGTGCCAAGGGCCACTTCTGGAGACTTTACAGAACTCCTTGTGCTGTTCATCGGCGAAGCTTTGGAGTTGAGGATTCTCCCGTGTCTTTTCCTTCCCACTTCCCACATCCACACAAGCAGCACCGTGGCAAAAGGAGCAAGAGCAGGCTCTTGTCTCATTTTCTTATTCCATATAATCAGCACGGATCAGGAATGTCTGTGAGGGCTGGATTAACCAGCTGAAGACTGCTTCTTAGAGAAGGCACCCCCATGACTAGAGCAGCATCTTCATTTCACACCCTGGCACAGGGTATTTCCATATTTCACTGCTTTTTTTTTTTGCACCATTCCACCAGTACTGAAGTACTCCTTAAAATACTATGGAGAAATTCAGCCTATATAGATCACTCACACAAGTTCACCAACCCAGTTTGCTTGTGGATTGAAGAAATCAAATTAATTTATTTAGAGACAACGTAAGGGACTTTGAGAGGATGTTTAACTGATGTCTAAGATGTCATTTTAATCCTCCTCACAAGTTAATTCTTCCGGCATAGGGAGCCAGTAAAATTTGTGGTGCAGCCCTTACACAGAAAAACATCTCCACAGGCGTGCTAATCACTGAACTATTTTGCAAATTGTTCCTAATCTACAGTTGCTTGTCTGTGCTCTCTTCCTGCAGAGACAATAAAATCATCCAGCTAATGGCAATGTGAAAGGGAAGGAATGATCCTCATTTGGTTTAAGTAGACAGATCTGCACTAGGGAACCACTAAACAGTGCAGTGATGAACTCAGGGAGGCAGCCCAGAAACATCCCTTCCATCTTTGGCACATGGAGAGCTGGTAGGAGACCTGCCAGCACGCTGCAAACTCATTCCTAGTGTCCCGAAAAGTGAAAAACCCATTGTTACCACAATCAAAAGCAACATAATTATGTGAATTAGCAGGATTCGTTCATGGGATTAGGGGGTTTTTTCAGTTCTTGCAGTATCACGGTGACCTGAATACACACGACCTCTGCAGCAGGAGACCGTTTCCCGGTTTCCAAAATAATCATTCCTGTTTCCAGATCTCCTCCCGCACTTTATTGTTGCTCATCCTTCCACAAAACACCTTCCAGGGCACATTCCTCTCCACAAACCTGGCCCCAGTGTTGCTATGAGTCTTCTCACCCTGAGGGAGCCAACTGCCCCAGAGACACGAGGAAATCTTGGCCCTACATGGGTGCCTGGACACTGAGAAGTGACTTGGTTGGTACACGCTGGTATTTTCAACTGCCCCCAAAGGGTGAGATGTTCAGAATTCCCCAGATTCACCGGAAAATACCTTGAAGAGAAAAAGCTGAGATTGGTTAAGTCTAAGAAAACAGGTTATGACTGGGTCAGAAAACACTAATCACATGAAAAACACAGCAACTACTCACAGCTGGGGCCTTGTCAGGGTGTTCACAGCCAGACCTATCTAAATAAAAATCCAAGGTCTGATCATTTAGACATGTTGGGGATAAGGAATTCAGGGAATGACCAGAGTTACGGACTGCAATGACACCAGTGAAGTTTCCTGTTGTCCATCACCAGCAGGAGCCACTTCAAATTGCTTAATTTTACCAATCAAACCTGTGTTTGGCATCTCATGAACCATTTTCCAGTGACTGTACCTATTCTGGTTTTGCAGGAGAATGGTATGAAAGCTGAAGACTCCATGACAGGCATGGTCTACATGCTTCTGCTAAAGGGATGGAGACAGAAATGGTTCACCTTGACCTGTAGATAATGTCAGAATTCCCACTGTATTTAAATCCATGATTTCGCAGCCAAAGCCTCCCTGTCAAGTTATCCACTGATTCAGAAACGAGCCACAGCAGTTTGAACCTAGCTCTCCCCATTTTGCAAGTGCCTTGCAACAACAGGACCTCAGACAAATCCCACCTTTCAACATGTAATAGCTGAGATTCAGCCATTGCAAAGACAGAAATCACAATAATTGCTTTGGAAAAAAGGTCTCCATGGATCAGAGAGTTGAGAAACTATAAGATTTCTAATTTTTTAACATCAGAAAAATTCCTACGAGGATGAGACTTGGCTAAGTGGAACGTGATGGTTGCAGAGCAGTGGTGTGACGGCCTGGGAAGGAGCAGAGAGACCAGGATGGCTGCTGGTGCTTCCCTGCAGGTCCCAAAGGGATCCCTGCAGATCCCACAGGCAGGACGGGCAGAGCGGAGAGACAGAGTCATTTACAGCCTGCAGAGATTACAGGAAAGGAGCAGGGCACCAGCCCAGACCTGCTGGCTGCTCTTCCAGCGCCAGCAGGGTTAAGAGCATTAGTCCAGACTCAGGGGGAACACGATCCTGAGCTGGTGACTGAATGTCTCCTTTGTCGGCCGCCCTGCATCACCGCAGGCACGGAGCTTGCTCCAAGGACACATGGAGCACGGCCAATTCCACAATTCCACAAGGATGCCGTAGCTCTCCTGGGCAGGGAGGGCAGCGGATACTTCTCAGGACAGCTAGAAACAACCTGCTCCATGAAGCACCCCGAGAGCTCCACTGAAGTGGGAAAAACCCACCTGAACACATTCTGCTCAAGTGGCAAATACCTCACAATGTGCCCAAGAAGTTCTCCCCAAGTTACTGCAGCAGTTAAAAGATCTTGTGAGTACAAAAAAATGCACTGCTGGCACTTAAATTCATAAAGGAGGCTTCTTTGAGCTTTTAAAATATCATTCCATCCACATGTGGGTCTCATCTAAAGTGAAGATTTGCATGATAATTGTATTGATATCAGACCACCAAACTTCCAGGCATGCAGTGTGTGGGCAGGTATTCCACTTCGACCTTTCCAATTCACCTTCCTTGCCCAGGAAAACTGCATTAAAGAAAGGCTGAAAAATGAGAAAAGGGAAAGTATCACCCCCATGGCACCTCTGGGAAGGAATCAGCACACCCAAGACCATGGACGACTTTTTGCAGATTCCTTTTGGTGCTGCAATCACTCAATGAAAAGTCAGGTTTTTGCTTCCACTATTACAACCCTCAAAGTCAGTCAACCCAAGCTTTAGGGTTTTCATTTCCTTTCTAGCCTCATACAACAGAAAAAACCCAAACAAGCAAAAATACAGAGAAGAAGCAAAAAAACCACTACCCAAACCCCAACCCTCAAAGCTGCTCAGCTGTAGCAGTTAAATCAACGTTTAAGAGCAGCTAAACTGCCCTGTACCAGACAAGGCTCTGCCTGAGGCTTTGGCCACTTTCAGCTCCAGGAGCTTTCTGAGCATGGATTTAGTGACCCTTTGGGAATCTCTCATCCCAATAGCTGCTCAGCTTCCCCCCACTCCCTGCAACTTGATCCCAGTGAAACTCTTTGTATCCACAACATCATCTGGCAAGGAGTCCGACAGGTCCCTACAGAGAGGAGTCTATGTGCCACTGCCTACTCCTTGGGATTCCAGCTCCTGCCACATCCCACCTTTCTCAATCAAAGGGGGTGAAAAGAAATCCTTGTTTCTGGCTCCCAGGCCACGCAGCTATGTTTACACTACTGTCCAAAAGCTGTGAAGGTTTGCTGTCTCACAGACATCAGCTTGGGAAAAACCCCTCCCCTCCACAATAAGATGCAGGAGAGACTTCAGAAATGCTTTACTGTAAAATAACAAAAATATCAGACATGTGCTTCTCCTCTGGAAGCAAAGCAGACTTTATCTCAGTAGGTTCCTCCATGATTCCTAAGATGCCACACTACAATTTTCCAGCACATTTCTAGCTGCTCCTACTTACTTACCCAGCAATGTCCAGTGGAAATTTGGGGGAGAAAAACCTACTGCAGACTGTTCCATAAATGAAAAATAATCTGGTTACAGATGTCAGCAATTTTTCATACAATAAAAATGGCTTGGAATGTGATATGTTAATCAAAATTAACATTTAGATATGACACGTTGCCCCACTCCATCCCACTCCTGGCCATCAACTCTGTGAGAGGTCCTTGTTCCCACTGCACTTTTCCCAATGGCTGCATTCCATGCCGGGGGTAAAGGCTGCCTGTAAGCACTTTAAACAGTATGTGAAATGCTTTGTTTATCCAAAAATATTTTAGCTCTGAGAAACATTAAAGCAAATGTAGATTTCAGCATTTGCACAGCAAAGAACTGCAACTCCTACAGATAGTGCCAGAAACTTTTTTCCTTAAGGCTTTCCAGCTATGAAAGACTATTTTGCTAAAGCAAAGCAACAAACAAAAACTGTAATCTCTCAGTAATGGACTGCAAAGGGTTGTTACAGCAAGGCTGAGGATGAAGCAAGGCTGTCATTTCTGTCCAGCTCACTTTTTTTCAGAGCAGATCACTGGTTAAGCAGTAGGAAAAACCTGACGGTGCGGCAGGGAAACCCAAAACTTATGAGGTCTTCCCGGGTAAGCAGGCTCCAGAAAACCACTATCAAAATAAAGGGAATTTCCCTGCAGCCTGGCCCACAATTTCCCTTGCAGGAGTGAAAACCAGCTAGCCCGCAGATCACCTGCTGTCCTCCGGTCTTAAAATAGTCGTACCCACCTTAAAATACAACTTTGCCCCAAGCACTCAGCGAGGCTGTTGTTTAAGACAAGAAGAATCAACCACAGCGGTCACCAGAGACAAAATCACAACAGTCAAACAACAACCACAATTCACCTCTTCCCAGTTATCCCAGGGGAACAGGACTGGAAGATAGGGATATTAAGAATGTTATTGCTTAAAGGCAGCAAAGCAGCCACTCGTTTTCCAGCTCAAAGCTCTTCTCATTTAAAGGCTGCTGTAGACACGATCCCTGTTTCAGCTGAGGAAATAAAATGTGCTGGACCCTGCTGCCAAGGCCAGACTAATGACTCTGGGGGATTCCTTTGGAGAGGGCAAGGGACAGTTATCTCCCACTCTGCTGGTTCTGGAGCAGTTATCAATTAGTGCATTTGCCTGTGCTGTCTCCCTACCTGCCTCTGCAGGCTTGCCATCCCAGAGCTCCAAGTCCATGTTCTCCTTGGGATATGGTTTCCCCCTGCCAGGGAATTCCCAACCACAGGCTGGTTCTGCACCAGTTCCTCACACCCATAAACTGCCTAATTAATCAATGGACTTATCTCTTTCTACTGCAAAAGTAGAATTAACCAAGTATAAACAGAAAAAAAACCCACATGGACCTTCACTTACTCCTACTGCCTTCCAAGCTGGAATTTTCCTGGTGTGATTTTAAACTAAACAGACTTTATTTCCCTTTTTTTTTCTTACACCTGGGAGAAAAGTAGTTACACCAGGCACTCTAAGTGCCAAAATCAGCTGGTTTCCCTAAACACAACACAACAACCCAACTGCAGCACTTCCTGAGGTACAGACTACAAAATCAGCAAGTGACACAAGATCCTCAAGGCTTAGTTTAAGGGAAATTTTAAAAAGGAGGGGAAAGAACTGTCCTGCACCTCAGAAAGCACTGGAGGGGCAGAAAGGCAGGCTTGTCATACACAAAAAGGCTCACACAGCACCACGAGGTTTCACAAGACCCCATCACCTTTAAAAAGGAGATCCCTTTCCCTCTTTGTCCAAAGACACACTTTCCAAACCTGTGGGGAGAGGATGCCTAATTCTGAAACACACGGAAGTCATCATGCAAGAGGCACCAGAACTGGGGCCAGTTTCCAGCTGAAACAGAGATTTCAGTCCTTGCTGCCAAAGCACAAAGTGCAACAGGCAAAGCTGCCCTGTACCGATGAATTGAATGTCAACACTAAAGTAGACAAAGAGGTTGGAATACAAAAGTGACCTTCAGGCCTCACTGTCCACTCCACTTCTTCTCCAAACACCAGTGAAATGACACGACTGTCCCAGTTAGTCCAATGAAGTCATCAGTCTACCACAGGCAGAGCAAACCCCATTGCAGTGCCCTTTGAGTGGTTTCACTTGGTTACAGAGCAGTTCACGGCCACTTCACCAGAGACCTTTCCCAGCCACTGCAGAGCATGGCAGCACAGCAAATAAATCTGTTCTCTTCCCTTTCAGAGATTTACAAGGGTTATTCTCACCTCAGGGAAACTGTAACAACCTTTTGCCTTCTTCAAACCCTGTTTTTTTTCTAATTTGGGGTCTGGATAACCAGCAGGCCAGAGAGCAGAGGAGCATCAGCTTGGTCTCATTTGGATGATGGCAGCCTGCACTGCTTAGCCTCAGCTGGAGTTCCTTGACCAGCAGAAAGTCTCTCAGCACAGGGCACACACACAGCAATGAAACCTGAAATCAGTGGTGCTGCCTCATTTTCCCACTCCTCAGCACAACACAGTTTATTTTTAGGTTGTAACTCCTGATGCACGATGGAAAGAAAGTATGGGCACAGGCACAACAGCTGCAAGCAAACTTGGAAACACCAAGAATGAGACAATTCCACCTCGTGTTTCGTTAAAACAGCTACACCTTCACCTCACACTGAGTATTTCTGGAGTCAAGATTTGTACTGGCACATGGATGTCACCTTCTCATGTGGCCTCCCTGCAGGCACAAGCTGCTTACAGAGCCTGTCCCCATCCTGAAAGCTGTGCCAGGGGAGGGTCAGGTTGGATATCAGGAGGAATTTCTTCTTGGAAAGGGTGGGCAGGCCCTGGCAGGCGCTGCCCAGGGAGGTCACTCAGTGCTCTGGGCTGGTGACAAGGTGGGGATCGGGCACAGCTTGGACTCGACGGTCTGAGAGGGCTTTTCCAACCCAAATGAATCCGTGAGCCTTGTGAAATACAGTAAATACTACTTTTTTGTCTCTTGCTTCACAGGGAAAGAACAGGATTGAACAAGCTGGGTCAGGTACGGAGGAGGAATATTGAGCAGGTGACTCCTGAGTGGTGGCTGAGCAAGGAAACCTCTGGTTTGAGAACCCAGAAGTCAGCGAAACTCCTTTACAGGTTACTTGAACCAAAGGCAGTAACTAAACTCAGTACACCACCGGTGTGCATCAGAGCAAGAGAGCTCCGCAGCGAGACCTGGGCAGCAAGTCCTGCACAAGGCAGGAAAGCAAAGCTAAGGAAAAATCAGAGAACTGGCCATTACCAAGCACACCTCCTCCTGAAGCAGCTCCTCTTGCTGGAAAGCCCATCTTCACCTCAGACAGAAAGCAAGGAAGGGATGCACACCTAGAAGTGCCTTCACCAGCCTGAAGCTCTGCTGCAGTTCCTTCCTCCCCTCTTCTTACAGCAAGGCTTTTTATTTCCTAAACATATCAAGCACATCTCACAAATCTCTCGTAGCCACTTAAAGCCAGGGGTTAAGTGCAGCTGAAGTGAGGCAGCATTCCTCCTATTACACTAAAATTGTCTTACATGTTGCTTTTTTCCATTCTGTTGGTGCCAGAGCCATTAGAGGGAAGCAGGAGGGAGCTGGAAGGCAGCACGAGCAGGTACTGGCACAGGAATTCAATCCATAATCGCCCTCTGGGAGCACTGAATTCCATGGTGGGTCTGCAGAGGAGCCTGGTGACTCGGCCGCAGTGCAGCCTGCTCCCAAATTCCACACACAGAGCCGGTTCCCTGGGTGTCCAGAGGCAGGGGATCTGCTCTCTATGTGCTGGGAGTGTTTTACTCCCTCGTGGCTGTGAAACACAGCAGGTGAGCAGCAAAGCTCCGGCCAGGACATCCTGCTCAGGGAGGGACCACAGACTTCAAGCTCCCGGCAAGGCTTTGCCCGCAGCTGCCCCACACACCAAATTCAGCAGGAACATTCTTCTCCTGACACTGACTTGAGTCTCCTGGGAAAATAGATTCTTCCAGCCTCTGCAAAGAATAAATGAGCCACCTGCACACAAATGCACTGAGGGCAAGGGATTCAAGCAGGGCTTACACTTGACTCATTTGCTGCAGGTAAAGTTACAGGATGACACCTGTGACAATCAGGTGTGTGCTTAATTAGTCTGGAAACCAGCTACAAGAGTGGCAATTGCCCTGCGTTAACCATCCATACATCCCAGTCTGATGCAAATGACCTCTAAGGAAGAGATTTTAAACGGGCTTAAGACCAACATTAGCAGGTGGCAGATGACTTGCTAGAGTTGAGGGGTCATCCCTGCGGGAGAACAGCACAATGTGTCCATAAATAACTCAACAAAACAAGTACAGCTGAGCCCTAAGGAAGCAAAATAAATTAAATCAATTGAAACTTCCAGCAACAAAATTATTTCAACTTTCAGAGGTTCCCACAGTTTGCAGCAGAAATTTGTTTCACATGCTGAAAGTTTTCTGCCCTATGTCTTGGCCTCAAAACCATCAACTTGGAGAAGGAATTTAACTTGGAAAAGGTATTTTCTGGACAACACACCCCTGCCAGGCTACAGTAATTGCTTTTTAACCTTGCTTCTTCCCGGCATTGCTGCAACAATCCTCCTGTGCAGGTAAACAAATGGTAAGGGATGGTCACCTCCCAGGCTTTGATGGGTATACAGGTAGAAATTCCATATAAAAAAGATATCCTTTCAGAGTCAGCTTTGGAGAGCGCTCTGTTAGCTAAGGCTCTGCTTTCTTCATGGAAAAAGCCCTTTGGGACAGGCAGACTTGGCCATGGCAGCTGAGAGATGCACTCTCAGCCTCAGATCTGGCACCTGGCAAAGTCCTATTGGCTATGCTGCAGTGGGCACTTGGCCAGAAATCCACGGCTTTCCTGGAATTCCACGGCTTTCCCGGAATTCCACAGCTTTCCCGGAAATCCACAGCTTTCTCCCCCAGAAGCAACAGTTAAATCCTGGGAACTGCGGTTAGGGAACACACACTTCCACAGAACAGAATCAGACTGTGATTTAACTCTGACCCCTTCAGTCTCATCCATTCCCCCTCAGCATCCCCCTGTTCCCACCACCCCACCTCAACACTTTCACACTTGGTTTCACAGTGGTTTTGGTATTTCAGCAGGAGCTGCCTTCCCCTTTTCCTCCTGACAGTTTCTGTGGTAAACACTGACACCCAGTTACCAAACTGTGGTTTTTGAAAGTTCCCTGAAGAAACCAAAATAATAGATTGGAGAGAGAGGAGGCGAATTCCCTGCTGTGGTCTGCTCCTGTTAAAAATACCGAGCTGGGAGTCTGAAGGCTGCACCTGGACAGATGCAAGGGATTAATAATTTCTTCCAAACAAGTCTGTGAACAAGGAAAACGTCACTGGCTTTTGCACTACTTCCCTTTTTGAAAGGCCATTTCCTGTAAAACATTCCTTACTCAAGCTTTCTATTAGCTTTGTAAACGCCAATCAGCTTCTTCCATCTTCAACAGTTCATCAGATGATTTATGAAAGGTGCAAAAACACTAAACTGGCAGGAAAGAGAAAAACTGAGCTCCACAAATGTATTTGCAAATTTGACCTGAACAAAGTAACATATTTTCTCTAAAAATTAACAGAAAATAGGGTGAAAAATTGAGCTAGATCTTCCATAAAATGGGCAAGTGCTGCTGGGGCTGCAGAAGCAAGAAGTGCTCAGACATAAGGAGTCACTATCAGTAGAAAAGACCCTCCCTGGAATGCACAGACACCTTGTTCAAAAGGGATAATAGGAACATAACACCAAGAGGAGAACTGCATAAAAACACCAAAGTCATGACAATAAACAAACCCATTTGAAAATGGTTGTTTGTCCCCATTTCTGTGGAACAGCCCAAACCAGGAATTGTTGGCTTTCAGCTCCCAATGTAAGCAAAAAATTTAAGCTCCCTCGTCCTTACAAATATCAGCAGTACAAGATATTCCATTTCTCAGCAAAAGAAACTTTTCTATTGCACATTTGATGAGCCAGTTGGCCTCAGATCTGGCAAAAATGTGGTTTCTGGATCCGCCTGCCCAAAACTGGACACACCTCAGGGTCAGGAATCTGTTCAATCCCTCTAAGAACCATCTGCAATGTCTTGGGGCTCTGGCCCAGCAATTAATTCCTCCTAATTGCTGGAACCGGACCACCCCCAGCTGGAATTGCAGCCAGCTCTCCCTCCCTGCCCTGCCCTGCCCTGCTCTTGGGGGATGCTGATCCCTGACTCCAGCCTCAGGCACATCTGCTGGGAAAAGCAGACCTCGGACCTGGGATCCTGGCTGCACTTGTGGATGTAAACATGCAGAGGGATGCCCTGCAGGGAAAGCAGGTCACACCGACCCGGCACAGTGACACCTGTGACCTGCGCGGGAGCAGCACTGGGATGCCTCCAGTTCGATCTTGGTTCAGCACAGCCAGCCTGGGGAGAAGCCAGACACGTCCTCTGGCAAACAGCAGGATGAGGATCCTCCCTCCTCTCCCTCACAGCTCTGCTCGATGTTTTGGTTCTTAAAGGAAGGGGAAGGAAGTGTGGCAAAGCACCCTCCCAATCCCCACAACCCTACACTTGGAGGGGTGTCCCAATCCCCAAAAATGCACTTGGAGGGGTGTCCCAATCCCCACAACTCCACACTTGGAGGGGTGTCCCAATCCCCAAAAATGCACATGGAGAGGTGTCCCAATCCCCACAACCCCACACTTGGAGAGGTGTCCCAATCCCCACAACTCCACACTTGGAGGGGTGTCCCAGTCCCCCACAACCCCACACTTGGAAGTTTGCTCAACAGCCTGACTAGGGAAAGGATGAAAAACAACCTGGATGACACAACCCAGCCGCAAAAAGGGGAGCTGAAGTCCCAAAAGCAGGAGAAGGTTCTGCCCTCATCAGATACAGCCACAGGTCTTCCTACACAGGATTTAAGATGGACTGAGACACGTTGAAAAAGCAGTTTAATTAAGGAAAAAATGAAATATTCTCCATAAACTGTAATACAAAAGAAAAATCAACACAGCCCCTAAATTTCTGATGCTGACCTTACCAAGCCAGGCGCTCCTTCCTTCTTCAGCACATTAAAAATCCAGTTTATGCTTCAATGACTGAATCACCAGTTGTTACAAACTACCCACATCCCCTTCATCCCCTCCCTGAAATTTCTAGGAAATTCATTGCATCTGCACATGACAGGAGAATGCAAGTTTGACAACGCTTGCCAGAACAATATTCCTGCATTTTGAGCACAGGAACAGCACACACGAACAGGGTGGCTGACCTGGCAAAGGCAGCTGGTGCTGAAATGCCAAATTCCCCTCCCTTCTCACCTTATCAAAAACCCCAAATGCAGCGCAGGGTTCCCAAAGCAAGAGAGGACGTGAGGCTCACAGGACAGGACAGGGCCCTGAGGTACAAGTGGACACGAGGACATGGGAGTGGACACGAGGACATGGGAGTGGACACCAGGAGGTGGGAAAGGACACCAGGAGGTGGGAGTGGACACAGAGGAACAGTGAAAGGACACAAGGAGGTGGGAGTGGACATGAGGAGGTGGGAGTGGACACGGAGGAACTGCGAGCAGACCAGTCCAGGAAGGCCACAAGGACTGCACTGAGAGGTGATTTCAAAGTGTCTGATTTTAGCTGCATTTCCGAGCCTTGCACAAACCTCCCTCACTCGATGACAAGAGGCAGCACCAGAGGTGGCAAGTTGAACTTGGGAATATTTGCAAAGTCACGCTGAGAATACTTCTATTAAACGTTGTGCTTAAAACCGTGTCGCTTTGCTGCACATCAGTACTTACACGGAGAAATTATTTAAGTTCACAGCTCTGTAAGCACCTAAGAAAGTGTCCAGATAAGGAACAGTTCTGCTCCTTCTCCTTCTCTTCCCTCTTGTCTGAGGCACTGCAAGAACGGTGCTGCCCTCACCCTGCCACTGTAAATCATAGCAATAAAAACCCCAATTAAAACCAGAAAGGTATTTTGCTCAAGACAATCGTGCAGGACAATCTGTCTTCTAAGGCCTGACTTGAACACTTCATTTTCAAAAAGTACAGCCCAAATAAAATAACTAGGTTATTAAGCACCCAGCAGTCCCTTCACATAAATGCCCACGGAGTAATTCACTGCTTTTATGAAAAAGGAAATGTTTTTAAAGCAGACCGGGAAAGGAAACAAATCCTCAGAACAAGAAGATAATACTGCCTCCAGAGAAGACATTACAGAAACTATTCCTCTTTTTATTTATTTTAATTCTTCACCCGTTTTTAAGGCTATAAAAACGGCAGGATCAGCATGTTCAGCTCTCCAAATTCTTCACATTTCACTTTGCAGTGTCTGTGGAAATAAATGGACTTTTCCTGCCTTCCAGCTGAAGTTTATGGGGCCTCTTCCATGACCATCAACAACACAAAGACAAAAGGGTGCAAGAACTCTGCACCACCACTCTGCCCTCAAGCATTGCTCCAGCACCTCCAAATCCAGCAATCCCAGGCAGAGAGACTCCCCGCTGCCTGAGTACTTCTTCTCAACAGTGAGTAGCACAAGCTGAACAGGGAATAGCCTGACATGCAAATGTTACACTGGAACATACCCCACAAGCTGCACTGGGCTCTATCCCAACTATCCCAATGCAGTACTGGGAAGCAAGTGAGTTTGAGCATTTCCAGCTGTCTGCATGCATCCTGTCACTGCACTGGCTATTCACCACCAGCAAGCCTCCTCCAGGTATTTCCAAAAGCAACATCCACTTCAGTTCAGTCTACTGCAGACTCTCAGCTGCCTCTTGTTTTTAAATAAAAATAAAAACAACGCATCAGTCCCAAACACAAAGTTTGTTAACACAGCTGACAGAGTCACTACAGAAGTTACTCCACTTCAGGGGTGCAGAAAATGTCATTAATGCTTTGCATGACCCAGACCTGGAAGAAGCCCATTACTGATATTCCCTGTGCTGCAGTTTCCCTCTGTGTTGTTATTTCCCTCTTGATAAGGCCCCACCCTGCCAGACAAACCACAGAGCCTGGCTCTAAAACCTCATGGAACACCCTTTAATGCTGGAAACTGGGAATATGAAGAGAAGGTGAGGGAAGAAAAAACAGCTCTTTGACAGCCATGAATTAAATCAGCCCAGAAAGCTCACTTTGAACAGATGTACTGTTACAGACGAGGGGTAGTGAGAGTTTGCTTTCATATAGGGTTTCACAGTTCATCAACTATTGGAAGTTCATTAATACCAGTGTGTTAAAAGTTCATCAATGTTAATGTTAATGTGTTAATTGTTGGTATCAATGTAATGTTGGATTGTTGCTGTATGAAAGGAGCGGGAAGGGAATCTTCCAGAATGGGGGTGTGGAACTCATTAAAATAAGGGGATAAACCAAGGACTATCACTGGACAGTTGCCAAACCAATGAGAAGGCCACTGGATGATGAGGAACCGACCCACAAGCCACTAGGGGAACCCCAGTAACCAGTGAGCCAACCACAACGTCTCCAGAGGGCGGAGCTGAGGGAGGGGCCAGGGCAGATCCTGGGGTATAAAATGTAACCTCCCCAACTGAGGGGTGTGCCTCTGACCGCGCCTATCCTTCACTTTGTGTACGGCAGATCGCCAACTGAGGTCTCTTACTGCCAGTTTTTTGTTAACAAATCCTTCAAATTTATTTTGTGAGCTGTGTTTTTCACAATCTGAGACTTGTCCGGGATGGGAGCTTCACCTCCTTCGGCGACTCTGAAGGAACCTCGGGAGAGAGGCACGCCCCACTAGATTTTCAGCAGCTCGACTGAGCTCCCTCAGCGTCATCCACGATTAACAGCCAAAATCCCCATAAAGACAAGTGGAGACCAACACAAAGTAAACGACAAGGGGTACCAGAGGCTCCCTCGCCCTGACGGAGTGGCCCTAATCTTGTGCACAAGAGCCATGAGCGAATAAGGGGACCATAAGTAGCTCACGGGGTGGAACTGGGGGCGAAGTGCGTGTGTGTGACTGAGACACGGACCGGCAGGCCGGCTCTGCGAAGCGAGTGCGGCGCCCTTCTAGACGCGGTTCTGTCCCTCCGCGAGGAGGTCAGCCGGCGAAGGGGCAAAGCGAGTGGGTTTGTGAACGAGAGAGCCCCTGGGAAAATTCTCCGTGGTTGTTCCTTGGTAGGTAAGGGAAGGATCCGGAAAGGCCAAAAGGGACTAGAAGGGATCTCTGCCCAAGACCCTCAGGAAGGTTTGCTCAGACTGGCCACAGGGAGTAGCCCCGTCTCGCAGTGTCTGAGGAGAATAAGGAGGGAGTGGGGTACTCTGGGCCAGTCTGCCAGAGAACCCATTAACCACTGACCCAGCCAGGAGATATCCTGAATCTGCCCCCTTAGATGGAGATTCTGAGAATTTGTGCCTGCCTTAGGTGTGCATGTGTGTCGGGAAGTGTCCCAGGAGGGTGGCTCAGATTGCCTGAGGGTGTCCAGGGTCTGGAGCTGACAGTGGACTCGAGTACCGGGAAAGACCCAGATGTATCCTGTGGAATCGAACTTACAAAGGATCATAAGGAGTGACAAAAAAAGATATTTTTTTCTGGTGTGGTTTTATTTATAGGAAATGTGTGGGAGTATCTTACGGAGGGAAAGGTGTGGTGGCCACTAGTGTGAGGAGTGGAGTGCGTGAGTATGTTGATAGGGACGATGAGGAGTTGCAGATTTGGAGCAAGAGGAGAATTTCTATTAAGTTTGATTGCCCAACCAGTTTGTGTTCTTGTATGAGTGGAGTGTTGCTTGAGGTGGAGGGGATGAGTGATGGCTCGTGTTGTTGAGTCTCTGTGTTGGTTAAAGGTGATCCAGGGGGTTGTGTGAAAAAGGGACATACTTATAACGGGACAGTGAGAGGGATTCATGTTTGCATAAAAGTGAGAGACATCAGTTGGCAGGTTTGAGTAGTAAGAGTGGTTTTCAGCTTGGCTCTTATACTGTGGGTGCCATTTTGTTTTCTTGGCGGGAACACCATTTTGGTTGTCTTTTGGCGGGAACGCCATCTTGTTTTCTAAGTGGGAACGCCATTTTGTTGTCTTTTGGCAGGAACACCATTTTGTTTCCTAGGCAAAAGGCACCTTGAGTGTGTGACCTAGTTGGAGGGAGAAGTGGTAAGGCTATAAAAGATGGGGCTAAAAGGAAACAAAGTAGCCCTTAGGGACAAGAGGAATAGGAGGAATGTCTCAGAAATTCATCTGGACAGTCTGTTGGGGATTAAACTAGCTAACTGGAACAAAGATCCCTGGACTAAAGGAAAGGACAAGGCTAAAATGATCCAGTTTTATATGCTTGACTGGGCAAAGGAGGAGATTAGACATGACCAAGTCTACTGGCCGAGATACAGGTCCTCCCAGGAGTGGATTTGTCAGGCCCTGAATGCCCATATAAATAGAAAGGAGCCACCCAACCTTGAGGAATGTGAGTATGCTGCTTGTTGGTTGAACAGGACTGAAACCTCTGCAGATGGAATATATAAGGTATCAGAGGTGGAGGAAAAGGGACCAACCGATGGAAGGAAAAACCAAACATGGGACCCATCAGAGGTATTACCCCCATTGTATGTCCCAGCTCAAGTAGCCCGAGGAGCTGCAGCGGCTCCTACGCCTGTAATATCGCCTACTAACTCATTCGTCCCTACCACTCCCACCAACCATACCCCTCCTGTCATTTCAGCTACCTTGGACCCCTCAGAGGGGCCCTCCGGCACCACAAAAACCTCCGCTGCCAGCAAGGAGCCTTACTTAAACACTCGAAGGAGGAAGGCCCAGAGGCTGGAAAGGGAAGCTGAAGAGGAACACGGCCAAAAAGTTAGCCTGTTCCCTCTCCAGGAGGTTCCCATGGGTGGGGCTCAAGGGGTTATAGGATTTGTGAATGCCTCCCTCACCTCTACAGAGATAAGGAACTTTAAAAAAGAAATGAAGAGACTTTTGGAGGACCCAATGGGCCTTTCAGAGCAATTTAATCAGTTTTTAGGGCCTAACATTTACACGTGGGAAGAGCTAAATTCAATCCTGCAAATCCTATTTACGCCAGAGGAGAAATAGGTAAGAACCACTGGGATTAAGATCTGGGAAAAGGAGAATCAGCAAGGCCCCGCTGGAGAGACCAAAATGCCACTAACTACCCCTCGTTGGAATTCCAATGATGAAAGGGGTAGGCGGGACATGAGTGACTACCGTAACTTGATTGTGAAAGGAATAAGGGAGGCAGCCCCCCGAGGCAACAACATCAGAAGGGCCTTCTGCGGCCAACAAGGTAAAGATGAGACCCCAACTGAATGGCTGGAACGGCTCCGCTGAGGCATCCAACAGTATTCGGGAATGGACCCTGACAGCCCAGCGGGCCAGACCCTTTTAAAGGTCCACTTTGTCACACACGCCTGGCCAGACATTCGCAGAAAACTGGAAAAACTAGAAGGGTGGCAAGAAAGGGAATTGGATGGGCTGTTAAAGGAGGCTCAGAGAGTGTATGTAAGAAGAGTTTAGGAAAGAATGAAAGCAAAAGCAAAATCGTGATGGCTATGCAGGATGGTTGTCCCCCACAGGAGTAACTGCTCAGCAGAAGAAGGAAAGGAGGGAGCCGAGATTTGGAACAGCTCAGGTCAAAAAGGCTGGAAAAAAGTGTCTGCTACCATTGTGGTCAGGAGGGGCACTAGAAGAAGGAGTGTGCCCAAAGGATCAGAGATCTCAAGACTTTTAAAGAAATCCACCCAGAGGGCCCTGAAGACTAGGGGTGTCCGGGGTTCTACATCCTGGGAAATGATTAGCATCAGGAGCCCTTGATAAATCTAAGAGTGGGACCCCAGGAGGAAGAATATGAGTTTCTAGTGGACACAGGGGTGGAGCAAACCTGTGTCAGTAGGGTACCACGGGGAAGTGCAGTCAGCGGGGAGACAATGAGGGTATTGGGGGCAAAAGGGGAATATTTTTCCGCACCAGTAATTAAGCAAGTGGTCCTCAAGGGAAACTCTAGGGTAGGAGAAGGGGATATCTTGCTGATGCCTGGGGCAGGATACAACCTATTGTGGAAGGATTTTCAAGTTCAGTTAAAAATAGGGGTTTTACCAAGGGGAGGGAAAATGCTGGCCCAGGTAATGCATCTGAGGGAGGAAGACGAACAGAGGATAGACAAAAGGGTATGGGCCAAGGCTGGCAACTGAGGGAGGTTAGATATCAGCCCGATAAAAATTACCCTAACGACTGAGGATCCCCCTTGTGAGGGTACGTCAGTACCCAATCTCCATAGAAGGGAGGAGAGGGTTATGACCCATCATAAAAGACCTCATAAAGGATGGTATTCTGGAACCTTGTATGTCACTCCATAACACCCCAATCTTACCTATGAAGAAACCGGATGAAACCTATAGATTGGTCCAAGATCTTCGAGAAGTTAACAAGAGAGCCTTGACCCGATGTCCGGTAGTGCCCAACCTGTACACTCTCCCAAGCAAAGTGCCGCCACAACACAAGTGGTATAGCATCCTGGACCTCAAAGACACGTTCTAGGTTTGTCTTTTAGCGGAGGAGAGCCGGAACATCTTTGCCTTCGAGTGGGAGGATCCGGACACAGGACAGAAACAACAGTTACAGTGGACCAGGTTACCCCAGGGATACACCAAGTCCCCCACCCTGTTCGGGCAGGCCCTGGAGGAGGTCCTGCAGTCCTTCCCCACTCCATCTGGGGGGCAGGTAACACAGTATGCAGATGCATAGTGTGCACAGTATGCACACTAGTGTCAAGAGAAGAAGAGAATCTGGTAAGAGGTATCACCATAAAGCTGCTAAACCACCTAGAGGAAAAAGGGTTGAGGGTCTCCAAAAGCAAACTCCAGTTCGTCAAACAAGAGGTAAGGTACCTGTGATATATATTGGGACAGGGAGGCTGGTGGTTAAGTCCAGAGAGAGTGGCTGGAGTTCTCTCCCTTCCTTCCTCAAGAACAAAACAAGAAGTAAGAAAACTATTAGGCTTGGTTGGATACTGTAGGGTATGGGTGGAGGGGTACACTCAAGCCTTGAAATTTTTATATGAAAAGCTTACTAGAGGAGACCCCTTGGACTGGACAAAACAAGACAAGGTAAAGCTGGGTGAATTGAAATCGAAGTTGGCCTCTACTCTAGTTCTGAGTCATCATTAGAAGGACCTTTCGATTTGTATGTAAACGTGGAGGACAATATTGCACACGGGGTTCTGGCCCAGGACTGGGGGGGTGTCCGGAAGCCGGTGGCCTTTTTATCGAAATTAATGGACCCGGTCACCCACGAATGGCCGACTTGTATCCAGGCAGTGGCAGCCACCTCCACGCTAATAGAGAGCCAGAAATTGATGCTTGGGGGGAAGCTAATTGTCCATACCCTACACACTGTAAGGAGCTTGCTGAGTCAGAGGGCAAGCCAATGGCTCACAGACTCCTGTATCCTAAGATACGAAGCGGTATTGATGCAAACAGAGCACTTGGTGCTGGTTACAGATAAAAGCTGCCATCCGGCCCAGTTCCTATATGGACCACCGCAAGACGACTTAATCCATGACTGCCTGGAAATGGTCAATTACCAAACCAAGGTAAGGGAAGAGCTAACAGATCAACCCCTTCCCAAGGGGGAAAAACTTCTAATAGATGGCTCTGCTAGGTGCATGCAGGGAAAGAGATGCTCTGGATATGCAGTAGTGGACGGGATTGGGATGAAAGTAATAGAAAAAGGGAAGTTACCATCTGGCTGGTCAGCTCAGTGTTGCAAACTCTACACCCTGAAAAGAGGCTTAGAACATCTAGCCCAGAAAAAGGGTACCATCTATACTGATTCCAGGTACGCATACAGGGTAGTACATGCCTTTGGAAAAATTTGGGAAGAATGAGGCCTGTTAAATTCCAAAGGTAAGGGACTGGTCCATGAGAACCTCATCCTAGAGGTCCTAAGGGCCTTAAAGGGACCGAAAGAAATTGCAGTGGTCCATGTGAAGGGACACCAGAAGGGAGCGTCATTGGAAGTGAGAGGGAATAACCTGGCCGACAAGCAAGCCCAGAATGCCGCTGAAAGCGGAGACAGGAAAATGGTCATCAGGATGGTGGGGGAAGGAGAGCAGAAAGTCCCCATATTCAGTGAGGTCAAGGAGAGAGAGTTGAAGAAGACAGGGGCAACAAAAGGTGAGGCAGGAAAATGGGAACTACCGGATGGAAGGCAACTATTGAATAAACCCCTAACCAGGATAATACTGGAGGAAATACACCAGAAAACTCACCGGGGTACTCAGGCTCTTTGTGATCACTTTTTGTGGAACTATGGGTATATAGGGGTTTATAAATTGGCTAGGAGAGTGACAGAGGGATGCCTAACTTGCTAAAAAGTTAACAAAAAGGTAATGAGAAAAATGACATCGGGGGGAAGTGGGATAGCCACCGGACCTTTTCAAAGCATGCAGGTGGATGTCACGGAATTACCGTAGGTACAAAGATGGAAGTACCTGCTGGTAATGGTAGATCCCCTTACCCACTGGGTGGAGACTATACCAGCCACAAAAGCTACAGCCAATGTGGTATGTAAGACCCTGTTGGAACATATCATCCCTAGATATGGGATTATAACCAGGATTGATTCAGACCATGGAACACACTTCACCTCCTAAGTATTGCAGAAATTGGTTAAAAGTTTAGGGGTGGAATGGAAATCACACACCCCCTGACACCCACAAAGCTCGGGAAGGGTGGAGCGGATGAACTAGACTGTAAAAACAACTTTGACCAAATTAATGATGGAGACTCACCTGTCTTGGGTGCGATGCTTACCACTAGCCTTGTTGAGAGTCCGGACACAACCCCGATCTGACCTGGGAGCATGCCCATATGAAATGATGTTTGGACTACCTTTCTTGGTTACTAAACATGAGGTAGCCACTTGAGAAGGGGGAGAGGCTAGTGCTAATAAATATTTAGTTACCATTGCCAAGAATCTAGAAAGCCAAAGATCCCGAGGGTTGATTCCCCAAACTACTCTCTTGGATTTTAAAATCCACATCAACTCAGGGGAGTGGGTGTGGGTAAAGATATGGAGAGAGAAATCCTCGATACCACAGTGGGAGAGTCCTTTTCAGGTGCTGCTAACCACTGAAACGGCCATCCGGACCAAAGAGAAGAGATGGACACATGCCAGTTACATTAAGGGGCCTCTGAAGTTACCAAGAGATTGGACCATAACGTCTGCGCCGGCTGAGACGAGAATAACCCTCAAACGAAAGGAGGCAAACAGCTGACTAGTACGGACTTGAACGATTGCATGGACAAAACCAAATTGGATGTGGGGGGGCCGGTGAAAGGCATTTTGATAACCTGTGAATCTGTATCTCTTTCCTGGGAGACACCTGCCTCCTGTGCCCTCACCTCCCAATACACCTAGTGGTGGTAAATTTATCACATAAGACCAGTCCAGATCGTCAGTATTCCCAAAAGAAGGGGTGGTGGACCGGCAGGAGCTACCCAGAGAGAAGGATCCAAAGGGCAGATGGGCAAAAGAACCAGACGAAGGTCGTATCTGCGTCGTAAGACAACCACCTCGTAGGCTGCAACCCTACAGGTATGAGGGGAGGGGGTATGCTTCGTCCTGAACCTACGATGTCTCTCTTTTGTTGGTTGTTGGTCTTTCTAGTTGGAGTCAATGCAGACTCCTGCCACAAATGTTATCAACCCGTCTACAAGGGATCTGCCCAAGATTCCCTGTTATGGATCCACACCTATCTGGGGAATGGTTGTTATAATCCATCCAAGATAGAAACCTGCACCGAAAACGGGAAGACATACTGGCTGGCTGAAAACCTAGGGACCTATAAACAATGGTTGAGGGGTGAGTGCCCAGGAGGAGAAAGATGGGTATGTTTTGAACACAGAGTTGAAGGGAGATATCTACAGACTGGAACATACCATCAAGACCTAGTAAAAGAACAAGTTGTGCCAAAAAGGAAGCCAACTATGAACCCTAGGCCAATGACTGGACACTTTACTGCATTAATGCAAGGGAAAAATCTATTTGTGGACCTAGGGGAGAGGATTAATAAAGAACTTAATGTGTCAAACTGCTGGGTTTGTGGGGGAACACTTACGGCGGAACTGTGGCCTTGGAAAGGGAGCAGTTTGGGACCCACTGATCTCCTCAAATGGGACTACAGAAGTCCGAGGGAACAGGTTAAAATTGGGATATGGACCTTGAGCTCACCTGTGGTTGGAGAAGAGTTTGTAAAAGATACCTAGTTACCAATGAGACTGCTACATGGTAGATACCCAGGGAACCAGAGTTATATTGGGCAAAATGGAAGTTAGGAACGGGAAAATGTATCTATAATCCCAGAGAAAAGTTATATCAGTGCTATCACCCAAGAAGAAACCCCTATTTTGGAATCCCAAAAGTATCAAAATTTTGGAAAAATACACACAATACTGGGAAGCTCCTAGTGGATCATTTTGGATATGCCAAAAAAGGGCTTACTCAGTACTACCTCCTCGTTGGCAAGGAAGCTGCACCCTGGGAGTCATACAGCCTGGATTCTTCCTACTCCCAGGGCAAGATGAGGATGAACTTGGGGTACCATTATATGACACCTTGAAACGAGATAAGAGAGATATGCTGAAGGGATCCCAAAGATGGGGCAATGAAGAATGGCCAGCTGAGAGAATTGTGGAGACCTATGGGCCGGCCACATGGGCGCAGGATGGAAGCTGGGGCTATCGAACACCGATTTATATGTTACATCGCACAATCAGACTCCAGGCAGTTATAGGGATCATCACCAATGAAAATGCCTCTGCCCTGGAACTAATTACCCATCAGCAAAGACTAACCAGGGCGGCCGTCAAACCAAATCAGATTGGCCTTAGATTATTTACTGGCAGAAGAAGGGGGAGTCTGCAGTAAATTCAACACCTCAGACTGCTGTATAAAAATTGATGACAATGGAGAAGCAGTTCTGGAAACTGCCCAGAATCTCAGAAAAATAGCCCAAGTGCCAGTCCAATGGTGGGAGTCCATCCTGAAAACAATGTGGTGGGACAGCTTCCTGGGGAATGGTTGGTGGAAAAAGCTGGGATTTCTCCTGTTATGCTCCCTTACTGGTTTACTATTTCTTCCTTGCTTGATTCTCTGCTTTATCAGACTAATCACTACTGTAGTACAGGGAATACAAACAGCCTCCAACCCTGGGGATCTGAAAATAACTGAGTCTGAGAAAGTTAAGAGGGTCATGGTTTTGAAAGGGGAAGAAACTTCAGGAGATGTTTCTCAGGAAGCCCAGTTAATATATGAGAAGTACGAAAGGGTCAGCCAGATTGAGGATAAATACGAAAGCCAAATGGTTTAACAAAAAGAAGAAAAGGAGGGAATTGTTATAGATGAGGGGTGGTGAGAGTTGGCTTTTGTATATGGTTTCACAGTTTATCAGCTATTGGAAGTTCATTAATATTAGTGTGTGAAAAGCTCATCAACGTTAATGTGTTAATTGTTGGTATCGATGTAATGTTGGATTGTTGCTGTATGAAAGGAGCGGGAAGGGAACTTTCCAGAATGGGGGTGTGGAACTCATTAAAATAAGGGGATAAACCAAGGAATATCACTGGACAGTTGCCAAACCAATGAGAAGGCCACTGGATGATGAGAAACCGACCCACAACCCAATAGGGGAACCCTAGTAACCAGTGAGCCAACCACAATGTCTCCAGAGGGCGGAGCTGAGGGAGGGGCCAGGGCAGATCCTGGGGTATAAAATGTAACCTCCCCAACTGAGGAGTGTGCCTCTGACCACGCCTATCCTCAGTTACGCACCCAGCACTGTATTCTTCACTTTGTGTACGGCAGATCGCCGATTGAGGCCTCTTATTGCCAGTTTTTTGTTAATAAATCCTTCAAATTTATTTTGTGAGCTGTGTTTCTCACATGTACCCCAACCTTGGGTTTCTCTGGGAACGAAATCTGAACCTGAAAGCAGGGATTCAGTGATAGGGATCAGAGGTTACAGCTCTGAGGCGTTCACTCCTCCCCTGAGTGCCAGGGTGGGAAGCCTCTGCGTGCCACAAGCCACCCTGCCACCACAACCACTCCCTCAGAGAGGAACACACCAGTGACAACCAGGCTGGGAACTTCAGCAAGCTCTTCTCCAGTAAACACAGAATCATGGAATGGTTCCATCCTGGGTTAGAAGAGACCTTCAAGCTCATCTCTGATGAGTTTTGCACATGCAGTGAGCCCAGGGTTTGGAACCTGCAGATCGCAAAGGCTGGGAGCTCTGTGTCCCCACAGCTGCCTGTGTTAGGAACACGTGTCCAAGCCCCCTCTGCACGGTGTCAGGGTGTCTCTGCACGAGTACAAAGCTCCCACCCCATAACACTTGTGCTGAAAAGTGCAGCAAGACAGAGGCAGGCAAAGCTTTATCCACATCACAATTTCTGGGAAGCTTAGAGCAAAAGGGCCAAGTGCCCCCTGGGTTATTATCCCATGCCTGGGTTATTATCCAGTCTTCAAACAAA
This sequence comes from Melanocharis versteri, assembly GCA_013397845.1. NCBI lineage: Eukaryota > Metazoa > Chordata > Aves > Passeriformes > Melanocharitidae > Melanocharis > Melanocharis versteri. The sequence continues at coordinate 410,660 of VZTG01007478.1, forward strand.
CACAAGTCATTAATTTATTAGCATGACATCACATCCAGCAGGCTGAATTTCAACACACAGCCGTAACAGTGGAACCACGTGAAGAAATACAGCATTCCCTAGGATTTCTAGTCTGCTTTCCAACCTTTTACTTCGGAAAGACCTAAATGGGTGTCCTGGATGTGGAAACAAGATCCCCAGAGAGCTAACGAACAAAAGAATCTTTAAAGTTAACCAACATTTTGTAGAGTGAACAATTATTTTAAATATTTGCTCATATCCAACCACAAATGGGCAGCATTAAAGCACAATTACAGTGTAAGGGGGATTACAAGGTTAAGAGGTGAAAGGAGATTGTTTGCATTAAGTACAATATTAGCAAAGGAGAAGTCTAAGAGGAAGAATCATAAAAGGATTTTAGGCTGGCAGCCGCTCAATGAAGCGGCCAAGGAAAGTTCCCTGTAGACAGTTAAAAATGATGCTGCTCAATTCACTTGTTGCCCTGATGGACCACGAGCTAAGGAGAAGCAGTCAGAAGTTAAGATATTTAAGGAGTAGTTCATTAAGAACATCAGCTGAGCTGGCCAGGCACAGAGAAGAAAACAGCTCATGGCCTTCAGTGCATCAATCTGGTGCACCTGTATCCAATATCACCTGGGGCTCAGGTTTCTCCCTCTCCTCCCCTGGCACTGAGTCAAGCTTGCAGGGTATCTCCCCACACTAGGTGGGAACCCCTATCCCCAAAGCAGCCCATCTCCTTCCTTGTACATTTTCAAACCCCAAAAGGACCCTGAAAAACCTGACATTTCTTCAGGGTTAGTCTTGCTCAGAGGACGAGGTAACATAGATTTGCCTGTGATTGTCATCTCCACGCGTATTCTCCCAGCCACTTACGCTTCCTGAACCCGTGGCTGAACTCTGGCATTCCCTCTCAAAAATATTGTAATTCTTGGATACAAGACACATGGCTGGATGGGTCTGTGTCTTCTCAGCACAGGCACTTTCTTGCAAGCAAAGAAATTCTGAAGAAACCATCAGAACTCAAAAAATCCCCTTCTGATAAATGTGCTTAGGGCCCTGTTTTTGTTTTTAAAATGTCCTTTGATAACCCATCTATTTATGTTTTGAAAGGGAGAAAAACTGAATTAGGAAATTGCACAGGCACAAAAACAAAGGCAATATCTGACAAGGAGTTTTGTTAATTCGTGGGTAATTTGCTCATTACTGCAAAATAAGGTTTTTGCAGTGTTTCATGGCGAGTAGATAAGAACCCCCCGGCACATTACTGAGTACTGCTTTTGGCAGAGGCGAGCTGCTCTCAGGGTGGAGAGCCTCCATAAAACCATGATTCCATTAAATACGGATCCTGGCATCCCAGAAGTACCGGTGGAAAGGGAACAACACATTCTGTCGAGTCATTTAGCAGGGATCTTCACACACTTGCACTCACCCTTTTCTGTCCACTCTTGCCTCGTTCACAGCTCTGCTCTGGACATCACCTCCCCCCTACTGCCTCTGCTGAGCACCCCCAAACTTCAGCATTTTGGAACATGGGTGTTCCTCTCCCTTCCTGTAAGTCTGGTTCACTTTATTATTCCACTAAAAACGTATCCCAGACACTCAACATCCACAGGCCATTGGCACGCCCTGCAAGAGACAAAGCTCACCCTGAGCTCCTCAATCCCCCAGAAGTGCTGGATTTTCCCTCCCAGTTAAAGCAAGTGGGTCGTGAGCCCTGATGCATCACAGAATCCCAGGATGGTTTGGGTTGGAAGGGACCTCAAAACCCAACCCGTCCCACCCCTGCCATGGGCAGGGACACCTTCCACTATCCCAGGCTGCTCCAAGCCCCGTCCAACCTGGCCTTGGACACTTCCAGGGATGGGGCAGCCACAGTTTTTCCGGCTGCCAGCACTGAAGGAAGGCTCTGGGAGCAGCTCACCACTCACATGGCCAGGCAGGTAATCCTGCAGCAATCGCTCTCAGGGCACTTTCAAGGTCTTTTTCATCATCCTAACATCAGAGCCATTTTTAAGCCTTTCAAATAGTTTTAAATTAACTTCCCTGACAAAGTTTTGCAGAGCAATATAACCTGACTACGTAAATCTCCATGCAGGGACACACAGAAGACAAAGAGCAGACCTGAGAGTGGAGGAGACGTTAGTTTCAGATGGAGCGGTTTCATTACTATGTAGATTCAAAGCCATCCCTGCAGTTACTGAAACACTACCCCAGCCCTCCTAGCAAGCACAAATCCATTTTGTGTACAAATAGGGCTTTTACAGCTTTGGCACAGTGCTCAACTGCAGAGTCAAACTTTTCAACACCTGGTAAGATTTTACTTAAAAGTGGCAGGAGAGCTCATGCCAGGAGCCCGTATGAAATGCCAGCTCAGTGGCAGGAGGTCAAAGCCTGGTATCAGGAGATTTAATGGAAGTGTTTCGAGACAAACTTCTTAAAAGCATTGTGCTATCTAGGGAGGCACAGATTTACACCTCTCGGAAAGCCAAGGACCAATCTTTATGACTCTTTTCCAATCAAGGGTAATTTCTTTAAAACTTTATGTCACATTAAGCACAGCAATAGGATCTCCTTTTCTGTGTGTATCCAATCCTTGGGTATTTGGCTGAAGTTAAGAATAAAGAAGTGTTTCATGCCAGAGGTTTTGTACAGACTGTCCTCTACAAAAAACAACCAACCAAACGAAAACAACAAAAAAAAACACAGAAAACATCAACCAAACAAAAAACACCCTGAACATCCCCCCTAACCCATCCCAAAACAACAAACCCTCAGGTGCAAAAGTTGCTAATGTCCTGAATAAAAACCCCAGAAGACAGACACAGACAACTGAGTTTAAAGACCAACAGCCCAAACAATTAACCTTTCTCCAGCAGTGACTAAAACTATGGCTGGAGAAGCAGAAATTTAAATTGAACTGAAAGGCTCTATAATCTTTACCATTTTTACAGAAGTATTTAAGGTTAAGTTGGTGTCAACAAGACTTTCAACATAGGGGATTTTGCCAGCTGTCACCACGTTGTAATGTAAAAAGGGACAGTGAAACCCCATCAAACCCTGATCTGTCTGCTCAGGGTCTCCCCTCCCATCTGCACAAATGCACTGTTGGATTCACTCACAAGAGCAGATTTGCAAGAGCTCCTCCACTTTCCCATTAAAGCATTTCGACTGTCTGACTCTGCCATTTTAACAAATTCAAGTATAAGACTTTAAATTCAATTAGCACAAATCTCACTGCTCCCAACATTAAATTTGCAAGTGACATTTAGTGGCATTCAACACACAAGGAGCTAAGCTAATACACTAATGGACCAGCAAGGGAAATTGTAAAACACTCTCAATTGCAATGCTCTTTTTTAGTCAAGGAAATGAAAGAAGCAGGCTGCAGTGGACAGGCGGAGATGACAGCTATTAAAAATCCTTCTTAAGCCAGGGCTGCAAAAGCTCTTCTCTCCAGATCCACCTGTTCAGAAAGGGGCAATTGTAAGGCTGTTCAGTCCTTAAGACAGGATTTACACTGGTTTTACTTCTGTTTCTTCCTACTTTTTCTGATGAAGACTTAGACAATGCAGCCTCACTGTGTGTTGTTGTTCCCCAGACACAGAGAGCAGGGATAAAATTCCCAAGCCTTGTCCCACACAGCTAATAAGGATGTGACAGGGCCCACAGCATCCCAAAAAGCCAGTCCAGCAAACCCACTCGAGGAATTCTGCTACCACACCTGTGCCTCACCCAGCTTGCTAAGGAAACTGCCAGTTTTCCTGCACTAGAAAAAACCCAAAGCTACTGCACTTCAGAAATTCCTTGAAGTCCTTTTCTTTTCCCAAGTGGCAATATGTTTTGCCTTAATTCCACTTAAACAGAAAAGGCTATGTCCAAGGAGCTTCAAGATCAGGGAGACAGAAGGCAGACCAAGCTGGGAAGTCAGGGAGAAAAAAAGCTTTAGAGTCATGGCTAAGCAGAGGGAGATTTATTTTGTTGTGCATTTAAATCTAAGCAAATTAACACAGGCAAAACCTATGCAAGATGCTATCCCAGTAAAGATTTATTAGTGGTTTTCTTTGATTACGGATGTGTAATTGGACAGCAGAGCAGGACTGCAGCAGCACACAAAGGAAACATCACCAGGAGATCTTCTGTCCCACTCTAGATTTGCTCCCCTGATTTGGATGAGTCAACTGTAAAGCCCAGCCACAGCAGTAACTGCACTTCTTTAAGAAACATGTTATACTCACCAAAATTAAACTCTCTTTTCTCTTTCCAGCTCTTGATCAAGGACTATGAGAACAAAGGTCATGTGGTACTTTCAAGAATTTGGGGGGTTTTTTCTCCTCTCAACTACAACATCACATTTGATAAGACCAGAAACAATACAGACAAATACTTTAGAGACGTTTAAATCACAGCATCCCAGAATGGTTTGGGCTGGAAGGCACCTGAAAGACCACCTCTTTCCACCCCACTGCCATGGGCAGGGACACCTCCCACCAAACCCCACTACACAGTTACACCTGGCAGCTTATTAGGATGGATGTTCTTTTGATCCATGAAAACCAAGCCCAAGCAACCTGCACCAAACACTGCCTCTGCTAAGCAGATTTTCAAAATAATAAAATATGACTGGGATGAAAGCATCCCAAAAAGCTGGTAGGTTTCACACGTTCCTCAGTCTTCTGCATTTCCCCCAGCATTTTGGGGAAGGAGGGGGACAGGACTTAATTATTAACTTAATGATGTCACACCATACACTTTGGGAATTCAAGCTGTATTAAAAGCTGGAGTTTCCAAGCAGAACACCAGCCCTCCAAAGGGCTCCTGCCCCTCTCTGTGTGTTGGTGCCCTGGGCCCAAAAAGCCTCCAATGACACCAAAATCCCTTGGAAAGCACTGACAGTACATGGGAGCTCAGTTCGTGACCATCAGATCCAAGAAACCTCTAAAAAACTCAGGTTTCTGAGCTCATTTTAAGCGCACCTCTACTTCAGAACACTTTCTCCCCGCACAGTTGGGTTTGATGTGCTGCACTTGAATCATGACTGAAATAGCACTCGGGTGCTCTGCTCCACTTCAGCAGAGAACAGCCTGGACCTCCCTGTCTGGGCAGCCTTAGAAATCCTTCCTGCCCTACACACGTCCCTGCAAACCGCCCCAGGACACAGGGACCTCGTGCCATGTCCAGCAAAAGCAGCCTTCAGGCCCATGTGCAATGCTCCTTCACTTGTTGATGGTGCTATATGGATTTATTCTATTATTCAAACAGGCCCTTCCTCATCAAGGGTCTGGATTATTTTTGAGCAATTTTTTTTACAGAGGTGTTCTGCTGCCCCAATTAAAAAGCCTTTAATTCCGCAACCATTCCTTACGGCCAGACTGAAATTGCTTTTAAATCTGAGTAAGTCCCAGGCCACCCATATTTAGTGCACCAATTAACCAACGTTGAGTGATGCAGAGAGGCAGCAGCCAGAAGAAGGAAGAATTTTAAGTCACCATCACCCACAGTGCCTGGGTTCAGTTCAAGGGAACTCAAGAATTATCTAATTAAAAGCAGCACCCGCTCAAGCTTGACGAGTGTTGAGAGAAGCAATGAGATCCATGGAAAACAACAAATCACTGCCTTTTAACCATTAACTCTGAGCAGTCAAATAATACCCATAATACCTCCAAGTCCTGAAAATGATCCACCTACTTGGATGTATTAAATTTGTAAGTGTCACATTAAAAGCTAATTAACATGTGAGACATCATCCCCAGGTTGATAATGTGGAAGAAAGAAGCGTGATAATTTGGGAATCACCATTTCTTGCACAGGTCACAAACACAGTTTAAAAGCATCTAAGCTGAATTTAGTTCTGCTCCACATGCCCAAAAACTCAGAAAAATCACAGCAATCTCTCTGGAGTTAGAGGGGGTTTATTACCCATATTGTAAAAGCAGCCTTTGCCTTTTGTCTGCCACCAACCAGGGGCACTGCTCTCTCTTTCCAAACTCTAAACAACTGCACGAAGCTGGAGCAATTTTAACACCCACAAAATACTACACAAAACAAACCAGAATGCAACTCCAATACAACATGCACTCCCCAATAAAACACAGCCAAGCCCAAATCCACCAAGATCTACAACAGCGCTTCCACTGACTTCAGCTGCCAAGTGTTTTGTACTCGTTCTGTGTTTTGCACTGGTTCACAGCTGGGCATGGAAGCCAACAAGAAAGCATTTTCAGCCACGTGGACCTGCGAGAAGGGAGTCTGAAGGCATCACTACAAATCTTGCTGTCACTCCAGGCTGCACCATCAGCCAAAGTGACACGAGGACGTTCATCGACATCCCGGTGCTGTTCTGCTAAGAGAGGCTGCCTGCATCAGCAAGCTCCAGCAGCACCATGTCAATATGGCAGAGCTCCCATTTTCTACAAATAATAATCTTTTTCTCTCTCTTCCCATCCTCTCTCCGTGTATTTATGGTGCCTGAAGGCACCAAGGCACCCTTTAATGAGGTTTTCACACAAGACAGAATAAATTAGAAACCTTGATCAAAACAGGGCCTCCAGGAGGAACACAGTACAAAGACAGCCACATGTCTCATACACCCTGAAAAATCCAAATACTGCAGCCGGGCAATCAGCAAGCCATTCCACGAGCAAACAAGGAGCGCACCCTCCTGTGCCTGTGTCGGCGAGGTCTCTCCTCACCCCCGTTTTTCCCCCCAGCCTGTTCATCCCCAACAGGGGGACGAAACCATCGCCCCCTTGCCACCCCACAAACCTCAGCCCCAACAAGGCAGCACAGTCCTGACGTCACGGGCTACGGCCCGGGATGGGATGGGATGGGATGGATCTGCTCTCACTCACAGGGGATGTCCTCAGCTTTCTTTGGAGCAGGGAGCATCCTGCCTTTGCACCCCAGAGAGCAGAGGGACTGAAGCCCCCGGGCTGGGGGGACCGGGCTCACCCCCACACTCCCACCTGAGCTGAGGGGACCAGATGTCCCCCCAGAGCCTCTGGGGCAAGGAGGACCAGACTCGCCACTCCAACACCCTGGGGAGGAGGGGACAGACCTGATCAGGCTGAGGGGAACAGAGCCTCCCCTGGGTCCTGGGGCTGAGGGGCCTGCAGCCCCCCGAGTTGGGGGACCCAGAGCTCTCCCAGTACCAGCTGCAGCCCCCCGAGTTGGGGGACCCAGAGCTCTCCCAGTACCAGCTGCAGGCCCCCGAGTTGGGGGACCCAGAGCTCTCCCAGTACCACCTGCAGCCCCCCGAGTTGGGGGACCCAGAGCTCTCCCAGTACCACCTGCAGCCCCCCGAGTTGGGGGACCCAGAGCTCTCCCAGTACCAGCTGCAGCCCCCCGAGCTGGGGGACCCAGAGCTCTCCCAGTACCACCTGCAGCCCCCCGAGCTCGGGGTCCCACAGCTCCCCCGGTACCCCAGGGCTGCGGCCCCCCGAGCTGGGGATGCAGAGCTGCCGCGGGTGAAGCACCGCGCTCCCGTGGGCTCCCCTGGCCGCAGCCCCCGAGCTGAAGGTCCCAGAGCTCCCCAAGGCTGAGCAGACCGCACCTTCCCGGTGCCCCCGGGGGCCGAGGGGCCCGGATCCCCCCGTGCTGCGGGACCGAAGCTCTGCCAGACCCCAGAGCGGAGCAGCCCGAAGCTCCCCCGGAGCCTCCGGTGCTGCGGGGGCCGGAGCTCCCCTCGCATCCCCCGAGGCTGCGGGGGCCGCCGCCGGGATGAGGAGCCGGAACTCCCGGGACACGTCCCTGGTGGGGCGGCGGCGGCCGCGTCCCCGCTGTCACCGCCGGTGCCCCGTCCCGCCGCCACCCCCGGGCCTGCGCCGAGCCGGAGGCCGCTGGGTCGNCGCCGTGTCATCTCGGCCGCCATCTTGTGCCCGTCCCTCCGTGCCGGGAGCCCTGCGCCCGGACATTCCCATTCCCATTCCCATTCCCATTCCCATACCCATACCCATACCCATACCCATACCCATCCCCATACCCATACCCATTCCCATCCCCATACCCATACCCATA
>VZTG01007478.1:419026-467337 GCA_013397845.1 Melanocharis versteri
CTCCAGCCCCTCCAGGGCTCTCTGGCCGGGAGGGCCCAGAGCTGGACACGGCCCTCGAGGTGTGGCCTCAAAGAAGCCACCCTGAATCCTTCTGAGTATATGTAGCGCCCCCAAAATATTAAATTCCGGCATCAGTGTGGCTTGCTCGGAGCAGCTGAGGTGTAGCAGGATGTGAGTTCTCCTAAATCCATCTGGCAGCTCTCCAGTACCTAAAGTAAATCTGCAAGAAAGACGGAGCGGGACTTTTTAGAAAAGCACGTAGTGACAGGTCAAGGGGGAATGGCTTCCCACTGCCACAGGGCAGGGTTAGATGGGATATTAGGGACAATTCCCTTGTGATCCTGGACTGGGATGAACACATCCTGTCCTAAGATGCCCAAAACCAGAGTGTACAGTGTTGGAGCAAACTGGTATCTGCCTTTATTTCACTCTGCAGGAGGTCTAGCCACCATTGGGCTTCAGTTCACCTTTTTTGTCAGCTCTGGAGATGAGAAATCAGCTGTTATTAATTAAATCTCAGTTTAAAATAAAGTCACAGGACAGCTTAGCTTGGGAGCAACCCCTGGGTGTCACCATCTCCAGGTAGAAAGAGACTCAAATTTTGTTCCGTGACCACCAACACCCATTTCAAACCATTTCAAACCCTAATACAAAACTGGGGTTTTTTCCATGCCAAAAGGTCAAAATCATCTTGTGTTGCCCATAGAGAGGTTCCTGCGTGTGCTGAGCCTGGTTCCCTGCAGGGCTGTTCCCCAGCGTGGGAAGATCCGGAAGGTCTGATTAAAACTTTTCCTGTATTTCAGGCATTTTTCCAGCCAGGAGATTGTGGAGATAGCAGAGCCACATATCCAGCTCCCCCTCTCCCAGGCAAGGGAGGATGACAACACATGGGAGGGACTGGATGTACCGGTGTGTCTCAGTAACACTGAGCAAGAGACATGTTTTGCTGATCTTGGCACATAAACAGAACAAAATCTGAAAAAAAACCTCATGACTTATCCTGATCAGCAAGTGATTGCAGACATTACCCAAGCAAAATTAAGAATTAAGCTTGAATAAATAGTAATTTATGCTCTGGGACAGGTGAAACACAATGGTGTCCTGGGCCTCTGTAACGAGCTGTCAAATCCTGCACTTTCTGAATATGTAGTTGAGCTATTCTGAGAGAAAATTCTCTGTGTAATAAAACTTGAATTTAGAGCCAGCTTGGAAGTCATTTAAAGGTCTGCTGTGACCTGCAGCTCCTCACAGATTTTCATCAGCGCCGGTGAAGAGTGGACAAGTTTTGTTTGACCTCAGCATCCAGGCAACAGCTTTCACCCTGTGCAAACTGTTTGGTAGTTAGGAAAGGAAACGCAGATGGAAGAGGATGGCTTTGGAGAAGGATTCTGGAGAAATCCAGGAGAGAGGTGCTGGGAACAGCCCAGACACCAACAGCTTTGATTGTCTCATCCCTGAGGAGGGATTTATTTGTGACTACATCTAATACTGGCAGCTGTGTTCTGGTTTTTCCCAGGTTGATCAGGTTGGCTTGCATGAGCCTGGTTGCACCAGGAAGAGTTTAGGAATAGTGAAGGCTTTTGGTGCATCTCTCTTGGGGCAGTGGAGCCTTTGGAGGGTTTGGCAATCCCAATCCCAATTTATCTTTCCATTTGCTCCCCTTGTGCGATGACAGGGACATTCCTTAAGGGGTTCCTGCTTTTCGGCAGGGCGCTGTTTCCTTCCTGACTATCATTTCTTGCCATCCCAGCTTACTAATGCTCTAATAGGATTAATGGTGTTGACACTTCCCTCGGGGTAGTCGTACAATAAATCCCCCCTTTGCGGGGTTGTTCCCCCAGGATGTGCATTTTCCAGCAGATAATATGAACCTGAAGCCTGTGCAAATTGTTTCCCTGGGAGCCTGACCTCCCTGTTGGGAATGACAAAAGGCCATCCAAGAGGCTTAGGAATAGCTGTCCCGGGCTGCTGGCGGGGCTTAATCCTGCTGAGCCACTTCTGTTCCTGAAAACAGCCTTTCCTGCCTGGCTACAACCAACCCCCAAGTGTGGGGGAGATTCCGAGAGTGTGCCGGCACCAAGACCAGCTTGGACAGGGCTTGGAGCAACCTGGGGTAGTGGAAGGTGTCCCTGCCCATGGATGAGCTCAGCTGCGGGTTTCTCCTGCTGGAGCTTTGAATAAATTGATTCATCAGAACCAATGTGAATGGATCAACAGTGAAATGCTAATAGGTCGCAATCATTAGGCATTGATCAATAATCCATAAATTAATGATGTTCCACTTGAAGAGGTATTTTTATTTAGAAAGGTACGTTGACTATTAGCATGCTGATACTTTATTAATGAACTAATATTAAACTAACTTCCATAAAATTTCAATTACTTTCATCTTATCTCGCTCACCGTGGGTCCTTCTTTCAGGGCACCAATGACCCTGTACCCATCATTTATGCGACCACTTGATGACGTCACTTCCTCACTGATGGTATTTATGACAGCATTTCTCTGGGTTGCATCATTTATTTAGTGCCTTTATCCATGATACCATTTACACCAAACAGCATCATCAACTCAGTGTCTTTGTGATGTCATTTTGGTATCATTTTGACCCCATATGACATCATTAATTCAGTGTCTTTACACCAAACCCTGCTGTTTGATGGGGTTGTACTGACTGTGATGGTTTTAAAAGCCTTAGAAATAGAAACAGCCAGAGAGGTCGTTGCTCCAAATGTGTAGAGTCCCACAGGGCTTTGTCCCTGCCTTCTTGATGGTGGCAAGGGCTGTTCAGAACAAGGCAGAGCAAAAAATCAGAATTAAATACATGGTGAATGGAGTCGAGCAAAGAGCACAGTGAATCCACATGCTGTGGCTTTAAGGAACTGCAGGGCAGGGCTGCAGTATAAATGGGAACAGAGACCAAAATCCTTGTTTCCGAAGGATGCAGGAGATTCCGATTCAGCTACTTTGTTATTCAAGCAGTGATTAATGGTGAGGTGGCGTCATCCTCTCTGATCAGTGGTATTAAGCAGTGATGGGTTGCAGACAAACAGCATTATAAATGCAAGATTGTTTCAGATCATTAGGAAAATACGTAAACTCATTTCTTTAATTAATCTGGCTTTAATGGCTGATTGCTTCTGATTAAAATAGCACGTGTCTGGGGGAAATGCGTCAAAAATGGAAGAGGAGAAACTCTTAATGGGGGAAGGCAAAAAACATTTCTCCATTTAGGCAGAAGAAGAGAGAAGAATGAAAAAGAAGTGTGGAAGATGGTAAAAGAAGGAAGACAAGACAATTCCAAGGAGAAAACAAGCCAGCAGTTCTCCAGATGGGACTGGTGGGTTTTGCAGAGGCACAGGCTGTCATTGCCTTGCCAGAACATCCCTCTGGAAGCAGTGTGTCCTGGCTGGGCTGGGCACTGTTTCCCCAGGGTCCTGGGGACTGGACGTGTCCCTGGGCTTCAGGACCAGAAACAGGACAGCCCAGGGCGCCACCAATTCCGTGCCTTCAGTGGATCCATACAGCATTTCCTTTAGCGCCGTGCCAGGCGTTTCCCATGAGATAATGAAAGGCGTGACAGAGGATCCCATGGCTGTGGGCTAGAAGCTGCAGCTCACACTGGGCTGGGGATGATGAGTAGCCGTGGAGCTGAGATGGGAGCGGGATGGAGCTGATGATTCCAGGTGACCCGCTGCAGATATCCCCACTCCCGGCCCCTTCGGCGAGCGACGCTGCTGCGGCATCCCGGGAAGTTATCCTTTCCCTTGCTGCTAACGCAGTTTGCTGCTCCTCTTAGGGAAAAAAAAGCTGTTTCCAGAAAGTGCTGTATTTCCTGAGCATGGCGGCTCCCAAGCTCTTCAAATCCCTCACCCCCTTTCCTCCCCCATCCCTGGCTCTGGCGCTACTTCCTCTCCCAAGGAGCGAGCGCCTGCTCCCGACCAGGCTTGTCAAAACCCGCCAGGCGTTCCGGGGCTGGCGCCGCTCCTTAGCCCCCGCTCATGGAGCAGGTTGTTTTTAACAACCCCCTCCGACACCGGCATGTGCTTTGCAGCTCTCTTGCTGAGTCAACAAGGAGCAGCCCGCCTGAGGAGGGCACGGTGCCACCCTCTCCGTGCCGGAGGGTCACAGGTGGTAGAGGTGACAGGGACAGCAGCGTTACAGCAGCAGCTCCACGGGGCCATTATCTCTGTGCTCCTGCTGTGGCCGGAGTTTGGATCTGATTTCTACCAAAACTGCACCTCACGTGCTGCAGCCCTTGGTTTTTCCCACGATGCCAGCGCTGCTCGTTCCAAAAGTTTTTTCCCCCCTCTTACGTGAACCGTGAATAATTAAGCATTGAAGTGGATGTGGATCGCTGCTGTGCTGCATGTCTCGGCGTGCCTGTTTCCTTGGAAAACCTGTGCTTATCCCCAAAAGGGTTTTCCAGACACACCAGCAGGGCTCAGCTGAGCCTGGACCGGAGCCGGCAGTGCTGCATCCTCCACCCTGCAGACGGAGCCTGCGTGCTCGGGCAGGTCCAGCAGCCCAAGGGACGTTAATTACGGAGTCGGTAAAACTCAGTTACCTCTCCAGGCAGGAGTTAGGAGAAGAAAGCCTTGCTCTGGGAAATCAGCAGCACCAAGGTGGGATTTTAGCAGTGCTATGTCTCTGCAATGACTCGGGGAACCCTGATTAGCTCCAGGCTTTCAAGAAAGAATATTACCTTGCAGATGCTCACTGTATTCACTTTGCCAGCAGGTTTATTCTGCAAGCAACATGCTGAAATCCTGGGAGAACAGGAGGGAATGGCTTTGCTAGTGCTCAGGGCTGAGCTTGCTGCATGGCAGAGGCTGGGAAGAGGCAGATTTCTTGGGGCAGGGGCATAACAGTGAATTTGTAAGAATAAGAATGGTTTCCTTGGGACTGCCTGGGGCTTCCCGTGGTGCAGCTGTGCCCCTCTGAGCAGAGTCCATCCCAAATGTCTCCAAGATGTCTCTGAGCAGGAGAGGCCATTGGATCCCCCCTTGCTGCCTCCTCCCTGGCTGTGGAAGCCCAGCTCCCACGGCCTCTCCTTGCTTTCCCTGACTGCCACCAACCCCTGCCAGGGTGTTCCCAGGCTCGCTTTGCTTTGGAGATGCCTTGGAGCCCCAAACTGGTCCCAGTGCCCAGCCATGGCCTCCCCAGTGCGAAACAGAAGGACATCCCACCCCATCTCCCTTAACCTGGCAGTTCTCCTGTGTCAAGTTGAAAAACAGGATGATGCCTCCAGGTCATTTTCAAGTCCCCTCCTTTGGAGACCCAGGAAAACCTGGCTGTCCCCCTGTGCCAGGCCACTGAGCTCCAGCCATGTCACCCCCATGGTGCCCACGGGGCAGGAGCAAAAGGATACCTGGAGGCTCCCAGTGAAGCTCTGTGTGGTTTTCTGCTGAGCCCAGAGATGTCGCAGTCACCAGTGGCAGCTCTCCTTCCTGCTCAGTCCCGGGATCCCATCCTGGAGGCTTTTTCATATCACCTCCTCTATTTGTCCTTCACCTCACGTGATTTTGGGAGCTGCCATTGCCAAAAAACAGTTTGAGGATTCTGTGCTCCTGTCGTGCTGGCACCCGGAGAGGGCACGAGTTTCATTCCCAAGCTGGATTTTCTCGGTTTTCCCTGTAGGGGCAGCAGTTGCCTTGCAAACCAGCCTAAAGGAAGAAAAAGATGTGTATTTTAAAAACGAACTCCTGTTCCCAGTGACTGCAGCTCTGATAACAGGACTAATGTCAGCATGAGCCTCTGCTAAGTGGGTTTAGCAGTTATCATGTTGAACTCAGTGCCTAATGCTGCCCAGTGATTTGTGTCCTGTGTCCCCAAGCCTGCTCTGTTTCTCAAATTAGCATGAAGTCTATAAATCAAGCTTCTTTTGATGGTGATGGTGATGATGGTGATGATGGTGATGGTGATGATGACGATGATGATAATAATAATAGTAACAATAATAACAATAATAAAGATATTATGGTTGTCCTGATCCAGTGGAGGCAATAGTCTTGCCCTGGAGTGGAGATCTTTAAACCTCCCTTCCCAACACTGCTGCTGTCGTGCATCAGGTGAGGGAAATGAAGGATATGTTATTAGGGAAAGGTTCTTCCCCCAGAGGGTGCTGGGGCACTCACCAGGCCCCCCAGGGAATGGGCATAGCACCAAGGCTCCCTGAGCTCCAGAAGCATTTGGACAGCCCTCCCAGACACAGGGTGGGATTATTGGAGTGCCTGTGCAGGGTCAGAAGCTGGGCTTGATGATCCCTGTGGGTCCCTTCCAACTCTGGGTATCCTATGATTCTGTCCTTAAAACAGAATAAATCTCTGTCTGGCTCTCCTAATCCTTTCAAGGAAACATCAGATTAAAAAGGTGGATATGCTCTTACCAGCTTGATAAATATATAGAATAAAATAAACCTATGTGAGGACTAGCATCAAACGTTCTCCCAGCTTTGGGGCCTCTATAGTTTTCCCTGCAACAGCCTCTGGATACAATAATCTGATGCTGCTTTTAAGAAGAAGGGAAACAAGGGGAGAAGCTGATAAGGTTCTCATTTTGATGGCAAATGTTGGTAACTCGAAGATTTAAGTCCAAGCGGAGCTAGAGTACATTACTTTAGTGGGATTGCAAAGTAGTACAAGCCATAGAAAACTCAGAATTATACAACCTCCTCACTCCTGCCGAGCCTGGACCCCTTCAGCGTGGCCACACGATTTATAAGTATAAAAAAAATGTCATTTCCACCTCTGCTAAAGAAAGAAAAGGCAGCTCAAAGCACCTTGGTGGCTCAGGCATTGCTGGGGCTCAGACTTCCCTCTCCTGGGCTGCCTTTCAGAGGAGAGGACGGCAGAGGGTGTGTGGGAAGAAGGTGGGAGGTGGAGCTGTTCCCATCAAATCCAGTGGGAGTTTTGTTTGGAGCACAATCCCATTAGCAGTGTTATTCACGGGTCACGGCCCGAGGGCCGAGGGTTGAATGTGTTTGTTCTGCAAATTGGGCTAATATTGTGAGGAACATAAAAGAGGATGTGTAGCGTGTGTTTGGCCTCTTGCTGGTATCGGAGATCACAGAAGAGAGTGTTTCCTTGAAATTGTATTAGCTCGGATCCAATTTTAGGGTAACTTACAGCTAGGAAAGGATTCCGTGTCATTAATAACAACCACCATCTTTTTAATGTTTAATACATCAGAAATCAGAGCAAAAGAAGTTTTGCTCTTGATTTGGAATGAGACAGCTGGAACAAAATGAAATCTGAAGCCCCTTGAGTTGGCCCACGTTTGGGCTTTGTCCTGGAGGGTGCCGTGACACCCACATGACCTGGCAGCCAGCAAAGGGAGAGGCTGCACTGAGTTTTTTGGATAAGAATGTGGATTGTGGAGATGGCATCATGAGAGGTCACCCAAAGCTCAGGTTAACACAGCAGCCTCACCCTAAAACAAGCTGTCAGTGGCTGAAATGCCTCTCGTTAGATGGGCTGTACTGGAGGTCAGATTTGGAGTTTGGGATTGTCACAGGGCTGGATCAAATGCCACTGCCAGTGTGGTGACTTCACTGTCAGACCTCCTGGCCATCATTCCCTTTGTTGCTCTCGCTTTTCTGGTGGCATTGCTGTTGTCTGTTGCCTCTGTCCTGGCTGGAAACAATTCTTTCTGCAGCAGCAATTTGATTTCTATGCTCAACCATCCCTGGGTGTGGTATCATCACTGCAGGAGCACCCTGGGTGCAAGGAGGATTTATTAGACATGATTAATAAGCACTAATAGTTCATCTGGTGCCACCCAGTGTCCCATGTCCCTCAGAGCTCAGCCTTGTGCACCAAGAGTTGCAAATGTCCTTCAACGCCTGTTTAAACACACAGCAGTAATAAGCCAGGGCTGATAATAACAGTCCTGAGCCGAGCACTAAACCAGGGGAAAGCTGGTTCCAGCTGAATGTGGTATGGTATTTTTGATGCAGGAAGGGAGAAGAATTCCTGCTGGGTATGTACATGAATGCAGATGTGATTTGGATGGCACAAACAGGACGTTTAGAAATGGAAATCTCATTATCCTGACAGTAATTCGGGACTATTACAGGGAAGCTCGGGGTCTTTAATCAGTAACACTGTATTAGCATAACAGAGTTAATGGTGATAAAGTAAAAGATACTGATTAAAGAACATTTTTCTCCACCTAAGATCTGCCACCTACTGTATCCAAACACATCAGTGGGCCAAATCTTTCCTTTGATTTGCTGAACCTTTCTCCCCAAGCCAAGGGCAGCATAGGTGGGTTTGCCTCCTGCCCTGATCTGCAGCAACAAAGTCATATATATATGGTGTCTGTTACCTTATAAAGGTTTTTCTCTGGCTTCTTTCAAACCCCTGCTGAGGTGACAGCAGCTTTATCATCTCCATACCCAGGGGGCTGTTGTGCAAGTGCAGTTCCTATAGGAATGGGCATGAGGAGTCAGATGTGGAGGCCCATATGGAGCACAGAGCTGCTGCAGCAGGACTCTCCTCTTGCCACAGGGCTTCTCACAGCTTCTGTGGGTGTTTAACAGCCCATGGTTGTCTCCAGCTGAAAATAACGTGCTCTGAGGCCTTGGAAGAATTAGCTGGATTCCCTGAGCCGGGAGAAGCGCTGACTTTCTGTGCCAGTTCAAAGTTATTCCCAGGAATTAATTAGCCCTTGTTCCGACCAGACGTGCTGGAATGGGCTTCCTGACTCTGCTGCTGCCTCCGCAGCCAAGTGCCAATGTGCATCAGGAGGCAGAAAGCCTCCAGGAGGAGATCTCCAACCCTGGCTGGTGGGATCGAGCTTTTGCGAAGTGTGTTTTCCTTGTGCAAAATGTGCAGGGGCTTAAAATCATAATGGTGAGGTAGTTTCAAATGCAACCAGCATTTCTCCTGGTTAAATAAACTCTGAGGAACACCCTTGTTCATTAGCAGGAAGATTTATAATGGCTACAGAAGCTGCAAAAGGATATTCAAGCTGCCATCAGCAGCTTTGGTAGGACCAGAAAAGGCAGGGCAGGATCTTTAAACACACAGCCCATTAAACACACAGACCACAAGTGTTTTGTTCTGTATCTATTTAAATCGGAGTAAAAATACACCAACAGAGGGAACAGATTGGCTTTTAAAATATTCCATGAGATAAACAACAGCTCTGAATAAGTCCAACCAAATGAATTTCACCTTATGAGAAGTTTAAGTAGTCTTGGAGGTCAGGGGAAATGTCAAGAGTGGCACAAGCTGAGCTGCTTTGTAAACTTGCTCTGCAAAAATAAGCAACATTGGTTACATAGAATCCTGGAATGGTTTGGGCTGGAAGGGACCTTAAAGCTCATCTCATTCCACCCCTGCCATGGGCAGGGACGCCTTCCACTGTCCCAGGCTGCTCCAAGCCCCAATGGCCAACCTGGCCTTGGACACTGCCAGGGATCCAGGGGCAGCCACAGCTTCTCTAGGCACCCTGTGCCAGGGCCTGCCCACCCTCCCAGGGAAGGATTTTTCCTAATAGCTGATCTACATCTACTCCCCCTGTCCTGTCACTCCACAGTCTGTAGTCAGAGGGTCTGCTTCAACCCTGAAGTTTTTCTCAGGCTGAAATTATAGAGAGGCTAAACCAGAGGTTTTATGAAAGGAACAAGCTGCAACCTCTTAGTGGAAAAGGGAATATTTTACAGTTAGTTAGAAGAGCCAAGTGTCACCTCTTTTTTATTTTAATCTTATTCTAACCCCGTGATTTCCCAAAAATAGACTCACTCACCAGGAACGTCACATTCATCTTGGTTCAGCTAATGATATTTATACTTTTATATTGGATGGGATTAATTTTCCTATCCTGTTAATGCAGCATGTGATCATTAAATACCTTTTTTGCATGTATAGACATATATTTTCTGTGTCAGAAAGGAAAGCAACTGGCATTTTAAATTACCGAGTGATAATTGTAGGTGGCTGTTTTCCATAGTGCTTAAGGAATTCCTTTCATTATGATAAATGGGTATAAGACTCCCTTTTTACACAGAATCGGTTCACAAGTGAATTTATTCGACAGTCACGGGTTATGGGTCTACTGAAGAACATTTTCCACAAAGGTGCCTGTGTTAATGTAGTGAACATGTGTAACAGCACCTTATGGAGGAGAGGCACTGAAACTTCGCAAATTATGGGTTTGAGTACTAGCACCTTGTCCAACCAATGCTGCAGCTCACATCCTGCCAAATTTCACTGAGCCTTATTTCACATCCACAGCTCAAGAAGTGCAGGGAGTGCCTAAGCAAAAAGAGATCCAATGACAAGCACAGTAAATTATTACCCTGGCATTTTAAGTAAAAGGTTTTACAAAATCGATAGGCAGCCATGCGCCATTAACGTATCAACTGCAAAAGTGAATTCCAGCACGGGAAATCTGCCAAAAAGAAGAGATTTTATCCTGACAGGAGTGAAACAAACAGACATTCAATCAGGGTAGATGTCAGGAAAGCCAAGAGAAATAAGAGCTCTGTTCTACACAGCGCTGTTTCCCCAGACATAAAAACAGTGATTAAAAAAGAGACCCTGCTGCTTGTGAAACTCTAAAGCCTGAGTTCATGGCCCCTGAATGGACCAGCCCAGTGCCTTCAACAAAACCACCACAGCCCCTGTAACCTCCCACAGAAAGCAAGAAGAAAACTGCTGGGGTTTGACCATGTTATCAGGCAGCACCTCCCATGTGGAGTTTGTTTCTGTGCACAGAGGTTTGTTTCCTCAGCCACAACAACACAGAAAACTTGCCTGAATCACTGTTTTTCCTGTCAAACAGGAATTTGTGTAATACCTTCTCCTGTTTTGCTTCCAAGGAAGCTTTCCCATCTCTTCCATTCAGTGTTGCACTGTTCCCTCATTCATGGGCTGTTCCAAGGAGGTTCCTAAACCCTCCCAGTGTCTGTCCCAGGGCTGCTGGCTTAATGGGCATGGTGGTGTTCCATCGAAGGTTGGAGACCTTGGAGGCCTTTTCCAACCATAATGATTCTGTGATTGTGTGATTCCATGGAAGGTGTGCTACCCCACATCCACCCTGAACCCCCCGGTTCAGTCTGGGTTCAGGGGCCATCGCTCCATCCCTGTCACTACCAGGAAAGGTTTGGCTTTGACCTCTCTGTAACCAAACTGACCTTGCAAACACCAAGGATCCTGAGCAGGGGTAAAACATCCCGTTCATTGTTTAATTTTGAGTTTGAGTGGATTCTCCATGCACACATAAAGAAAATAAGATGATTTTCATAGCTTTCTGCTTTCAGCACAGGACTCAAAGTCATTCCCAAAGCACGACATGGCAGCACCATTTCTCCATCCTCCCTGTCTCCAGATCCATGCCCCAAGCACTGTTGCACTGGGCAGCACTTTTCAACCCTGTGTAAAGAAGAGTAAATGACTTCACCTTAATGAATGATAAACCCGGCCGACAACTCCCTTTTCCTTTATCCATGCCCACAGTGTTACTGACATGCACTGATTTGGAGGGGCAAGCAGACAAAAGTTTTTCATTTGTTACCCCAGTCTTCAATGGGGAAGTTAAGGATTTTTCAGACAAAAGACTGAGACTCAGCTAGCCCCAGCTGAATGCCTCTTTCTGTTCATTTGCCTTTTGTGGAGTAACTGCTAACGGTGCTAAAAGATAGAGCCTGATGACTGACACGCTGCTTCATTCCTGTGGAATCTGAAACACAGGATCAGCTGAGCCCTGGGCAGAGCTGGGAGCAAAACAACATCTTTCCTCTGCAAAGCTCTGTTTGCTACCAGCCTCAGCCTGGCTTTGGGTGGGGCAAAACCTTTCCAAAAGTATAAATGCTTTGTATGCAACCCACACTGCCTGGGCAACATAAAAAACTGCGCAATATGTAAGAGCCGAAACCAAACAGTCTGTGAGTGCAGGGAACAGATTTCAGTGTGAGAGTTACCGAGGGTGCCCTCAGTAACTTCACAGACAGCACCAAGCCAGGGGGGAGTGTGGATGTGCTGGGGGCAGGAAGCTCTGCAGGGGGATCAGCACAGGCTGGATCCGTGGGCTGAGGTTCAGCAAGGCCAAGGGCCAGGCCCTGTCCTGGGGTCAGCCCAAGCCCTGCAGCTCCAGGCTGGGGCACAGGGGCTGGAAAGGGCCCCTCGGGAAAGGCCCTGGGGGTGCTGTGCCAGCGGCTGGACAGGAGCCCAGGGGAGCCCAGGGGGGCAGGAGGCCAAGGGCCCCTGGGCTGTGCCAGCCATGGGGTGGCCACAGGCCCAGGGCAGGGCTGTCCCCTGGGCTGGCCCTGCTGAGGGACCTCGAGGGCCGTGTCCAGCTCTGGGCCCTCCCAGCCACAGAGCCCTGGAGGGGCTGGAGCGTGTGCAGGGCAGGGAACGGAGCTGGGAAGGGGCTGGAGCCCCAGGAGCGGCTGAGGGAGCTGGGAAAGGGGCTCAGCCTGGAGCAAAGGAGGCTCAGGGGGACCTTCTGGCTCTGCACAACTCCCTGACAGGAGGGGGCAGCCGGGGTGATCGGGCTCTGCTCCCAGGGAACAGGGACAGGACAAGGGGAAACGGCCTCAGGCTGGGCCAGGGGAGGCTCAGGTTGGACAGCAGCAGGAATTTCTCCATGGAAAGGGTGCTCAGGCCTTGGCAGGGGCTGCCCAGGGAGCTTTGGAGTGCCCATCCCTGGAGGTGTCCAGGGAAGGCCTGGAGGTGGCACTCAGTGCTCTGGGCTGGGGACAAGGTGGGATTGGGCACAGCTGGGACTCCATGGGCTGGGAGGGCTTTTCCAGCATCAGCAATCCTGGGATTCTGTGATTCTATGATTGTATGACAACTGGTATGGACTGCCCTTGCTTCAATAACCGTGATGTACCTTTGACATGGCTGCAGACTTTGGGAGGACAAAAAAAGCACCTGTCTTCATTCTAACGTCAAACGGACTGGGAGTTCACTTGATATTTGCTTCTCCTCTTGTGTGAGTGTATTGGCAAGTACAATAATTTCCTTGGCTTCCTAATGCCTCACCGTCTCTCCGACCTAGAGGAGATGAAAGCTAAACTTCATGAAACAGGGCAGTGAAGAGCAGGCAGAGAAACAAAGTGAGCAGCAGAGTTGTTACTTCCCGTGGAAAAAATAAAGTTAACTAGTCTAGATCAGAAAAAAATTTTGAACAGTACTTAAATTGCCTCCAAACTTCATGAAATAATCCCCTATAAACCAGCCTTTTACAACCATTGGCAGATAGAAGTTACTGTGGCCTTGGCTCTTCTAAGGGTAAATGAGGGCGATCAACTTTTTTTAACAAAAATAAAAATTCTGAACAGGAATAGAAAATGTAGAAGGAATTGAAAAGCAGTATCACAAGGATAATTTACTGCCTTAGAATTAGGAGAAATGTTACCAGACAACATTTTGTTTACTGAATCTATTAAAAAGCTGCCTTGTTCATGAAGAAAATCTGTCTTAGATGACTGTGGTAATTTTAGAAAGCTGCTGACCAGCCGTGACTGTACATCTGCTGAATAACTTGGCAAACTGCCCCTGTTTCCAATCCTTCGTCCTGAATGATTTAATAAGATGTGGCTTGGAATGCAGCGTGATACAGTTGGATTCATTTCATGCCAACTCCTGACACTGAATTTTTCTGAAGCTCTTTCAGAGCTTTTCCACCCCTGTTTTCCTGCAGGGATGGATGGCACTGGTCAGGGGAAGTCACACTGTTGCTGTAACTGTAACATGCCTGTTGTCTTGGGCAAGAGCTGGGTTGTAATAGAGTGCTGCAGGCTGGAACCTCTGGTTGGAAGCAGAGTAGAATGGGGGACAGGATGGAAACATCCCATCTCACCAAGCCCAGTGTCTGCCACGAGAGGCAGGCAAAGCACCTCCTTCCCCTCACCGAGATTGCTGAATTCATCTTGAGGTCAGCTGGGTCATTTACTGCTGGAAGGCTGCCCCCAAAGCATCCCTTTCCAGCTGAGGATCCTGCTGATGCCCGGTCCATGTTCACTCATGCCTGGTTTGCAGCCATCGGAGTGCCCTCTCAGAAGCTGTGCCCCACCCAGCAGTGCTCCCCTGCAGTCCTGCCTGTGGGTGGCTGTGGTTGTGGCCACCCGCAGCGGGGAGTGTTAATCTCTTCCTGCATCGTGATAACGTCACTTTCGGACCTGCCTCAAACTCCTGTTTGCCGTTATGTGGCCGTGCCATACCAAGGGCTCACAGCTGCCTGGAGATCTGCTGGTCTATTCCAGCCCTTCTCTTCCTTTGTCATGCTGAGCTGATGAGTTTGCAGCAGAAATCCCTGCATGCTGCAAGAATTTCTCACTGTTAAACTTCATCCTATCTCTGAGTTGTGCTCTGTACCGGGGCACTGGCAAGCTTTGTGCTGTCAGCAAACTTCCTTACCGTGGTCTTCTTTTGGCCATCCAAGCCCAAACCCTGTCTGACAGAACCATACGAAAAAGAATGGCACTGGATTAAGTAATTAATAAATTAATTGCTCTTGCCAGTTCATAGAATCCCAGGATCCCTGAGGCTGGAAAAGCCTTCCCAGCCCATGGAGTCCAATCTGTGCCCGATGCCCACCTTGTCCCCAGCCCAGAGCACTGAGTGCCACCTCCAGGCCTTCCCTGGACACCTCCAGGGATGGGCACTCCAAAGCTCCCTGGGCAGCCCCTGCCAAGGCCTGACCATGCTTTCCATGGGAAAATTCCTGCTGGTGTCCAACCTGAGCCTCCTCTGGCCCAGCCTGAGGCCATTTCCTCTTGTCCTGTCCAGTTCTTTTATGATTCACTATTCTGAATAGTCCCTTGCCTTTAGCAATCTTGAATCTTTGAGCTTTCTTTGTGCCTGTATTTTGGTGAAAATACGACCCAAAAATTTACCTTTCCATATTTAGAGCACAGGTCCACATAGTTTCTGTCCTCCTCTTACTTATGTGGAAAAAGAAACTGGAACTTAAATTTACTTTTACCCTTGGAAAACCCAGTTTGGCTAGATTTTGAGGCTTTCTGAATTTATCTCTGGGTTTTTGAATCTCCAAGCCATTCCACAGCCTGACTGTTTTGCTGTGTGGGGTCATGCTGCTCCAGAACTGGAAGGGCCTGACATGTTCCAGAAAGGCAACCACGTAATTATGGGGTGGCCATGCTGACGACGTTGCCCACACAGGGTGAAACCACACTGCAAGACCAGAAACTCTGCTTATAAAGAGGTCAAACCACTTTGGATCCCCAGAGGTTTCTGTGGTTTTTTCTGGGAGAACAGGCCATGTCACACATGTTTAAATGGTGCCGTGCCAGAGGGGAGAGCGTGTGAAACACTGAGGGTTCCCAAGAGCGCCGTGTCCCCCACGTGTGAGCAAACAGGACCGATATCCCAAGTGCTCACTGGGGAAGCAGAGTGGTGAAAGCCACAAGTGCAGAGGTGTGAGCACAGTTTTAGAGATGTAATTGTGCTTCGGGTTAATTGAGAATGGGCTTTCCCATCAGCAATCAGGCAGTGGCTCTACCCTAATTACAAGCCATTTAAACAAACAAGCCAGATAGGAAAGAAGGCCTGGGAAAGACTTTGACCCCAGCCTCAAGGGGGTCACACTGAGTGGCTCCAAAGCAGCCACCTTTCACAGTGGGACGGAAGGAGGGACCAGCAGAGTGATCTCCACACCAAGAAGCCACCGTAGACCTCCCAATGACAACTGTTGGTATGTCCCAAATTTGAATGACATGCAAGTCAGACAGGAACCAAAAACATTAGGAGATGGTCCCTCTCTCTCCGTTAGGACAGCATGGATGAGATCTGAATTCAGCTTTTCCTGCAGAAAGCAATAATTATATGTGTCATTCCTTTTCCAGTTCTCCGATTGCTAACCAAAATGTGGCATCAGCTGTGGAAAAACCCATTGCTTTCCTTGTGAGAATGAACTGCTCCCTACTCACGTGCACAGAAGGCAGAGGACTGCCCAGAAGAGCAGAAAGTGCCTCTGAAGAGCCCACACTTCAAAAGGAGCAGCAAGGACCTGGCAGTGCCCCCAGATTAAAGAGGTTTGGCACCCAGGGTACAACAGCGTGTCCCCGAATCAAGCATCACTCTGCTGACATGGCTTTGCACTGGTGAGCTGAGATGTGATGCCAACTGACAGAGAATCAAGAGCCCGGGTTTCTGGATGCCTCCATCCCACCCAGCAGCAGCAACAACACAGCATTGCCTGCTCAGCACAAGCACCAGCTTCTGCATGTGAGCCAGAGAAGTTCAGGGGAAAGAGGGCCACCCTCCCTGTGGGAAGCAAGGCACACAAGGAACTCCCAAAGGTAACCTGCTGGCACATCACCTCCCAGTGTGAAGGTGTGACCCAAAAGCAGGCCCAGTTGCTCCAAGCCCACACCCTCCACCTCCTCTGAGTCTCCACCACATCCCTTCACCTTCCTGCCTCTCTTTATGCCAGATCAGACTCCCATCAGCTAATCTCTGCCCAGCCCCACTCCTTGTGCCCAGGGCCAGGACAGGGGTACACTCATGGAGATCTGCTCACCTGGGCTGCTGTGCGTGCCTTGGCGGAGCTGAGCCACTGCCAGCCTGCTCCGTGTCTGCAGGGCTCATCCGCTTGAGAACGATGAAGTTGGGGTGTCTGGAGGACGCAGTGCCTTGGGATCTTGTTGGGTTTGCTTTTGGCCCTCATTTTGGAATTCACTTGTTTAGGGAGAATAACGGAAACCAAATGAATTGAGGACATTCAGCTCAGGACCACCCGGGTCAATGCAGACCTTGCTGGGGAGGTGACATCCAGGCTGTCCCCACAGCAGCACTCCCATGTGTCTGACTTCCCTGCTGCCTCGGCTCTGTGAGGCTCAAAGGCTGACAACAACTAAAAAGAACAAGTGCAAGGTGCTGCACCTGGATCAGGGCAACTCCCAGGATCACTCCAGGGGATGAGCAGCTGGAGCAGCCCTGGAGAAGGACCTGGGGGTGCTGTGGGTGAGAGCTGGGACCCAGAACCCCCCGTGCCCTGGGCTGAGCCCCAGTGTGGGCAGCAGGGGAGGGGGGATTCTGCCCCTCTGCCCCTGTGCTCAGGTGAGACCCCACCTGCAGAGCTGCCCCAGCCCTGGGGCCCAGCTCAGGAGGGACCTGGAGCTGCTGGAGAGAGCCCAGAGGAGGCACCAGGATGAGCAGAGGGATGGAGCAGCTCTGCTGGGAGGAAAGGCTGGGAGAGCTGGGATTGTTCAGCCTGGACAGGAGAAGCTTTGGAGTGACCAAATTGTGGCCTCCCAGTACCTGAGGGAGCTGAAAAGATGGAGAGAGACTCTTTAAAAGGGATGGAGTGACAAGGGGGAATGGCTTCCCAGTGCCAGAGGGCAGGGAGGGATGGGATATTGGGAAGGAATTGTTCCGTGGGAGGGGGGGCAGGCCCTGGCACAGGGTGCCCAGAGCAGCTGTGGCTGCCCCTGGATCCCTGGCAGTGCCCAAGGCCAGGCTGGACACTGGGGCTTGGGGCAGCCTGGGACAGGGGAAGGTGTCCCTGCCCATGGCAGGGGTTTGGAACTGGATGATCTTTAAGGTCCCTTCCAACCTAAATCATTCTGTGATTCTGTGATTATTTCCTCTCCTAAAATCACGGCCGTTCATTAGATAATAAGGAATGGCTGCCAGCCAGCAGGAAGAGATCCTTGCTTAGGGATCTGTTCCTTGACACTGAAGGAATGAGGCTGCATGAGAAGGAAAGCAGAACACAAAATTAGGGGCTGCTGCCTTTCTTCCCTGGACCATGTAATTAATATTTTTGGGTTTAAAAGCATTACAGAGAGAGCTGAAACAATTCCTCACTTGTACAGCTGCAGGCAGTGAGTTTTGTACTATGGGAATTACCCCAATGCTCAGACTGGCAGTGGGAACATTTTCTTCATTCCTGGAAAGACCAGCTAATGGCCTACACTCCGCTGGGGACACAGGAAATTTGGGTTCTCTGCCCTTTCACTGCTAAAGAAATATACTGCCATTAATGGCAATTACAGGCCATCAAAGCACTGAGGAGCAGGAAGGATTTATAAGAAAAGAGGTGTTTTCAGAAGAGGTTGGTGCATTAACCTTCTCAGTTGCATTTTGAATAGAGATTGGTTTGGAAATGGATGCACCTCTACAGAAAATCCATAGATGAAGCAGAAACAAGGAAATTATTCAGGACAGGATTTTTTGATTGCACTGCTAGAGAACAAAAAAATGCTGCTGTGGAAATGTGAGTCATGAAGCAACCACCCTCAGCATCACCAGAACTGAAGATGGAAAGAAAGAAAAACAATAAAGGACAACAGAAGAGAGAACAATCTGATAATGTTGCATTTGGAACAGGCATGTTAGTAAATGATTTTGGCCTCTAATTTAGATATAAAGAAGACACAAGGACCAAAAAAAGAACATCACAGTACTTGCGGAGGGTGAGAATGGCAATGTGGCTGTTGTGTAAATGCTTTGCCCAGAGTTTTGGGATATCAACTGGAGGTGTTGTGACTCCTCACAGAATAATATCTTATAGATAAGATTTTCCCTGTCATAATAGAAAATATCCTGTGAAACCATTCAAAATACATATCTGAACAATTTCATGGGGTACAATAGGATGTGATGATCTAATGTGACGTGATAGGAGCAAGGAAGAGGTCCCGTGTGGGATAACTGTCTGCCCTTGACAACTCAGAACACAGAAATCCCTTTCTGGAATGGAAACTGGGCTCTCAAACCAGTTTTTATTTAATTACCTTTTAACCTCACATTTACAGTCTCTGACGAAAAACTCTTTGAGTTCTCTTTTTCTCCCTGACACACAGCAGGTCACGTGCACACTGCTGTAATATGCAAAATCCTTTTCCTACTAAAACCAACTACAGATTCCATACAGTGAATAATTATGCAGAAGATGGAATGGGTATTTTTCTTGGTCTTTACAAAATACCCTCAATAGGATTCAAAGCAACGCTGCAGGTAGTCTCATGCTGGTTTTGTTATAAAAGATGACATGCAAGAAGTGATTTGTGGTAGGTACGTCTAACACAAACTAAATGAGCCACAGGAGATGGGCCAAGTAGCCCTGCACAGAGTCACTGGGAGACAGCTGAGTCACACTACCCTGCTCTAACAGAGAGCCCATAACTTTGCCCAGAAGCTTTAAACCACTTACTTATTCCCATATTTTCTTTTCCCTTTCTCTTTCAGCATTACCGGCTTTGCCTACCCTGTTTGAGCCTTAGCACACTCTTGCATTAACACTTCCTTTTGGATATTGACGAGGTAGGAGACAGGTGAGGTACACCCTTTCCAACAGAATTTCACTAATGGACTAAATAGATCATGAAAATGTATTTATTCACTGAAAATTCTCAGCTGCAGAAGCAATAGCCTGAAATGCAGGCAGAGAGTAAAGTCTCACTCTGTATAAAACACAGGTCTCCCCAGGACGCACTGTGGGCCAAAAGCTCGGCCTTTCTGCTGAGACTGGAGATGTTTCTGTTAACCGTAAGCCTTGCTCTCCTACAGATAACTCTGTTTCCTTAGCTACAAGCTGGTATCTATTCAGTAATGAGGGTTTAACTGAAAATGGGTATAATCAGCGTGGGGATGTTTTGCTTATGCTTTTGCCCAAACTGTTTTATAACCTGATGTGTCACCACTCTGCTGCTCAGGCTTTTCCACAGGATGCCTCTTTTTATTCTTTGCTTTTCTAAGCCTCTCTAAGCTTTTCTGGATAGGTCACTACAATGCCATCATTCCACGCTGCCAGCAGTGCCAGCGGGATGTGACTGAATGTCTGCAGGGAGGGCTCCAAGCAGGGCCCAGGCTCTGCTCCAGGGCCCAGCAATGGCACCAGAGCCACGGGCAGGGACTGAGCCCAGCAATTCCCCTGCACAGGAGGCACAGCTTCTGCCCTGGGCAGTGCCCAGCCCTGAGCAGATTGTGCAGAGAGCCTGGGGGGTCTCCTCCCTGGGGCTGTTCCAGAGCTGGGTGCACACAGTGCTGTGCCCTGTGCTCTGGGATGGCCCTGCTGGAGCAGGGAGGTGCCACCAGGTGCCCACTGTGCTCCCTTCAGCCTGAGCCAGCCTGGGATTCTCTGTTTATAACCAATACTGGTGGCTCTCTGGACATGGCACGCAGCTGGAAGCATCCCTGGCTGCAAACTTCATGCTCCCACTTGTTTTTCCACAGCTGCTTATTTCCCTGCTCTTGTTGAGAACAAAAAAAAAAAAAGTTGAAAGGACTTGGACTCCTCTGAGGAGATTCAGGGGTGTCTTTATCACACCATAACTCCCTGACAGGAGGGGACAGCCAGGGGTGTCGGGCTCTGCTCCCAGGGAAAAGGGACAGGACAAGGGGAAACGGCCTCAGGCTGGGCCAGGGCAGGCTCAGGTTGGACAGCAGCAGGAATTTCTCCATGGAAAGGCTGCTCAGGCCTTGGCAGGGGCTGCCCAGGGAGCTTTGGAGTGCCCATCCCTGGAGGTGTCCAGGGAAGGCCTGGAGGTGGCACTCAGTGCTCTGGGCTGGGGACAAGGTGGGGTATGGACACAGCTGGGACTCCATGGGCTGGGAGGGCTTTTCCAGCGTCAGCGATCCTGAGATTCTGTGGTTCTGTGATCTATGTGTGTCCCTTCCAACTCAAGAGATTCTATGATTCTATGGAAAAACCCACACGCCCCATGCTGCCGACCCCTGGAGCAGCCACCTGCAATCCCCCCACAGCATCACTACCTTACTCAAAAGAGTGCAATCCACCTGGTTTTTAGCAAAAAAAAGACCCAAAAACACCTGTGAAAGACCCTTCTTGGCCTTGATCATCCATGTTGGAGGACACAGTGAATTCCGAGGGGAGCTGCAGCTCCTGGCAGCATTCCTGGTTTGGGACGAATTTCTGCCATGAAGAAGCAACAAAGAAGAGATTGTACTAACTTTTTAAAAATCTATCGAAGCCAAAGCTTCTCTAATGATGGAGATACGCACATCATAGCTGAAGTTTTCACAGAGCTCTGAGAAACAGAGATAGCTTTAAAGTTTACTTCCACATCCCCCATTCCCAGCATGGCCTAGGTCCAGGGTTTTGACTGAAATGGTCTTAATATTTAGTTAATTTAAAGGCTAACTACACTCATATGATGAATGGTAGGGATTTGTTAACAAGTTTCTGCTGTTGCTTTACATCAACAGATAGATTTCTCTAGAACAGGACTCCAAGGGACAGCAGCACATTCTGTTACCAGTTGAATAAGGTGCATTTTTGGTAATAGTAAACCTTAGAGTTGATAATACACTGCACAACTGCAGAGAAGAAAGAGGAGCAGTTTTAAATTTTCCAGAACTAGCACATCTTGGACACTGACCACCAAGAAGAAGGTTAGGTTGTCCTGAGCCCATGTGCTTCACAGCGTTTGCGCTGAGTTTTATATACAGAGAAACGTACCTTGTCTCTGCCTCTCTTTCCCTACTGCAGTCGATCCAGTTGTTCTGCCTGTACAGAGGGATTAAACCATCCCCGTCGTGTCTGACTATGTATTGACTTTTTGGTTTTTACTGAGCTCCGTGGAGTCAGTGAGGCTCCACAGAGGCAAAGCAGATGCAAAAACAGGTCAGACAGCTCATGGCTCCCCTCAGGGCTCCCGCCACCGCCTCGCCAGGGTACGAATGTCCCGGGCCGGGGCGGGTGAAGCCGAGAGGGAACTGGAGAAGCCAAAAGGGGTCGGGTGAAGCTGTGATGGAGCGGATGACGCCGTAAGGAGCCACGAGGAGATGCGTTGAGGCGAGGGAAGCGGTGAAGGGGCGGACGAGGTTGTGAGGGGCCGGGCGGAGCTGGGCCGGGGCGGTGCCTGGGGCGGCTGGAGCCCTGAAGAGGCGGCCCCGCTCCGCCTCTTCCTGCGGCAGCCGCGCAGTTGCAGCCATGGCGCCTTGCTGGGGAGCCGCTCTGCGGCTGCTGCTCCTCGTCCTGCCGCCGGCGAGCGCGGGGCTGGGCGGCTACTTCGGCACCAAGTCCCGCTACGAGGAGGTGAACCCGCACCTGGTGCGTGACCCGCNCCCGCGCCGGGTGCGTGACCCGCTGTCGCTGGGCCCCGGGGCGGGCGGGTCGCTGCCCGCCTCTTGCACTCCGCTGCAGCTCCGCGCCGTGCTCCGGCACGGCACCCGCTACCCCACGGCCGGGCAGGTCCGCCGGCTGGGAGAGCCTGGACGGGCGGCTGGCGCCGCAGGGCCGGCGCGACATGGAGCAGCTGGCCCGGCGCATGGCCGCCCGCTTTCCCGCGCTCTTCGCCGCCCGCCGCCGCCTGGCGCTGGCCAGCAGCTCCAAGCACCGCTGTCTGCAGAGCGGGGCGGCCTTCCGCCGCGGGCTCGGCCCGACCCTCGACTTCGGCGGCGACGGTGAGTGCGCGACAGCCGCCCCCTTCCCTGGGGGAGCCCTTGGCTTTCCCTGAAGGGCTGAGGGATTCCTAGCTCTCCCAAGGGGGTTGGGGGACTCCCGTGCCCTCCCCTGAGGGCGCACCAGGTGCTGTCTGGAGGGCTGGGAATGTCACGTACCCTCCTTGAGGGATTCGTATTCCTTCCCTGCAGGTCCTGCATGCTCTGTGCGGGAGCCTCATGACCTTCCTGAGGGGCTGGGAGAGTCTCACACCTTCCCTGAGGAGCTGTAGAGCTTCCCAAGGAGCTCGGGTTGTTCCACACCTTCCTCCTTGAGGAAGCCCTATGCGCTTCCTGATGGGCTGGGGGTGTCCCCCACCCTCTTTGAGGGACTCTTGGCTCTCCTTGAGGGGTCCGAGCTGCTCCCCGAGGGCCTGAGGGAGACCCACGCCCTGACTGAAGGACTCCCGTGTCCTCTCTGAGGGACTAGGGCAGCCCCCGGCCTTCCCTGAGGGATTCTCGGCCCTCTCAGAGGGGATGGGGGTGCCTCACACCCTCCCTGAGGGCTGGGGGAGCCTCGATCTAACCCTGAGGGGACACCGCGACCTCCCTGATGGACTGGGGGACTCCTGTGGCCTTCCTAGGTGGCTGGAAGAATCCCTCCATGAAGGGGCCCCCGATGCTCCCAGAGGGGTTGGGGATGTCCCTTGCCCTCCCTGTGGTTGCGGGAAGCCCCAAGAGCAGTCCCACATTCCCCACGCCTGGGTTGAGGGAGACCCTGCATTCCCTCTGTGGGGACATGGCTGTGGTGGGCGGCCTGTCCGTTGGAGAGTGTGGTGGTGGCCATGTGCTGGTACCCTTGGGGATGGTGGTGCTCCCCCTGATGCCCACGTTTGCTTTCAGAGGTGGAGGTTGAAGTTAACGACTCCCTGATGCGGTTCTTTGATCACTGCGCCAAGTTTGTAGCCCTGGTGGAGGAGAATGATGCGGCCATGTGCCAGGTGAATGCCTTCAAAGAGGGGCCTGAGATGAAGAAGGTCCTGGAGAAGGTTGCCAGTGCCTTGTGTTTGCCGGTGGAGGAGCTAAATGCAGGTAAGGAATTCCTCTTACAGGTGGCTTCAGCTCCAAGGCTGGCCAAGAACAACTAACATATAGTTATGCAGAGTAGGTAATTTAAAGTGGCTGTGAATTGGAGATGCAGTCTCTAATTAAGTGCATGAGACTGTAAGTCTCTGTGGGTGTTGCAGTCATGAATGATGGTTGGTTAGTGGTCAGAAGAAAAAGATGTTTAGAAACATCTTTGCTGTAGATGAAATCAGCTTTACCTGGTTTTGGAGGGATTTGAGTGTTTTCCTTTTAATTGTGCTTTCTGGAGCAGGTGTAGCTTTTGTGAAACCTGTTGCAACTCAAGCACATGAATGACCTCAGGAAAAGCAGCCTTGTGTGTCTGTGTGGGAACTCACCTGTCCAGAACAGAAGTGCTGGGCTTCCCTGTGTGATCAAGTGGTGGGGAAACCCCCCCCCCCAAATAAGTGTTGCTGTTGGGATCGCAGTGTTTGGGACATGCTGGAAACAAAGTTCAGCCTGGAGCTGCTGATGTGGAGGGGGAGTTGTCCAAGGCCTCACACCTTCCCTGTGTTGACTCTCCTGGCCTGTGTAGCTGCACCCGCAGCTGACACCTGTAACACATCAGCAGATGGGCAGCATTTACAATGGGAAAACAAGAGCATTCTCCATTAATGATGCAATGTGAAGAGCTTGCAGTCCAAAACTTGGATTTTGTGCAATAGTTCTGTTAAACTGTGTATTTTTGGTGCTGGCCTTTGTCCTGCCAATTATTTATTGGATTTCATTGTTTGCATTGCCAAACAGTAATCACAGCTCATTTTAGAGGTAAATTGAGAGGAAGTTGCTATTTGTGTAGCAGTGGTTTATCTCGTGCTTGTTTGTTGGATTTATCGCAGATCTTGTTCAAGTGGCTTTTCTCACCTGCTCATACGAGCTGGCTATAAAAAATGTGACCTCCCCGTGGTGTTCGCTCTTCAGTGAAGAAGATGCCAAGGTATGTGGGGCTTGGAGCAACATGGCCCAGTGGAAAGTGTCCCTGCCTGTGGCAGGGGGTTTGGAATGAGGTGATCTTAAATGGGGCCTTCCAACTCAAGCCATTCTATGATGCGTGTTTTTCACATGGTAGAATCACGTGATGAGATTCACTCCAGGGTGCACCAGATGAGGTCTTCCAGGGCCTCTAATATTCTCTGTTTGGTTTTGGGGACTGTCAAATCTCTAAACCAAATAAATGCCTGTTGATAAAACCCAGTAGAACATAAATCAATGGGACAAACGTTTGTTCCTCTTCTTTCAAATTTGTTTGATGTAATTTTTGATGTTCAGTAAGGCTGCCCCAAGGCTCCTAAGGAAATTTGCACCCCTGGGAAAAGAGGAGACCTTTGCATAGGTAGGTGTTTGGCTAAAGGGTGGGCGGTTAGGAGTAAGTGGTCTCCTCTCTAAGAGGGCCAGGGTCACTCTGGGCTCTGCTGAGACTTGCCCTGTTCAGTGTAGTAATAAATAACTCGGCAGGGAGATGGGAAATTACTTTGATGCCAGCGATTGTCAGGAGAGGAACAAAGAACAAGGAGAGCACTGTGTGTTCTTGCATTATTCCAAGGCACAGTTCTGTCTACTTGAGATGTGTGCCCATCTCTGTGAAAACAGACAAGCTGAGCTAAAGGTGTGGGAAGGATGATGAGCCAAAGGCAAAATCAAAAGCACTAAAACAGCAGTGGATAGTGGTTGTTTCATGATGTGCAGCACCTCACCTGGCTGTGATTGTTGCCAGATGCTGAATTTGGTGGCTCTTTGGTCTGATGTGTTGTCTGGTTTTATGCTGAAGTGGTTTCAAATGGAGCCTTGATGTTTAGGGTTGGTTTTGTGTCATTGCTTCAGGCTGTGAGCTTTTTGTTTTTGCTTGGGGCAGTAATAAACACCTGTGAGCTCTAATTTTAGGTGCTGGAATACCTGAATGACCTGAAGCAGTACTGGAAGAGAGGATATGGCTATGACATCAACAGTCGCTCCAGCTGCATTTTGTTCCAAGATATCTTCCAGCACTTGGACAAAGCAGTGGAAGAGAGCAAAAGGTAAATCAAGATGCTTCAGTGCTTTGCGTGTGAGCTTTCTGTGGTCAGCTGGATTTCATAGGAATAGGAGTTCAGTATCTTACTTGCAAATGTGGCAACATTAGAAGAGCTGGAGCTAGGAGAATTTTAACAGTGAGAATAAAATTTTTACTGGAGCAGTATTACTTTAAAAAGTATATTTTTTTATTTTCATTGATGCTTTTGTGCTCAGCTAAAGCATTTCCATCTTAACTTGCTGATCCACACAGGCCTTCAGGGGACAGCCAAGTGCTGTCTGATAGTGATGCTCTCTTCCTGCAGTTTGAGAGGAGACATTGAGTTAAAATAATGAGCTTTTTTGTTAAAAATGTCCTTGCTAAAAATAAATTGTTGCTTAAATGTTAATTTACAACCTGTGTGCATGTTCCTAGGTAAACTGAACAATTACAAGTTCATAGCTTAGTAGTCAGTCACATGAATTAATACCTTAGATTAGGATGGGAATGTTTATAAAAGTACAAGATATCAAGAATAGGGCCATAAGATTGTATAATGGAAGGAGAGTGATCCAATTTTGTTCCCTTTTAGTGTAATTTTCTCTTTGAGCAGTGACAGCCTTTTGATCCTTATATTACACACACTAGTTGCAGCTGTGTGTCTCAACTGTATATATATCCCTGTAAGTTTAATAATAACAATTGAAAAAACCCAAAAGCTGTAGTTGGAAGAAAGAGGTACAGGTGGAGTTTTCTGATGTGTTTGGAGTTGGATCAGCAGTTGCTGAACTGGGAGGTGGGAAGAGCAGGTGTCTGAGGCAGAGCTCCCAAGGACCGTAGTAACTTTGTGTCTTTCAGCATTGGTTGTGGAAGTTCAGTTGCGACATCTGGGGCTCTCGTGTTGTTTTGCCGTCGCAGAGGGAAGCAGGCAGTGAGTGTAAAGGATCAGGACCCTAAATCTTGCAAAATTCCAAGCTGGGTGAGCAGTCTTCAGGATGAGCATCATCCTAAACAGGAACTGGAAAGCCGAGGTGGCCGCAGGAATGTGTTACTCCCTTCCACAACGGAAGGTGGCAGTGGTAAAGCACTGGAGACCTGGGAATAAACTGGGTTGGGTAACTCTGGAGAGGATATGGGAATCTACCAGGGCCACTGTGTTGGAACAGCTTATCTCTCTTGGAATCTAGGGAGTGGAGGTGCAGCTAATCCTATTTCATCCAGGGAGGGAGGTTTATCTCTTTTTCATCTATGGAGAGAGGCATCCTGTGGCAGTGTGAGAGTACAGTGAAAACAAGAAAACATACAAATAAAAAGATATGCCATCTTCTTTCTTTTTATGAGGATGGCCAACTTCAAGGCAACAGGTTAAATATTTTTGCAACATTTTCAGAAAATGAGCTTTTGTGATGATCAAATGTATTTCAGTGGAATGTTGTTTCAATTTAATGGTGTTTAGCATTGATGTATAACTGACTGCTTGCTCTAAAAATTGAAGAACAAGAAACTGACTTCCAGGGCGTTATCTTTGCTCCAAGATCTCTTTTCTTTTTGGGAAGCTTAGATTGGGCTGTCCAGAAGTAGAAACGGGAGCATTTCTCTTCTGGGAAGAAGCTGAGGAATCTGGATTATCTGTTCTGCTCCAGACTTGGCATTGGAGAGCAGTGTTGGTAAAGCTGTATTTTTGTAGCATATTTTATGCATTTATGTTCAATAGCTTTGTTCTGTTTTCATTCCCAGTTACAGTGAAATTAAAAAGAGAACCTGTTTCTTCCATAAAGTGATTGTTGCCCTTGCAATCTGATCACCAAACTTAGTTGCCTTGTCAAGGCTTGCTTTTATTTCTTTGGTGGAAAACCCCTCCTGCTGATTAGTCCATCCTTAAGAGTGTGATGAAGGTGGTGATAAATACCTAGTTGCTAATTAGTCCCACCTTCAATTTGTGGTGCAGAAGTTTCAGATGTTTTTAGGCTCTTCCATCGTGTGAATTCCAGTATAACTCTGGGGTTTAAACTAGCAATAGTCTCTTCAGTGCAGGTCTTGCTGTACAGCAAGGTGGTGTTAAAAGCTGTGAAAGGGATTTTCACTCTGTGATTGCTTTTGGCAGCTGCCCCCCTCCAGAGAGCTGGTGGAAGGGTGTTGGAATATCTATTCAGGAACTTGGGTCTGATGTGGGATTTGTCAGTAGCTGTATTAATGACCATTTCCTGTTAGCCTGGTGCATGGGCCTGTATTTCTGCACTCCAGTAGCAATGGAGTATAAATGTCTAATAAAGGTTAATTCTTTAGTAGAAAGCATCTATTTCTTGAGACCTTGCCACAGGCTCAGTGGACCTTTCAGGACCACATTCTTCCATACCTCCTTCTCAGTCTGGAAGGAAGCGTCATGATCACATTTCTAGGGAGAGGTTGGGGCCGTGACTCTCTTTCTTCCATATAAATTTCCTTAGTTACAAAAATATAATGAAATGTATCACAGGAGATGTATATAAGATGAAACCATTTCCACTTAGGAAATAAACTTTGGTTAAAAGTTTCACTTGTTCCATATCAAGGCCATCTGATTTGCTGTACTGAAATGGCATAGTTGGGCAGTTGTCTTACATCTTCACAATTATAAAATGCTTTATGGACTAAGAATTGTGTTTTTCCCAAGTCTGCCTGCTAGGGATAGAAAATAGCCAGAGAAGCTAGTTGAGAATTACTTTTCACTGTTGATTTTCCCAGCAGTTTAATGAACAGTATTCTCTCCCCAGGAACTCTATATGTGTTGATGAGAAATCCAGGTATTCTGGGACTTAATGCAATATGAAGCTGCTAATCTGATTTTTAAAACCTTTGCTTCTGCACACTTGGGCAGAGGTGGATTTGCAAATCAGTTTTGGCACACTTTAAGCATATCAGCTATTCACTAAAGCAGTTTCAGACTTTTCGTTTTTTTCCTTCTAGCTTCAAATATTTAACATCAATATTTCCTGCTGGTGAAAGAATATGGAATACCTGTTATTGCTTGTACTGTCCAAATGGGTTACCATAAGGCTCTGGAAATTGGGAGCATGCTCTGTGCAGCCATCTCAGTATTTACAGTGTGTGTTGATAGTACCAGCCTAGCTGCACATACGCATTGCAGAATATTTGATGTGGTTTCCTCTGAGAGAGTCAACAGGTCCAAGGTATTAAAAAAAAACTTATTTGAATTTGAATATGGTTCAAGATCAAGTGAAGGTCATCTTTGTGAGTTATACCACAAAGCTGTACAGTAAACAGACTAATTTGGCAATTTATTGGTAGTTTTTACTGTTCCATGTAATTTACCTTCCTCTTTGCAGGTCACTTCCCAACACAATTGGTAAGCTTTCAGGAGTCATTTACTGCTGTGCCCTAATAGCTGCTTCCAAACCTGTGACTCAGTACAAAGGAATATAATGGATGATCTGAAATCACTTCACAGTTCAAAACTGTACAGAGGGAACTGAGCAAAAAGCTTCTACGTATGCAGTAGCGGTGAAATAATTAGATTGAAAATCCCCTTTTGCTCCGGTTAAAAACGTTCAGTCAGTTTTTTTATTAAAACCCCTTTACTGCTGCTGGGATGACTTTTGTTAATTATCCGTCGATATCTCAGTCAGCAGCTCTGCATCATAATGTATGGTTGGCTTTGCTCCATCTTTCAAAGGTGGGACTTCTGACATGCCTAAAGGGAGCTTTTGGGGAAGCCAGAGGTGTGAAATTCTCCACAGATCCTTGTGGCACATTCAGCAGCACCCCTGTCTGCATTTTTGAAGTGTGTGTTTGCTGACTTCTCTCAGAGAGCTGGGCAGCCCAAGGGATCTCCCCTGGGTATGTGGCTGTTCATCTGTCTGCCCAGAATTAGAGATTTAAGGGTTTTTGTGCCTTTCAGACTCCCCAGCATGTCCTTAATCTCAGATTAGTTAGTTAATATGTGCTTGCTCAAGATTGATCTGAAAAACTGTCTCAGCAACTTTTATAGGGTCATACCCTTTTATATAAGAATGGAAACCCCAAATGAAACAGTACCTAGGCAAGTGCCAGACAAATGCAGTGGTCTGACCAGTGTCCACCTTGGGCAGGAAGGGTTTGACAAGTGGCATGGCCCTCTTGGTGTGGTTTTGGCTTGTTGTGATGGATCAACACTGAGCATCATTGTGGTGCTGCTGCAAATCTCTGAGGTTTGAAACAATGGGAGAGGTGGGATCAGCCAGGAAAGAGCCTTCCAAAGGGCAGCAGCTCTTCAGTGAAACACAAGGAAGCCTAATTAGCTCTGAGTGATTAAGTGTTGCAGGACTAGATAAGAGCCTTTTAATCAGGGATTTTAATGAGGTTTTGTGTAGTCCAGTCAGCTTTTCAGGTTTGCTTTTGTCATGAGTGAGCTTGTTCCTTGCTGCAACAGAAGAAAAATTTTATCTTGTCAGTATATTAGTGGTGGCATTTTGTTGTGTTGGTGCTGATTCTGGGAATGATTGGCTGTCTTCTCTTCTACTATTTATGGTGGAAGTTTTGACATATGAGGACTTAATACTATTTGACAGATATTTTTCCAGCTTTTTTTATTCTTCTTCCCACTGGTGATAACCCTCTGAGCATCACCACTATTAAATATTTCTGCTGCCCTTCAAGTCTCACCACCCCATTCCCTGATCTCTGCTGCTTCCTGGTGTGTTTAGGGTTTGTCTAGCTTTTTTTTTTCCTGAAATAAATCACAGGGGGAAGTGAGAAGGATGAAGAATTCGTCCCATAGTTGAAAACAGGTTTTGGAGTCCTTTGGCCTGGCTTTTTTATTAGGGAGAAAAGGGATAGAATGTAGTCTAAGCTTGCTTGTTTAACAGGTGTTAAACTTCTTTGTAGTTGTTAGAGGGAGTTTTACATGAGGTTTGAAGTTTGGCCAGTTGAGCTTTGCTGCAGGAAATGTTTCTTCTTATCCCACCATTTCCTGGGGTTTGAGTTATTTGTAATTGAAAGTCCAGTCGGTGCTTAAAAAATAAACTTTGGTTAAAAGAAAGTTAACTTTCTCCATATGGAAAATGAGCTATCAGTAGTCCTGGGAAAAATAGGAATGATCTGCTCTTGAGGATGGATGAGCTGATGCAGAAGGTTCGGGGTTAAACCCAAATCTGCTGAGATCCAGGAGAGCTAGAATTTGTCTGGATGATAAATCCCACATCTGTGCTTCTCCACAATGCTTTTTTTTCCTCATGGTGAGACTTGGCTTTTGGGGTTGTGCTGCTGGATTGTTCAGTACTTTCTTCATTTTCATCTGTAGTCAGACTTACTTAAAAGGTAAAAAAAGCCTCATAAAACCCCAGTGTGGGTAGCTCAGGAGCTGGCACATCTCTCCAGTAATCCCTGCTTGTGCTCTGCCTGCTGAGAGCCCCTTCTGCTCATTTGCCATGAAATGAATATGAAACCAGTCACTTTCAAACAAGCTCTTAATATTTTATGGCAGGGTTTTATGCACAGTCCCTTCATCTCCCTTCAAAGGTGGGAATGAGATTTACTCATTGGGCTTTCCCAAGCCATATACTGGTAAATAAAAGGGAGGGGAAAAGTGGATTGAAATATCATTGGCAATTGCTAGAGTACGATGTTGAGAACTTTGATGCTTCCAACAAGACACTGAGTCATTGATAGATTGTGAGGCAAATTGAGTGTGGAAACATCAGGCCTGCCATTTAATATTTTATTAGCCTGTGCTACTGTTTATCAGTGTTTCGTTGCTTGTTCTGTCTTTATCAGAAATGCGGGGGCAGGTGTAACCTTTGCCTGTGTGTATTCTCCAAAGAGGTAATCCGTCATCATTTTCCCCATAATTAAAAATATTGCTATTTAACCTTGATGGCCCTTTTGATTGTAATTTCTGGATGATAGAAAACGACATCTGACCCTGGAGACTGAACAGGGAGTGCTGGAGCAGCCTGGGAAATCACCAGTATTGGTGAAACCCCAGGCATGCTGTGTTAAAGAGGCTGTGGAGAACTCAGGATTGTGTCGTATCAGGAAACAGTTTTAATCCTCATTAAACTTAAGCTCTGGGTGGGAGAGGTTTGGTTTGCCTCCCAAGGCTGTTTGGCCTGTTGGCCTGAGGATTTCATGAAACTAAAGCAAGTGAAGTAGAAACTCAAGTCAGGCTGAGAATGAGCACCTTGTTTAGTCCTTCTTTTGCCACTTCTTCCCTTGTTCTTAAAAACTTGTCTGTGCTGTAATTTGTTTCCTGCTTTGCAAACATATGCCTTGCTGGTTTTTTTATTATTTATTTTTGCTACATTTTTTTGTGATTTACTTCCATTTCAGCATTCCTGCTTAGCATCAGCTGGAAAGTAAAGCCAAACTTTGCTTAAAGCTGTCATTGATAGCTAGAATGTTTTGGGCGTTTTTTTGTTTGTTTTGTTTTGTTTTTTCGTCTGATCATTTTTGAAGCCTTTTTTGAGTGGTGGGATGTGAAATCCATTCCCTGTGGAGTCAGTAATGCCTAAGTAAGGTTGTTTTGGAGATCCTAGCAGCATTACATTCCCAGCTTCCTTCTTAGTTAACAAAACACAGACCAGCATGCAGCTGCAAGGACATGAAAATACAAATAATTAAATAAAGGAAAAATTTAAAAAGCAGCTCCAGGAGAGAATCAGAATTCCAGGCCAGTCTTGTAGAACTAATGCTCCAGGCTGGTACTGCTGAGCACCTTGATGAATCTGATACACCTGAGAAGTGTTAGGATGGCCCTTGAAAAGGAAAACATTCCTCTTGCAGCTCTTGGGAGGGATCAGCAAATATGAAGTAAAGTGATCTGGTAGACGCAGTCATGGTTTCCAAACATCTTTCTGAACAGGTTTCCTTATCTAAAGAAGTCAAGCAGATGGGGTTAAGGGGAAGTCCTTACATGGGGGAAAAAAATGATAAAATTACAAGAAATGGAGGGTAGGGACAGCTGATTGATTTTTTCCTAGCAGAGATAAAGCTAGAAAGATCTGACCTGCTCGGAGTGTTGTAAATGACCCAGGTGAAAGAGGTGACAAGTTCAGTGGCATTGCAAATGGGGAAATTTTATTCGAATAAACGAGATTAATTGTTTCTACTAGGAAGGTTGTAAAAGGACCTGGTGAGACTGACTGGGCTGGAAAACTGCAGAGTTGTCAAGTAATCCACATGGGGAAAATGATCTTTTTATCACCTGTTGGATAGAATCTGGGAGAAATTCCTGTTTAGGGGCTGAGTTATGAGGTCGTTGTAGCCATCTGGAGATAGCTCAAACTTCAGACAAATGGGGTTTGGAGCAGCCTGGTCTGTTGAAGGTGTCTCTGACATGGCATGGGGTTGGAATGAGATGATCTTTAAGGTCCCTTCTAATCCAAACCATTCCATGATTCCATGTTGGATATCAGGAATTAAGCAGAGAGCTCGTGGGTGTAGCATGGATTTCTGATGCAGCTTATGGTTCTTGGGCACTGTGCATTCTCATATTCTGATCTAAAGGGGTATAGCTCATGTGGAAAATTGTAGAAGGACTAAGGTAGGATTTCTCAACTTGGAAAGAACACCATTGCAAAGCTGTGAATAGAAGGGTTTAAATGGGACATGAGATCTACAAATAGAAAAAAGTTAAGAGCGGTGGGTGAGGCTGTGCAACTCCTTGCCACAGGATGTTGTGTGTGCTAGAAATGCATGTGGATCAAAGGAGAGATTTGGCAAAGGAACGATTCGTTATGCAGAAGCCACCTCTGGCCCAGGCGACTTCTGAGCTGGAAATTGCAGGAGATCAAAGGAATGGCCTTCTGTCTCCTTCGATAGCCATCTGTGTCTTGGTGCTGTGACAGAAGGGATGTGAATGTGTCCTAAAACCTAAAAATACTTGCCCTGCACCTAAAACCTAAAAATACACACCCTGCTGGTGTGCGTGGACAGGAAGGATACACATGAACTGGTCAAGTGAACAAGAGAGGGAAGGGAAGAGAAAGAGATTCAAGGATCCAAGAGCTTTACGATTTTAAAGTGAGTGAAGGGGTCATAAATAGCAAGGGGAGAACATGGGCAGGAACACTGGTTTTGGAGGAGCTGGAAGAGTGTGGTGAATGTAAAGCTCTTGATGCAACAAAGGCATAGGTGGAAAAAAATACAATGTCCTCCAGGGAGAACATTTTTGTGGTTTGAAGGCTGCTTCTTTTGAATGAAAAACAGAGGCAGGGTTTGGATATATCTTCTAAGGAATGTTTCGTCTAATGGGAGAGTCTGAGGAGTGGAGTCAGAAGGGCTCAGGCTCACGAGGAACACGGTGCAAGGTGCGTGTCAGACTGCACAAACACCATGGCTACACGGAGCTGGTAGGGCCCATCCTGGCCCAGCACTGAATTCCTGCCGAGCTGATCTAAGTTCCAGTCCACAGACAAGTCTCCCAGTTAACCATTTTTCCATTGCTTTGGGTTGGAGCAGAGGAAACGCCTCCTTTTCAGACCAATCAAGATGTGTCTCCTGAAAGTTAAATCTGTATTTACCTGTGCTAGATCAAGTGACCTGGGCCACTTGGAAATGGTCCCCAAAAGCCATCATCCTTCTCTGTAGCAAGGGTCAGATTTTCCTCTTGGCTGGTGCTTCCTGGCACAGCAAGCCACCTGTTATCTCCCATTTGGCTGAGCAGCGTGTAACCTTTTGTTGCATAAACTGTCCTCAGTCATGGTACAAGTCAGTGGCTTGATTTGCTGACCTGTTACTGAGGGAGCATCATCTCCTTCTGGACTGCTTGGTGTCCTCGGGAGTTGGTGATAGCAGTATTCGTCCTGGCCATTTGGGCTGGTAAACTAGGGAGGGACAACTGTTCTCCTGCATCACTGGATCACTGTCTTCAGGCTGAATTTGGTAAATGCTGATGATGATTTGGAGGAGACTCTCTCATATCTATCAAAGGGCTTGACTGTGTATTTGAGCTCCAGCCCCTTCCCAGCTCTGTTCCCTGCCCTGCACACGCTCCAGCCCCTCCAGGGCTCTTTGGCCAGGAGGGCCCAGAGCTGGACACGGCCCTCGAGGTCCCTCAGCAGGGCCAGCCCAGGGGCTAGGCCCTGCCCTGGGCCTGTGGCCACCCCATGGCTGGCACAGCCCAGGGGCCCTTGGCCTCCTGTCCCCCTGGGCTCCTGTCCAGCCACTGGCACAGCCCCCCCAGGGCCTTTCCCGAGGGGCCCTTTCCAGCCCCTGTGCCCCAGCCTGGAGCTGCAGGGCTTGGGCTGACCCCAGGGCAGGGCCTGGCCCTTGGCCTTGCTGAACCTCACTGCGTTGGCCTTGGATCAATACTTGTACAAAGTTTAGGAAGATGCATTTAAAATGTCTGTAACAGACTGAAATTCCCAAACAAGTTTTTCTCAGGAGTGACACAAGTTCAAGGTGTCCTTCAGCTGTGGTCACTGGCAGCTGTGCGATGTATTGTGTTTTGTTTCAAAGCACAGGCTCTTGCTCATCCATTCTGCTTCTTTTCTTTTGTAGCTCCAAACCCATTTCTTCACCTTTGATTGTCCAAGTTGGGCACGCAGAGACCCTGCAGCCCCTGCTTGCCCTGATGGGTTACTTCAAAGATGATGAGCCTCTCCTGGCCAACAACTACGCCCGGCACGCACAGCGGAAGTTCCGCAGCGGCCGCATCGTGCCTTACGCAGCCAATCTGGTGTTCGTGCTCTACCACTGCGACCATGTGAATGCCTCCCAGGAGGAGTACCAGGTGCAGCTGCTGCTAAACGAGAAACTGCTGTCCTTCCATCACTCCAATGAGACCATCTCCACCTACGCGGACCTCAGGGACTACTACAAGGACATCCTGGAAAACTGCCACTTCAAAGAGGAGTGCGAATTGCCCAAAGTCAATGTCACTGCTGTCGATGAGCTGTGAGGGAACGAAACAGAGCAGGCGTTCTTCGAATTGGTCTGCCTTCAGTTCCGCAGGCGTTGGGAACAAGCACTTTGGGTGATTTGTTGCTGCTGTGTTGACTTTCTAACCTTGCAGATTTGAGGGGTTGTCTCAGCTCAGTGCATTGGTTCTCTGTTGCATAAGCAGAACTGCAAAAACAACTGCTGTCACCGGGAAGTTGCAACAAATGCGTGATGCAAGACACAAGTACCTGTGTGTTTATATGTACAAATAAGCTGTTTTCATTGGTCACTGCTGTTACGAATGGGCCATAGATGGATTTAAGAGCTGGGGCATGTTCTATTTTATTGGATCTGAAGGTGGTTGGACTGATTCAGTATTGCTTTGGACTGCCTGTGTTTCTAGCCGCTGTTTTCCTGTGCCACGCATTAAATACTTCAAGCCTTTTTTTTAATCCTTTTCCTAGGCTTCTAGAAGGGAGAGGGTACATAGTTCTTCTCCACAGCTGCACAGCTTCTGCCTGGACAGCACCATTTCTCTTCTGGGCGTTTTAAAGCAGGAGGAGTTCCTGCGTGCATCACCTGCTTGGAAAGGGGCAAGGAATTAAAAGTCTTAAAGTCATCATCGACCCATCCTGCATAGCAAGTTAGTCTCCAGGGTAAGTAAATTATCTTTAAAAAGAAGTAGGAAAAAAAGTGAGGGAGTGGAGAGTAGCCACTCTTCCTTCAAGGTGCTCTGGACATGCAGCAGTTGTTCTCTAAATACTCTGGTGTGTCCTTTCACTAACACCATCCATTTCTGGTGTTATTTGTGCCGGGGCACTCAGGTTAGCCTGTGCAATGGCTCTGAATATCTTGGTCCTGGCGAGATGCTGGCAGTTTTCCTACCAGCTCTGGCTGGAAAGCACCTCTGATGTCTCCAGCCTCCTGCTTGAAATGGAATTGTTGCTAATTCTAAATCCAGGTTTTTGAACTGTATAAAGAATGGGCTGAGACTGGACTTCTGCTAACTTCAAGGCACCAAACAAGCTGCCACTTATGTAGGCCTTACACATTGAATGTGCCACCTTGTTTTTGAAATGCAGCTGGTTTTAAAGAGGTGAATGGCATAGAAGGACTGGTAATATTTTAAAGCAACTGCACTTTCAGTAGGTTCCCTTATTCCTGAAAGGTGGAAGGTATTTTAGAGCTCTGCAGTGTGACAGGAAAACTGAAGATAACTGATGAGAAATGTCTGGATTAAGTCAGATAAAGAAAGGTTCCTTCATCACCTGCAGAGGAATGGCTGTTTGACCAAGCTGCCCCAAATCAAATGAGGGTATGGATTTATGGTGCTGCTAGCTCTTGAGGTGTGCATTCTCACCCTCTAATGAGTGTTCAGAGCTCACTCTGTAAAGTGGGGTTTATTTTGGTGTGTTTCCTGGGCAGGAGGTGAAGGGTTGGAATAAGTGATTACCACAGCATAGCCTGCAGAAACTGAGGGTATAAATGTCTATAGTGCACCTGATAAGTCCTTTTTGTAGGCTCACCTCTGGAACTGGGAACTTAATTGCTGTAAAAAGAGAAAAAAGAAAGCTAAACTCCAAGTTCAGGAGTTACACTTAGTGTATGACTTTTT
Organism: Melanocharis versteri; assembly: GCA_013397845.1. NCBI lineage: Eukaryota > Metazoa > Chordata > Aves > Passeriformes > Melanocharitidae > Melanocharis > Melanocharis versteri. The sequence continues at coordinate 455,940 of VZTG01007478.1, forward strand.
TTTTCATTTTTTCCTGAGGACTCAGCCTTTTGTCACTTTTCTCTTCTTAATATGCCTTGTATAAAAGCACTTCAGGTTTACATACCTGTAAGTTAGGGGGCAATCAAACACCTGCTTTTTGCTGTTGTTCTGAGTTAAGGTCATTTCCGTACCTGTGGTTGTAGGGCCCTGTTTCATTAGTGCACCACTTGCTGCAGAAACCAGGAGATCACTGAAGATACTGATTCAAATATTTCCGCACTTGCCTGTGTTAAATCTGCAGCTCTTTCTGAAGCTGGGGAAATGGTTAGGGAGGAGTTCAGTGCTGCAACAACCAGAGGAATATAGGTCAGGATAATTGTCAGCCCCTGCATATGACTACTGCTCAATCACCTTCGCATGTCTCCTCTTTCACATGATCCTACCTTGAGACTAAGTCAACTGATGGAAGTGGTTGTGACAGATCCCAGTTAGGAACTTTATTGCAACATTTGAGTCAGGCTACAAAGAAATGAGCCTTTGTTTAAAGGCAGTTAAGTTTGGAAAGAGCAGATACGAGAGTGAGAAAATCCACCTCTGAACAAATATTTTTTTCTGTGAGTCAGTGATGATTCACGAACAGAAGGGATGAAAAGCCTGACTGTGGGAGATGAATGGAGGATTCTGTTGTCAGTTCAGCAAGGCTGATTTTAAGACATCATATTTGTTAAAAGATACAACCTTCTTCCTTATGAAGGGAGGAGTACATTGCACTTGACTGCTTTTTTGATTGTGTGCCAGATGAGGTGCAGGAACCAAAAAATTCCTTCCATTATGGAGTACCCTTTGTTTGTGCATTAGCAGGTTGATTGTATGTTTAAATTCTGTGGGTGGTTCCAAAGAAGCTGTTCCCTATTCCACCTTGGAGCACGGGTCCCTCATACCCCCAGTGTAAGAGATCTCTCTTCAGTGGCTGTCAGCAATTAACTGGAAAGGAAAATGTGCTGTTGGGGTTCTGATCTGTGTTTAGAGGATGCTCTGACTCACGCCTTTGGCCGAATTAGAGGCTCGGTGTGGAAACTTTGCAACTTTGTGGCACTTTAGAAGTGTTGGGACATGTAAATAAATAGGCATGTATTCTGGTTCTTAGCACTGGGGAGGTGACTTCACTCTGATTCTTTTATCTAATAGACATAGACATTTGTTTAGAGACTTAAAAAAAAGAAAACTAAAATGGATCAAAATACTTCTCCAAAGCTGGGCACTAGCTCGGTATGTGGTGTTTGATCAGGCTGCCACATGTCCTGACAGTGCACATTCCCACATCCTGCAAAAGTCCTGCAAGACAAACAATGCCTTCTCCTCCTTCCTCTGGCTCTGGAGGCCTCATCTCAGTCATCTGTCAAGGACTCTTTGCAACCTTTCTGAAACTGGAAGCTTTCACTGATGGAAGATACCAACAGTTTTCTGGGATGCTGGCCTTCAATATGTGTGAAGTACATTTTAATTTGTTAAATGCTTATCCTTTCTGGCAAGTGAATTTCATCTGTCTAGTAAGAGCTACTGTTGTTCTGGTTAGTGTGGAGCTGTCCAATGCGGATTTGTAATGATCTGGTACTAACTGGATTAATTTGGAGAACTTGTGAATTTTTAGTGCTATGAAATAAAGCTACACACTTTCTTCATCTCTGTTTTCTGAGCAGCAATAATGACATGATCTTTGGAATCATGGTTGTGTTTTCCTTCAAAATACAGTTGGGAGGTTGCTGTTACTTGTACTGGTGTCTGATTATTTTAAGTCATCACATTTCTCAGTGGTTAATAGAAAATGCCTTTAATTAGGTTTTTACTCTCACATTTTGAGAGGACTAAAGATTTACTCTTGTTTCCAGGAGGAAGTGTGGTCAGGCAGGACTGTGAGAAGCAGAGTCACACCCGAGTGCCAGTGCCTTGGTGTGCCCAGCCTGCGAGACAGGGAGAGTCAGAACACTCCAAGTTCTGGGGAGGCTTTTTCTGTCCACCCTCCTGCTCCCCTGAATGTGCTGCACTTCCATCACCTGTGCTGTCAGGAGCTGGGGAGGCTGCCCTTGACTTTGTGTGCAGGGGGTTTCTCTGTTTTAAGGTCCTGCCTGTGTTTTGTGTTGCTTTGCCTGCTGGGGGTGTGGGTGCATTTTGGCTTTGACACACTGCCACCTTCAAATTCATCTTCGTGAAGACTCAGCAACTCCTTTGTATCCAGTTCAGCTGCTGAGTGCTGGTGTTCTGCTTGATTTCTCAGGATTTGTGGTCCAGTAAGTAGAAAACTATTTCTAAATTGCTCTGTTTCTGATGTTGATAATGTTTTTGAAGAGGGTTTTCCTCGGCTGTGGAATACATGCCAGGCAGAGCTGGGTGCTGCTTCCAGATCTGATACAGGAAAATGTTTGTAAAGTCTGTGTGACTTTATTCCCCCCCTTGTTTGCTTCCAGAAGTGGAAAATGAAGATTATATATAGATAACTGCATTTACAGCTATTTTTTTTCCTCCAGCTTCTTTCAGTGTGTAAAATTGGGACTGAGGAGGTTCAGGCTAACAGCATGTGGGGTTTATGGTGGTAGACTCATTTATTTATTTAGTTTAACAATTCCTTTGAGAAAGTGTTTAAAGGGAGCATTGTTTTTCTGACATTCTGCTGAAAGGTTAGAGCACACCTCTTACTGTGTTCATTTAAACAAATCCCTTGTCTTCAGGAAAGGGATTATTGTGGAAGGAGTAGTATGGAGGGAGCGAGGTGAATTTTGTATTATTTATTTAGGGGTCAGAAAAGCTCTGCAGGCTTGTGACCTGTAGCTCTCAAATGCTTCCCTGACTGTGATAACGATCCTGAACCTCTTACAGAAACAGAAGGTGTGCAGGTGTTCCTGGGAACCACTCCAGAAAGAGGATCCAGATGGGATCAGGCTGAAGGTCCTTCAGCCTGGTGCCCTCTGGCTTTTGGTGAGACATGATGCCTTGAGCATAGGGACAGAGCAAACATTCCCCATCCACTCCTGATTGTGGCTACAGGGTTTTTTTGGGCTAAGGAAAGTGGATTTGTGTTCAGCTTTATGTATTTCTCTTAAGGAATTTCTCTTCTACACAGCTCTGCTGGTGCTTTCCTAACCCAAAGCCAGGATTCTGCCCCTGTGCTCAGGTGAGACCCCACCTTCAGGGCTGCCTCAGCCCTGGGGCCCAGCACAGGAGGGACCTGGAGCTGCTGGAGAGAGCCCAGAGGAGGCACCAGGATGAGCAGAGGGATGGAGCAGCTCTGCTGGGAGGAAAGGCTGGGAGAGCTGGGATTGTTCAGCCTGGACAGGAGAAGCTTTGGGGTGACCAAATTGTGGCCTCCCTGTGCCTGAAGGAGCTGACAAGAAAGATGGAGAGAGACTTTGGACAAGGGCCTGGAGAGCCAGGACAAGAGAGAATGGCTTCCCAGTGCCAGAGGGCAGGGCTGGATGGGATGTTGGGAAGGAATTGTTCCCTGGGAGGGTGGGCAGGCCCTGGCACAGGGTGCCCAGAGCAGCTGTGGCTGCCCCTGGATCCCTGGCAGTGTCCAAGGCCAGGCTGGACACTGGGGCTTGGAGCAGCCTGGGACAGTGGAAGGTGTCTGCCCATGGCAGGGGTGGCACTGGATGGGATTTAGGGTCCTTTCCAACACAAACCTTTCTGTGCTTCCATGACTTGCTTTGCAGTGGGACGTGGTGGGTGCTGGAGCTCAGCTGGAGCTTTGGGAAGGTCCAGCTCCTCTCATATGAGTCTCCTGCTAGACTGGAATTTCAGCCACGTTTCCAGGAGCTGTGATTTGAAAACAGTGAGAGCTTCCAACATTCTCAGTTAGCACAGTTAGTTACCACATGCAAATGCTGAGGCTTGGCATGTGTTCTGGAGCAGTTCTTGTGATACAGGTCTTGTTTCAGTGTTGTTTCCCTCAACACCAGCAATTCATCCCATTCCTTGGAGCACTTTATTCAGAGAGGAGTGAAACACTTGACCTCTTTGTATCCCACTTGTGCTACTTGTGACTTTGATTTTCTTTTGCCCACATGAGAGGGGCTCATCTTGCTTACTTATTCCTTGTACTGAAGTTATTCTGTTCTTCTCAGTGCTACTTTCCCTGGAGGCTTGGTTTTACCCTGTGCCTATAAATACATTTCCTGGGCCACACTTGCACACACTGTTCAAGGTGAGGCTGTGCTGTCGACTTGAAAAAGAGCGAAATGATAATTCTTGTGAACTTCTCTAGGTTTTTATTTCACACTTCCCCCACACAAAATAGCATCCCAAAGATGTCCTGTGTGTATGATGTATTGCTCCTTCTTGCTATTAATGCTATTTGCTGCTCTCTGAGGATTTTGGTTGCCTAAACATACTTCAGAAAATGGGAACAACTTTTCTTTCTAATATTTATGAATGTGCAATATCCTGTATTTTTTCATTATGATAGTTTGAAATGAATAATTTGTTTGTTAGAATAAATATACAAGGGATGAGGTAGAGGGAATATTTTCACACAATCATATAGTTCTGTCCAAAGCACAGGGAGCTGGCTCTTAATCCTCTGTGATCCTACCTTTGTGCTGGATCAGCCAAGACAGAGTTGGCTTTCTGGGCTGCCAGGTGGTGTCCAGCCTCTCACCCACCTAGCAATGTAAAAAACTCAACCCACTAAGCTCCAGTTCCTGGTTTATGTGCCAGAAGAGAGATTTGAAGTCCTTTGGGGTTTCATTTTCAGCCCATAATGTTATACTTGCCCTTTATCTCCCTATCTGTGTCCTGACATAGTCATTAACCTGTCTGATCCCTCTGCAGATGCCACTTGCATCTCATTTCAGTCTTTGCTTTGCCAGATCTGATAAATTGGTCTCTCTTCATCTCTCCTCCTCACCTGACTTCTTTCTTGTGTGTGCTGGCTCGTGCTTTCACTTCAGTTCTTTTGAACTTTAATGACCACCATTGTACTTGGTCTTCCAGATGCAGTCTAACAAACAGCTCGCTGCTGACGGGGAGATCTCCCTACCTTTTTACTTGGTAAGGTTAATCATTAGGCCAGGGGGGTTTTTATATGTGTTTGGTTGGTCAAGGGCTGTTTTGTGTGGCCCTGTGGAGGTTTTGTGCTCTGGTTCCCATCTTCTGCTACAGAACTTTTTTGCCAGATGCCACGGGTCATTTCCTGCTCGTACATTTGCATAGAACAAATTTGGTTTTTTGCAATATAAAGAGTGTTACTAACTATATCCTGCGTTTCTCTATTTGCCTGCTGCTTTTATTATCCAGGACCTGCTTCCCCAGGGCCTCATGCTTCTAGCCCTCTCAAGCATGGAGCATATGCAAAGTCTTGCTGGGACTTGGCTTTGCAGGAAAGCCTTTGGGGTTCAGATTTCATCTCCCAAAACCCAGAATTATCGGGCTGTTCTTCAGCCCTCGTGGGCCTTGGTGTGGCAAAGAACAGCACATCTTTCCTCTGTAGGGAATGCAGGCTTTGGCCTTAACCCAGCAGCAAGGATGTTTGGGTTTACAGAGGTTGATTATCCCTGGGGATAATCAGGAGGTTCCCCCTTTGCCTTTCTTCTTCTGGGTTTGAGGTCAGGCGAGATGGATTCTCCAGTGTTCCCATGGAGCAGATCTCCCCTGTCTCCATCTCCATCCTCTCCAGGCAGAACTGGGAGCAAATGCTGCTCCCAGTGTGCCATGGCCTGACCATCCTGTGTCCCTGCTCAAGCAGGGAAGAGGTGGTGACTCAAAGGGATTCTTGATAGGTTCATGTTCCTTTCTTTCCTTTCTTTTTCTTTTCCCCCAGGAGGTGCTGCATATGTTGATCAGCCCAACTTTGGGCACAGGGCTGGAGCTGGATGTCAAAGCCAAATCCAGGGGCGTGCTTGGAGCTTCCAGCTGGATGAGGCAAAAGAAGGAACAGCAGAGGCTCATGTGACCTACTTCTTAAGCTCTCACACGCAGCCTGCAGAGCAGAGACCTGATCTGGAGGAGACACCTCTGCTGGAAAATGAGGCATTGTTTCCATCCTGTGTGGCAATGGAGAGCTTTCAGGACTTTTGAACTCCATCTTGGTTATTGGGCTGCTTTGCCCAGAGAAGCTATGGCTGCCCCTGGATCCCTGGAAGTGTCCAAGGCAAGGTTGGACGGGGCTTGGAGCAACCTGGGAATGTGGAAGGTGTCCCTGCCCATGGCCGGGGATGGAACTGGATGGTCTCTAAGTGCCCTTCCAACCCAAGCCATTCTATGAAAATCAGTGTTTGAATAAAGTACCCAACACGTGTCACAATTAGTAAATGACACCCTGATCTTTTAAAGCTTATCACCTTTACCTAAGAATGGCTTTTCTATGAGAGTGGTAAAAAGGCTTCTCTGGATTATTCTAAAAATAGCAAAATTGAGATTGAGTTCACCAAACCAGAAAAAGTTTCCCTTCACATGGTTTCCTGTGAGAACAGTCACTTTTCTTTGTTGGTGGCAGCACACATCTGTCATGGTCAACAGCTTGTCTGGAAATCTGTGACAAATCCCACTAGGAAATGGCACAGGGGCAAAAGTGCTAAAATCTGGTAGTGTGTTGCAGATCCTAAATCTGTTCCTGCACAGGAGTGAAGACAGGTGAGAACAGGTGGGTACTCTGGGGTTCTCCCTGTGCTGGCTGGAAAAGTGCTTGGTGCTCCTGCTCACGAGTGCCTGGAGATGGGGGGAGTGACAGGTATGAGCTGCTGTCACACACAGCTGGCTGCTTTGTAAAAGGATTAGGATGAAATTAGACTGCAAAATGTGATAGGAGCTGACTTCCCTACCTGCCTGTGCTTGTCCATCTCTGACACTGCCTGGCCCTGAAGAGGCTGGATTTTAAATTGGCCCTTCCTTAACTGATTCTCCTTCAATCATGACTGCCCTGGTAGCAGTTTTAGGCAGCCTGGTCTCTTTGTAGATACTTTTGGCCTTTTTTCTGCCAGCCTGCTTTTGGAAGAAGACGTACATGGTTTCTAATCTGACTTCCTGAGTTCCCAGATTACTGCAGGGAAAGTGAGTCTGAAAAAATTTCAGGAGCTGAGATCTTTATTCCAGTATTGTAAAAGGAACAAGGTAGAGATATGGGTCAAAGTCTGTGATAGGGATAAGAAATCACATAGGGCAAAGGCAACAGACCTGTAGTAGATAATTACACTCAATAAATAAATATCTTTACTGCAATATGACACACCACACGTGGGTAAGAATCCTTGTTTTGCTTCCAAAGAAAGATATTTGTAAAGTCAGTATTCCCTTCCTTGTAGAGTATTGTTCAAGCCCTGATAGGGATATATATTTTATATGTTATATATTTAGTATCTTGGAGCTGTGGTGTGCAAAGAGGAGAGCATGAGGTCTGTCTGCAAGCAGGAGCTGGGATTGCTCTGGGCTCTGTGGGACTGACAGGGAAACCTCGAAGGCACTGCAAGTTTATAGACAGGCAAAGGGAAAAAGAGAAATATGAATACAAAAAAAAAGAGAAATAAGAATAAAGAGGTGAGTGAGAAAAATCAAGGACCCCTGTCAGAACTTAGTTTACAGATCTGGTAGGCAGAAGCTGATGCCCAGGAAGTTCCCTCTGCACAGGAGGCACAACTTCTGCCCTGGGCAGTGCCCAGCCCTGAGCAGATTGTGCAGAGAGCCTGGGGGGTCTCCTCCCTGGGGCTGTTCCAGAGCTGGGTGCACACAGTGCTGTGCCCTGTGCTCTGGGATGGCCCTGCTGGAGCAGGGAGGTGCCACCAGGTGCCCACTGTGCTCCCTTCAGCCTGAGGCACCCTGGGATCCTGTGCTGAGCAGTGCTTGGAGGACAGGACACGTTCGTACCCACTCTAAAAGAGAAAGTGACAGAAGCAGCTGTGGGATTGTGTATTTTGCATTTTTACCATTTCCCTAATGATTATGGGAATTTGTTATGTGTGGGATGCCATCCCCACAGCTGGACCAGTTGCACTGGGAGTCTTCAGAACTGTCAGTGCAGCCCTGAGGGGGAGCAGGAGTGGTTGTGTCACTGGGGCATAAAAACCCAGCCTGGCAATCTCAGTTCTGGGTTCTTTAAAGTGAGCTCTGCAGCACTACAAGAAGACCCAAGTAGATGCAGAGCTTGTTCCTGGCTTGGGCTCCTCTCTCTCATTGTGAAATCCTGGCAAACTGGTTTTGAACTTGGTTTCTGGCTGTAGCAGTCCTCAACAGCAGTGGGTGTTGGCCATGCTGGTGGCTTCAGTGGCTGATTTCTTGTCACTGCTGGAGCTCTTGTTCTCTCCAACAGCTTTCTGAAAGTTGGGGATGATCCCATGTGTTTGAATTATAGAACAAGGAAAGGAAAAAATGTTTCCTGTTCTCATTAAAGTCCTAATTGCTGACTCATGGAGGTAATGCCCTACCCTGGATCTCTGGTGCTTCCACCAATCTGTGCTTTGCTTTCATTGCTTATTTGACATCTCACAAGTGAGGCTTGAGGGCTGCAGATCCAGCCTTGACTTATCCACAGAATTCAACCCCCTTTGTGCAAAGGGTGAAAGGTGAGGTGGATAAGCTGGAAGTGCTTGTTGGGGCAGTTCAGTATCTCTGGTATCTCTGTGGGCTGGTGCCAGAGGTGTTACGTGCGTTCAGTTGGGGAATGTTCAGATTTCAAAGGTGCCGATCCTAATGCATTGGGGACAGGATGAGCAGAATTTGTCACACTCCCAGTGACTGGAGGATGCTCCATTAACTGGGTGATGGCTTCCCCTGGCACTTTGGAAAAACAAAGCCAGAGAATCTGAGAAAAAAATGGTGCTGAAGGCAACAACCGTGTCTCCATCACTTGAAAAACTAAGCAAGGTGCTGAACCTTCATCTGCAGGTTCCCCAGCACTAGGAAAGCAAATAAACAAGAGCAGAGGCAGCAGTAGTGGAGTAGTTTTGAGTGCAGGGAGTGCTTTTCCACCTAGCAGTCATCAAATAAAGGCATTCCTGCAAGGATTTAAGAGTATAGTTGTACAAAGTCAGAGACAGTGACCTCCCACATTTCTCTTCCATGTGGGAGAACTCTGCAAGGCACAGCCCTCTCCTTCCACGGCACTTGCCCAGAGGCTGCAGCATTTCTGGGGCTGATACCTCAGAGCAGAAAGGATGTGGCCTCTTAATTTCCGCCTCTGCCACCTTGTAGGTGGCAAAAGGTGTTGGTAAACCTATCACACTGGTCATGGCCAGCTTGTGAACATTGACCTGAGTGTTGGTGTTTTGGGGTAATTTCTTGGGTAATGATGGGACAGGAATTTTGACTAAGAAGGTGATTTGGAATGGGGAAGATGGATGGAGCAAATGCCTCACAAGCAGCTGCTTGCTGGGCCTGTTTGAGGGAGTTATATATAGATTCTGCTCTGTGTTAGTGAACCAGGTTGCACAATGGGCTCCGGAGAGAGCTTTTCCTCTGGGAATTTATTGTCTCTTTGAGATCGGGATGTCAGGGCGGTCCAGACTTTGCAGGAAAATGCTGAATCCAAGTGCACAAGGGCAGGTCACAGGGGCACAACTTTCTTTTGTCCTTCCCAGTAAGGAGGGGAACAACAGTCCCCTGTAAGCTGAGTGAGAATCCTCACAAATAAAAATATTCCCTGTAATCATAGAATGACAGAATGGTTTGAGTTGAAAAGGATCTTAAAGCTCATCCAGGGCTACCCTGTGCCATGAGCAGGGACACCTTCCACTGTCCCAGGGTGCTCCAAGCCCTGTCCAAGCTGGCCTTGGCACTTCCAGGGATCCAGGGGCCGCCCCTGCCTGCTTTTCTGGGATGCTGCTGCTTTCCCTGGCTGCGTGAGGCTGAAGCTCTTGTTCAATAGCCCAAGAAGTTCTTTAATGAAAATTGAGTGTCACTAATTTGCATGTTTCTTGAGGTAAGCAACTAGATTTTTTTTCTTTCTTGCTTCGTTTCTGATTGTTTCATCGGTTACTTCCTTGAAAAGCCCCACACAAATTAAAACTTGTGGCAATTGCCAAGTGTATTTAGTTATTATAGCTTAACATAACAAAAGTTCACACCATTCTTTGCATTGTGCTTGGGAAAAATAGGTGAAAAACCCTTGGATCTCTTATGCACAAAATATTATTTGCTTGAATTCTCAGGCAGGTTATGAGCAGTCAGTTTAATTCCTAGAAGGGAAATAACTTTGATGAAGTTAGAAGTGAAGAATGATGCAACAAGTGGAGATAATGTTGACTCATTTTCCTTCTCACTGATAGGTATCATGGGGAAACATGGAGGTGTTAAGTGCTCTGGATGCTAATTTTTCTGTTACATTGTAACACTAGTTTTCTGTCTTTCCTCTTTCCTTTCTACGGCTCACTTTTCATGAAAAAACTGTTCTCCTTCAAAAATGCCCTGTCTAGAACCAGTTGTGTGTCAGGCCAGGATGGTTTAGAGTGGTCTGTTGTTATAGAAGCCCCTCTTTGTGCCTTTTCTTCTTCACAAACCTCTTCGTGCTGCTCCTTGTTCTTTAGCAAATGTGTTTCCCTGCTTGCCTTGGTCTATTGGGCACCTTTTCCACCCTTCTGCTTTACTGAAGGTACGAAAAGGTAAGGTGACATGGAAAGGGAGTAAAGATAGGAATTTAAATGTACCAGGATGGACTTTCCCAGTGGAGATTGTATTCAGGCTTCTTTCCCTGTTCTTCCAACCTTGCTAAGTTGTTTCTATGGCAGAAATTTAATCTGCCCTTAATTGATAAAAACAGTATGAGGAAAAGCACGGAATGAGTGATGCTGAAAAGCGACCCTGGTATTATTTAGCTGAGTTAATCCCAAATGTAATGCCATGGGTTTAACCGGAATTACACTGGGGATTAGTTCAGCTGATAGCTGATCACACTCTAATAGCTGCCTGGCTTCAGCAGTTGGTTGAGCAGGTGCTGTTGCCTCCTTCCAGCCCCATTCCTTCACCTCCATGTTTTCCCACAGTGGGCCCTGTTCTTCCCTCAGCAAGACCTTATTTGAGGAACCCCATTTATCCTTTCACCACTCCTTGGGGTTTCCCATTTTCTGTTTTAAGAGTTCATCAGGAAAATGAACCTTGGGCAGCTTTGCAGAATCCCAACACCTTTTTCCTTTTCCATCGAGGGGCTTCACTCAGGGCTCAGTCAGGGCATCAATGATTTTAAACTCTGCTGAAATGAAGGACAGAGACGAAACGAGTATTTTATGGACTGCTGGTGATCATGTGCTGAACAGGTCCCAGGAGCTGCCCAAAGTAGGCTCAGCATGTTGGACCTGGAGGGAGCACTTGCTCTTCCGGGCACGATGAGAAGTGAGGTATCTCCTCCTAGAGGAGAGGCAGCACAGTTGGCACAGCCATCCTTGTAGCCCCGGGATGGATCCGTGGATGGATGGGTATGGAGCAGGAGGCAGCAGTCCAGGAGGACAGGTGCCATGGCGGG
>VZTG01007478.1:469105-511290 GCA_013397845.1 Melanocharis versteri
GGGAGGGAGTTCGCCAACCTATCCATCGCTCGGGGCGGTGGGGATGGGCGCACCGGCCGGGCGGTCCGCGCATCTTCCGCTGGCGTTCGGCCGCATCCCGCACCTGTCCCGCCGCGCCGACTTCGGCCCCCGCGGACCCCTCCGGGCGGGGCCGAAGGGGGACGCAGCGCCTGCCTCGCTCGTGGCTTTCTGGGTGTCCTCTGCCCCGGTCCCAGCCGGGGGAAGGAGTTGGTGAGCCGGTCACCACCGCCGTCAGGCTCTCAGCATCGCTACACGGCCAGCGCTCTAGAGCACACACAGCAAAGCAAAGCAATCATAGCCAGGGCGCAGTTCAGTTAGAAATTAAAATTGCAAATCACAGCCGCAGCCAGACATCGCGTTCCGCTTGCCAGCTGCCCTCCCCTACTCCTTGGATCTGGGATGGGAGCTCTGGGTCCCTCTGGCTGCGCGCACGTTTTCCAGGTTTTAAATCAGAACCAGAAGGAATCTTGACGTAAGTCTTTCGGGCTGCTTTTTGCTGGCTGATTTGATTTCTCTTTTAGTGTGCCATAAACTTTTCCGATGGATTTGATGCATTTTGGACACAATGGTAATCTGTCCGGGGAGGAATGCACCCAAAACCACGCGGAACAAAGCACGCCTGTGCGGCGGGGTGTTCTTGGAAACGCAAAAACCTGTGGTTTAGGGATTATTTCAGGCAAGGAAGGTGCGAGCCGTGAGCTGTGTATGGGAGTTCTGTTTATTGCTGTGACAGGAGAGAGGCATTACTGAACTTCCAGAATAATCCCTCTCCTTTGCCCCCACCCTGGGCTGGAAAAATGACCTTTATAAGCAAGTTTGTGGCTGACCTTTGTGCCGTGGCTGTCAAAACAGATGCTATCAGCTTGACAGCTGTAGGTGGATTTTTGTGTGCTTATCTGCCAGGTATCTGATGGAGTGAGAAAAGGCGTGATTTCACTAATTCCAAGAGGTCTGGGGAGTGATGGTGAAACGCTGATGTCTCATGAGTGGTCGTCCTGTCCCTTGCCAGGAAGATGTGGTTGTACAGAGCGTAAAGGAATTTCTATCTCTGAACTGCAACCTCAGCAGCTTCTTGGTTTCAGCCATCTCCAGTTTATATCAAAGGCATGGGATAAGGAATTTCACTTTGATCAGGGTCCTTTGACTTTTTTTGTGCACACAGACGATTTTTCGTGCCACCATTTGTAGCTGCAACAGCCAAAGGTGTTCCATTTTAACATGAAGACATAATAGTTTATCCTGCTGAGATCCCTATTGATACAACACTAGGATAATCCTTCTGTTGCCCCCTTCTTAATCCCCATTCTTCGTTCTCCCAGTAACACGAATCCTTAGTACTGTTAAAAATCCTTGTTGCTGATAAAACCCAGTTTTGCCACGGTTTCATGATGTGGGTGGTGTGTTAATCTTTGTCCCGCAGACCAGGTTTTGTGAGGCTGGATGTTAACAGCTTTATTCACTGGCTGAGGGGATGTCAGAACTGGGTTTTGCAGGTGATGTTGATCAGCTGGCAGTTTTGGAAAGGCACAGCAGCACCAGCTGTTGTGTTATTTGACAGTGCTCCTCATTTTGCAAATTGAATAACTAGAAGCCCAGGAGTTAAATCCTAAATTCAGCCTGAATGCTCTCTGGAGTTTGAGGATGCTTTAATTGCACACCCATTTATTAACTGAAGCTTATGGTAAGGTGCAAAGAAGAAAACTTTTTTGTTTGGTTGTTTTTTTTTGCTTCTGCACGTGTTGTCCTTTAAAATGAACATGGCACCCTAATTCTGCCTTGTGTGAAGACCAGAGTCTTGGTGTGCAGGAATCTCTCTTTGGCTGGTTAATATGGAAATGCTTTGTGCTCTCTTCATTTCTGCTCATGACACTGCGAGAGGCACGAAGTCCTCTACTTGCCAGGCAGTGCGCTCCTGTTCCCAGCCCTCACTGACAGAAAGCATTTATTTACGGCCGGTTTCAGGACTGACTTTCTGCGGAGAAGAGCAGTCTGTAACGATGACCTTAAAGCCTTAATGCTCCTCACACAGCCCTCCTGTGTGCGTCAGCGGCAAACGCTGCTCTCAGGAGCAAGCACACCGTGAAGGGAGCGCAGTGAGGGAGGTGGAGCTGTGGGCCTGCCCTTGTTTATTGTGTGGGCTCCTGCACAGCGTGGCTTTCAGGGCTGAGGGGCTCTTTGAGCTCTGTCGAAAGAGCAGCTCGTTCTCCCCGCACCTGCGGCGCCGCCGGTATTTCCGCAGCTCGCTCCCTCTGCCCGCCGCGCGGCGTTTTCCTGACGGGCAGGAGGACACAGGCGGTGCAGTGTGCTCCAGGGTAGCTTGCCACGGGGCCCAGAGCCACGGCCGTGCCCTGGCACGGCGACTGCCTGCGTGGCTTCGTGTGCCCAGGGCTGCATGGAAAGTGCAGCTCCGCGCATCTCATGGCATGGAGGCGTTGGGAGTCCTGCCCCCGGCCAGTGAAGTTTCTCTTCGGGTGCCCTTGCAGGTGCTTAGGGAGAATGAGAGCCCGGTACTGGCACTGCCTTTGTCAGGGGAAGTGTTTCAGCTTTGTCACCTGCCTGGTCTCGCAGCAGCATCTCTGGGAACCCGGCTGGTGCGGCATCCCTGGCTTGCAGCAACTGGGATGTGCTTCCGCAGCCCAGCGGGTCACAGAGCTGTGACTTCTGCTAACTCACTTGTGTTTGTGTAGGGCTTCTGTGCAAATGATGTGGGCTTATTTAAATTTATTTAGAGAGGGGCAACAAACCCACAAGATCAGTTGTCAATCCTGAGGAAAGAAGCTCAGTTTCTTTGCCTAAAAACTGCTCGCATGTTGGAAGAAAACGGAGCTGCGGGGCAGAGTTCGGATGGACTGAGTGATACCCCAGGTGGAGCAGGAACATATGTACATCTCTATCAATTTAATTGCAAAGCAACATGAAAGAAAAAGCTTATTAAAACACCCAAACTGCGCATTCATCTCTTCTCACACTTACTCTTAACTGTTCCCTTGAGTGTAGAGCAAAACATCTTGAAAGATGTTTATTTTCAAAGCAGTTCTGAGTAGCTCATCGCAGTGACACTGCCATGGGGACAAGGCAGCAGTGCCCTGATTTCAGGGAATTAGCGTGGCTTGCTCTGGGTTGAGTCACTCAATAAAGTGAGTTTTATAAAACTCATGTTTTATCCAGCAAGTCACAAGCCTGGTTCTCACAGCAGGATTTACTTTGTGGAACATGGTACCCAACTCATTGCACCGTGACATCCAAAGGTGATTGTTTTCCAGCTGCTCATCACATGCTTGGGATTTCTTGGTTTATTTTCTATTACTTTGTTTGCTTTATATCTCTTTTCTTTGAAGACCATGGAAAGGTGATGTGATTAGCTTTTGTTGCTTTGTTAATTATAACTCTCTCCCCTTTTCTCCCAATTTCTTCTGAAACCCTTTGCTATTAGAGAGTTCCCGTTCCAGCCTCTTGCCCAAACCTTGCTGTTTCATTCACTTGGGCTGCCAGTGTGCCAGACCAGTGTTTAATAACCACACTCTGCTCTGTAAGAGCAGGCAGGTTCAGTTTGGGGAATTTCAGGGAAGAAAAGCCAGGAAAAGTTGCAGGTTCCTACATACGAATGCCTTCTCCTTTCCATGCTCGAGGGGTTGGGGAATGAAATAACCATCCTGGTGTGGCCCAGCCCCAGAAGCTGCGAGCTGGGGACTATGGGGGACCTTCCCCGAGAGCAGAAGGGTTTGTCTGGTGTCCCCTGGCAGTGCCGTGGCAGCAGGAGCAGCAGGGTGTGTGTTCCAGGAGGCTGCGTGGACAGAGCGTCTGCCAGGACTGTAGGACACGCAGATGGAAAAAGGGAAGGGTTTTTCTGCTGGGATGGATATTTCCTGCATGAACAGCCCTTCCCTGTGAGGAGAGAGCAGGTAGGGCAGGCCTGATCCCTGCAGCCGAGCTCAGAGGTTCATCTTTTGCTTTCCCGACGGGAGTAGTGGCTCCTTGGGCTGTCACCATATCCCAGGGGTCACAGCTGAGCAGCTCTGCTGCCGGTGATGGTTGGAGTGCTGCTGCCATCCGAGGAGTCACCGCCACGGGGGGGACGGCCGAGGCATGGAAACCCGACTGTAGCTCCTGCAGCTCCGAGCGGGAGCGCTTTGGGTCAGCGTGTTCCTTCCTGTCCCGCTGCTGGACCCCGGCATAAACACAGACTCCAGCCTCCTCTGCTTTCCAGGCTGCACAGATCAAGTCACAGCCAGTTACAAATCCATGCCAAAACCCCGAACATAGGCGTAGCTTTCTGCCCGTGCCCTCCTTGGGCGGCCCCTGCAAGAGCATTTAGTCGATCAGCAAATGATGCTGAAGACCCCACACTACCCAGACATGTGCACTGCAGCTGCAGCTCAGATTTAGGCCACAGAGATTTTGTTTTTCTGGAGGGTTTTCAAGGCAAACACTGGCATATTTGCCTTTTTTTAATTTTAACTGGGCTGACGTTGATCCTGGAGGGTGCCTTTAGAAATGAAAAGCCCTTGCCTATCTGAAACCAGGTGTTTTAGATAAACTTACAGCTGTACGTGCCCGCAAAAGATAAGTGGCATGCAGGGTGTGTGTGAATGCTTGAACCTGTACTTTGGTCACGCTGCTTGTGCACTTTGCTTCTCAAAAATCCATTAAGGAAAAGGGCTGCGTAATTCAGGTTGCCATCTATGAATTTGCTGTTATCGTGAGCAGGGTGTCATAGCTGAAGGGAGTGAGAAATAGCTCCTTAATGGTTTCACAGCTTAATCATTTCCAAGTGAAAATTTACACGGAGTGTATCATTAACAAAAGGAGGGATGCAAAAAAGCCCTGGCTGCGCGTCATGCTGTGGGATGCTGGGAAGTTGGGATTTGCCTGTGGGGCTTGTAGTTCCTTGCTAGCACTGCCTCCTGTCCCTCCCAGAGTGGTCTTTGCTCCTTTGCTCACAGCTTGGCTCAGTTACAGCTCCATGCGTCCAAAGCTTTGCTGGTTGGGTGCCAAAATGTGTTTGGAGAGCAGAGCTTGAGGAAGGAGTTGGTTTACACGGAATTGATTTGATTTTCTGTTAGCTGCAGCACTTTGTGGGTTGCTGAGATGGGCTTTTTCTGTGCATTGCTGGAAAACAACCGTCTGCACCTACATTTCCAAGGCTTTTTGACCTGGAGGTCTTCGTGGCCTCTCTGGCAGAACAAAATGTTTTCTTCAATATCAAACTGTTTTTTAGCTTCCCATTGTGGTGCAAAAAGTGTGGTTGGGCAGGAGGTCATTTTTCAGGCCTGCCCAGCCCTTCTGATGGTAAGATCATTAGGTTGTGTTGCCAGTGAGCGTGGGAAGAAGGAGAAAAAGTCATTTTAGAGGAGGGGTTTTTTAGAGGCCTGCTATGGGGGTCTGAGCTGGGTGCCTGCCTCTGGGCATGATGAGTCCCCCCAGCCATGGCTGAGGCAGCTCATTGGATCTCTGGAAAGCTGATCTGAGACCCGGGGGATGGATGGGGGGAGCGTCAAGCTCTCAGAGGTGCAGCCTGAAGTCCAGGGGAGCTGCTCTTCAAACATAGGTCATTTCTATGTCTTAAGTATTGTGGGAGCTGAAGTGTTCATCTGCTGTTGGTCTTATTCTCCACTGCCCTTCTGTGGTTGTAAAACTGGGGGTGATGCCAGCCTCTGAGAGATGCTGGGAGTTTGCATGAACTTTTGCGGGACCAATTAACAATAATCTCCAAGGAAAATGTGGAACTGTCCTTGGACCAGCCTTTAAGCAGCGTGGAATGACTAAGAGCTGTGCCTACGCCTGCTTTAGGGAGGGGTAGGGGAAATGCTGAGCAGCCACTTGTTCAGGAAGAGTCCAACATCCTCGGTGCTGACTTAGGCCAGGGTCTAGGTAACCCCCTGTGCACTCACACACTCAAAGCCCATCTTGCAGCTTGTAGGGGTCAGATGCACAGGGAGACGGGGCAGGAAAGCTTCGTCCTCCTGAAGTCCTCAACTTGGACTTGCCTCTTGCAGCTGGTTTTGTGGGGCAGCACACTCAGTGGTACAGCAGTGAAAACAGCCCTGTCTTCATCCAGCAGGAATTCCAAGGGGGCTGAGGAGGCGCTGAGTGAGGGGAAGATCTGGCCCTGTCTGTGGTTTCCAGCAGCAGCCCAGAGTGGGAGCTAGGAAAGAGTTTATAGCTGGGATACCAGTGCATTGTCCCCCTCTCCACTGATTTGCGACCTGAGATACCAGAGGCTGTGCCTTTCCTCTTGATAGTCCTTGATGAACTTTCCTTCCATGAATTCATTGTGATGATTTTTTCCAGCCAGCTGAACTTTTGGCCGGCCAGGCAAAGTTCCCCCATTTAACCGTGTCCTGTGTGGTGCTTCTGGCCGAGTTCCCCTGCGCTCCTTCCTGCTGCTGCTTTTGCGCTTTGAAAACCCTAAGAAAGATGCTGAGGTGGAGAGAGGTGTCCCCTGGCCTGCTGGTGACCATTGACCACTGCAAAGTCAGGCACATGGGGCGCAAGACTCTGGGTTCAAGGCTGGGCATCCAACCTGAGGCAGGGAGAGGCACCATGTGGCCACGGCGCTGAGAGCCTACCAGCCTGGGCTGGAGTCCAGCTTCTCCCTTCATCGGGCTGCCACCAGCTCCTGTAGAGAAGAAGCCTCACAGGAGGATGAGTTCTTTTACAGAATCATTGAGGCTGGAAAAGCCCTCCCAGCCCATGGAGTCCCAGCTGTGCCCAATCCCCACCTTGTCCCCAGCCCAGAGCACTGAGTGCCACCTCCAGGCCTTCCCTGGACACCTCCAGGGATGGGCACTCCAAAGCTCCCTGGGCAGCCCCTGCCAAGGCCTGAGCACCCTTTCCATGGGGAAATTCCTGCTGCTGTCCAACCTGAGCCTCCCCTGGCCCAGCCTGAGGCCGTTTCCCCTTGTCCTGTCCCTGTTCCCTGGGAGCAGAGCCCGACGCCCCCGGCTGCCCCCTCCTGTCAGGGAGTTGTGCAGAGCCAGAAGGTCCCCCTGAGCCTCCTTTGCTCCAGGCTGAGCACCTTTCCCAGCTCCCTCAGCCGCTCCTGGGGCTCCAGCTCCGTTCCCTTCCCTGGGCTCAGAAATAAATATATTTTAAAATCTGATGAAGCTGCTTGAAATACAGATCCTCTGTAGCTCCCACTGTTTATGAAACCACTGGAGCTTCTCTAAAGACAGAGGATTTCTCTCCCGAGAGGGACATGTTGGGCATCATAAAAGGGGATATCTTATCCCCGTATCACTGGGAGCTGAGATGGGCTCCATCTGTTGAATTTCCAGAGCTGTCCCAGGGGTGGTGGTGATGGGGTTGACACAGCTCTGACGCCTTGGCTGGAGGACCCTGTGGCTCAGCTGGACTCAGGGGTGTCTCTGCTGAGCTTAGCCTGTGGTTGTGGTTGTGGCTGTGTCTGGCAGTTTAGCTCGGCTGACGGTGTCCTGGCACTGCACCCCAGGTTTTGGAGCAGGAATCCTGGCATGTTTTCAGGGATAGGGTGCCTGTCCTGCCATGGCAGGAGGCAGGGCATGTACAGTGCTGTATTTACCAGAGAGAACCTCAACCCACTAATTAAATTCCTGAATCTCATATTCAGGGGGAAAACGAAAATTATTTACATGTGGATACAATTCCTACCTGGAAAACTTTTTGATACTGAAGTTAATGTTTAGTCAGAATCTGTACCTTTGCCCTCTTTTCCTCCTGTCCCTGCAATCTGAGGGACTGATACTCAGTTTCCCGTTTCCGTAACTGGATCTTTTTCTCCAGAAAAAGGTAGAGAAGTATGGCCATATGTTCTGGGTGGTTTTCCTGGCAGGCATCAAACCCAGGCAGTTCTTCCACAATGTCAAACCCACTGTTTGCAAAAGGAGCAGGGGTCCAACTGCTCAGGCGGGTTCATTGGAGGGAGATAATTTGTCAGAACTGCTCTGAATATTAAAAATTGGGCAACCACGGAGGAGTTTCATATTTAAATTGTTATTTTTGTCAGTGCCTGACAGAATGCTTTGTTTGTTAAGTATTTGTTGCCCCTGCAGCTGTCCATTGAGATTTCAGGGATGAAGATGGGGAGATTGTTTTAATAACATCTGTCCTGGCCCTACAAGTTTATCTCAAAAATGTAGGAGCACAGGATGAGTCACTAGCTTTTCTGCATCGAGGAAATGAGAGTAGTGACATCATCTCATTCTGAGATAAGGAAATGCCTGAGCTGGGAGCCTTCAGAGACGCAGATTTCAGTTCCCAACTGCTGCTTTGGACTCACAGTGTAGAAATCAGCATCTGATTTGTGAAGTTACTGGAACATGAGCCTGATTTTGTTGATTTTCTCCTTTTTTTTTTTGTGCCAGTGTTGTATAAAACTTGATTGTGACAACCCAAGCTGTGCAAATTTATGCCAAGAGAAAAATATTTGAGCTGCCATCAGCAAATAAGGTCTTGCTAAGAGCTCAGAAATTCTCGTGGCTTAAGAAAACACTGCTTCAGCTTAACAGCAGCTTGAAAATCTCGTGTGTTAGCGGGGTTTGGCATCTCCAGCTGTCTGTCTCCAGGCTGAAAGGCTGCTTGTTTCGGGGCACTGGGATGGCTCTGCTGCTCTCCTTAAGGTTTTCTGTGCTACGTTCCTGGCAGGGCCCCGAGGGCGATGCCAAAAGGAACAGGCGGCGAGTGCCAAGGAGAGACTGAGTCTGCTGGGCTTTATTCAGAGCACGGGGTGGGGAAAAGGATCCCAGCCTAGCATCCTGCCCGGGAGAGGGAATGCTGGCAGCCCCTCAGCCTCCCTCGGCAGGGGTTGGGTGACACGGCACTGCCGCTGCTCTGCTCAGCCTGGAGACAAAACACAGCGGTATTCCTGCTCACCTCCAGGAGAGGGGACCTGTCCCGTGGGCAGGGAGCACGGGGACACCAGCATGGGAAGCAGGGAGGTGGTGGCACAGCAGGGACACCAGCATGGGAAGCAGGAAGGTGGGCAGTACAAATGGGGCTTGCAGAGTCCCACTTCCCCATGTGGTCCTGCGTCCTGAGGTGTTAAACAGGCAAAATTTCCAGGGTAGCTCCGCCTTGCTGGGGTTTTTCCCTTGGGAAAGAATGGGGCTGGTTTTGAAGCATTTTCTGCCTCAGTGCAGTAAATGAATATTTGGGGAAAGTCCACAGATTTTGGGTTACGAGAGCTCAGTTGGGATGTAAGAGATGCCAGGGTTTCTCCATTGTTCTTCAATATGATTGTAATCAAATCTTTGCTTCCACAGACAAACCCCCCCTTTTTCCTCTGTTCCTCCTTTTCTTTGGAGTATCAGTTTTGCTCTTCTTCAGCAAATGACTCTTTTACAGGAGGTTTTCCCCCTGGTTGCTCATGGATACAGTATCACCCTTTTGCCAAAGCAGCCCTGGTAGAAGAAAATAATTTTTTATGGAAAAATTTGATAAACGGAATTTTTATACATGAAATCCAACTGGTAGGAACAAATACTTTTAAATTTTTTTTTCAGTATGCTGGCAGGAGTTGGGAGGGTTTTTTTAATGGTGGGTTAGCTCACTCTCCCAAGCCTTAGGCAAGTGTTTGACTTCAAACTCAGAATCACAGGATCTCCTGGGCTGGAAGGGACCCACAAGGATCATGGAGTCCTACTCCTGACCCTGCACAGGACACCCCAATAATCTCTCCATGTGCTTGATCCCACTGCTTGCCTGTGCAAGTGAAGGCTTGCTTGATCATGCTATCATTTTAAAAGCCCATTCTACCATTTACAAATAGGATCAGCTGAAAACATTTTAAAAACCTCTATTTTTATTTTGATCTAGTTTTTCCTTCCTGGAGACATGTCCAGACTGCGGTACCAAAATAGGGTGTGTGTGAAATGCTTGACTGGAAAAAAATGAATCATATTCCTGGTGCTGCGAGCTTGCCCTATAAATAAAAAGGCAGCTGGGGGAGTCCTGACCCTGCCCTGGCTGTTGGGTCAGGGTTTCCCCGGGCCCCCGAGCGCTGCCAGCTGGATGCTGGTGCCGGTGCTGAGTGAGCCGGACGTGCGAGGGCCGTGCCTCTCGCAGCGCTGTGCTCCACAGCCTTGGGGTGATCCGTGTGCTCGGGAGCAAGGCCCTCTGGAGCGGGATGCTGCTGCAGCCTGCCCTGAGCTGCAGCTCCTGGACAGCTTCCAGCTCCGTGCCTGTGCCAGCTGCAGCAGGCAGGGGTGAATTGAGGGCACAATAAGGACACGAGCTGGGACCTGATGGGCCACCATGACGGCCAGCGCGGCTTTCTGGTGCCTTGTCTCCTTCTGCAGCATCACAGAGCTCTGCCTTCTCTGGGTGGCTGAGCAAGGGCTGGCCTGAGGGTGTTGTGTGCACTTGGGATCTCTCGAATGTCCTGCTCAGCTCCCGTCTGTCCTTCATTTCCACCCCTCAGCTGTGGAATGTGGCACTTGCAGTTTGTTCTTGCCATGCTCCCATTCGTGATGCAGCCGTGGAGGTGCTGGTTAAAGAACTGGGGATGTGGAGGCAGGAGGAGGTGCTGCCCTAAGGGCCACAGTTTATACTGGAATTCCTAGTGGGAGGTGGCAAAACACCCACGCCATTTGTTGAGACAACCCTAAACCCAAAAGGGCAACAGAGCTGGGGAGGGGTTCTGATGAGGAGCAGCTGAGGGAGCTGGGAAAGGGGCTCAGCCTGGAGCAAAGGAGGCTCAGGGGGACCTTCTGGCTCTGCACAACTCCCTGACAGGAGGGGGCAGCCGGGGGGGTCGGGCTCTGCTCCCAGGGAACAGGGACAGGAGGAGAGAAAACAGCCTCAAGTTGCTCCAAGGAAGGCTTAGGTTGGATATTAGGAAACTCTTTTCATGGGAAGGGTTGTAGAGCACTGGAATGGGCTGCTCGGGAAAGTAGTGAAATCACCATCCCTGGAAGTGTTCAAAAAACGCGTGGATGTGGCCCTTGAGGATGGGGTTTGGTGGTGGACACAGTGGTGGTGCCGGGTTGATGGTTGGACTTGATGATCTTAAAGGTTTTCTCCAGCCTTAACACCTCTATAATTCTATGATTATAAATGTTTTTGGTCTGGTGCATTTTCTATTAAATGTGCAGTGGTTCTGCACAATTCACCAAATGTCAGTGATGTCTGGGAGAGGCCCCACAGACCTCATGCTTTTAACTGTCAGATGAGAGGAGAAGATGCTCCCTGATAACATCTTCTTGAGTAGTCACACGTAATTTATGTGGGCAAGCACAGCTACTCCCTTCCAGGGCCAATTACTTCAGGAGGAGCTGCGGTCAGTTTTTTGGATGCTATGAATTGAGCAGTGCTGGCTCTCAGAGCAGAGGACACCGATGGTTCCTGATTTCCAGCAAGGCCCCATCTCTTTATTCAGGAGGACCACTCAGGAAAAACCTCCTGCCTCTGGCTGCAACCTGCTTTCACACAGCAGAGCAGCACCTTGTCCCACCGGGGTGGTTGATGCTTGTTCCCTTTGGAAACTAAGCCAGGAGACCCTTGACAGGCAGCTCAGTCAAGCGTGATCCTAAAGACAGCCAAGATCCTGGTGCCTCCCTGTTTGCCAGCCTCCTAGAAGGGTTCAGTAAGAGGAGAGACCAAAAGCAGAGTTAGGATTTGGTTTCTTGGTCCACCGCAGCCTCAGTCCAAGGTTTGCAGTGATGTGCTTGTTTTTTTCTCATTTCCTGGATGAGGTAAGGCAGGGTGGGCTGAGCACTGAGCTCATCCAGACAGGGCCAAAGAGCAGATTTCCAAGGAATGGGGAGAGCGTGGCAGTGTCATCTTTAACCATCTGTCTGGCAGGGGATGCACAGCCCTTCTGTGGAGATGCTGCTGGGACATTTATTGCCTTGTTTGGAGCCTTGTTTGGGGCTGAATTATAAGTCAGAAATTCCTCTCCCAAACCTCATTTCCTTGACACAGACTACTCCAAGACATGCTTACCAGTGTCCTAAATTGTCCCTGTTTTAGGGCCCAACATCCAGGTGTGGATGTTGTGGTGATGATTGGACTATCTACTTAAATATGTTTGATTTGCAGTGACAGGGTTAAAACCCCAAGAATCAGATCAGTAGGACAGCCCTGCATCTGATTAAACCCCGTCCACGGCTTCCTTCTGCCTCCCAACCATCTTGCAGGATATCCTCTTCCTAGGCAAAATCTCTCCAGGATTTGCTCTCAGGCCATTAATGATCAGTTTTCCTGGTGCCTTCACTGCCTGCCACCACGCTTCAGCTGTGGCTTCCCAAACCATGTCCCAGCTGGTGGATGATGAGGTGGGAAGTCAGTCTTTCCCACTGAAGAGCCCATTCCCAGCCAAATAAGCTCCCAGCCCAGCCATCCAGTTGCTCAGGATTGGGAAGAGTTTCCTGGGAAGTTTATTAACAGAAAAATCTGAGGAGTTTGGTACTGTCTGGAGCTGCCAGCAGGTAGAAGAGGTGTGACAGTGTTGCTGAATTGCAGAAATGCTCTCAGTGGTGCTTTCCCAAGCTTACAAAGGTGCCAGCGTGCAAAATAACAGCTCTGAGATGCTCACACAGCGCAGATTTATGGCACAGCAGCCTGTACTTAGAACAATCTCCTTACATCAGCCATGTAGGAATGTGCCAGATCCTGCATCTTCCCGAGGCATGGACGTTATCGTGGCTCATCTCCTGCGGGACACAGCCTGAACTCCTGGGGAAGGGAGAAAATCAATCCACGGTGGTGCTGTCTCACCTTTGCGAGTTCAAAATGTTCAAACTTTTGACAACACCCTGCAAAAAAAACCCACAGAAAGCAAAAAAACGGAACAAACCACAGAAACCAAATCTTGAGCTATTTATCTTTTATTCTCTGAGTCATAGGATGTGTAGCGTTCACTCACCTTTTCAGGGGCAGGTCTAGAGATGTTTTGGGTTTTTTATAGAAGCACAGACTGGTTTGGGTTGGAAGGGACCTTAAAGCCCTTCCAGTCCCTCCCCTGCCATGGGCAGGGACCCCTTCCACTATCCCAGGCTGCTCCAAGCTCCGTCCAACCTGACCTTGGACACTTCCAGGGATCCAGAGGCAGCCACAGCTTCTCTGGGCACCCCTGTGCCAGGGCCTGCCCAACCTCACAGCGAAGGATTTCTTCTGTATAACTAACCTAAATTTCTCCTCTTTCAGTCTGAACCCATTCCCCTTGTCCTGTCACTCTGATGAACAGTCCCTTTCTGGCTTCCCCGTAGGTCCCTTCAGATACTGGAAAGTCCTGTGAGGTCTCCATGCAACCTTCTCTTCTCTCTCTCTGCATATATATCCAGGATATATTTATATCCTTGTTCCCTCCTTGTTCGTTCCTTTGGATGCCTCAACTGGGAGCATCATCCTCGCTGTTAACACAGCCCTGTAGATGTTTCATGTGGAAGATTCCTTGTGGAGGTGCCGTTGCTGGAGCTGCAGGGCACAGCCAGGCTGTTTCACCTGCAGCCCTGTGGAGACTCGGGGGTCAGCAGTGTTAGGAACCTCCTGATTTAGGAAGCACCAAAATTCAGGCCTCTGGCTCAGCATTGTGCTGATGCCTTTTTTGCTTGGGAATGCACACGGACACATCAGGGGTTGTCTCCTCTGCCTCCCGTCCCACTGCATGCCCAGCTTGGTGCTGCTCCTGTTCCAGCTGCAGCTCTCGTGTTACACAGCCAGTAAATTAGCACCTGAAGTTGCTCTGGTTTTGCAAGCCCGATTAAAATAATGGGTGAGTGAGTCTGTGTTTGAAACTGTTGAGAAGGCAGGGAGGGTGTCTCTGCCCAGACTCCGTGTCCTGCCTGCCCGCGGGGGGATCAGTCACCTGGCAGTGCTCCCGCAGCAAAGCCAGTCACCTTCTCCCTGCTGGCACAAAGGCATCACCGCCAGAAACACCCTGGGCAGAGGCAAAGAGCCTCCAAAAAATCAGTCTGTGCTGCTGAGACAGAAATGCA
This sequence comes from Melanocharis versteri, assembly GCA_013397845.1. Classification (NCBI taxonomy): domain Eukaryota; kingdom Metazoa; phylum Chordata; class Aves; order Passeriformes; family Melanocharitidae; genus Melanocharis; species Melanocharis versteri. The sequence continues at coordinate 483,040 of VZTG01007478.1, forward strand.
ACTCACACCAAAGCACCAGAGTTCACCGTGCTGGCTCATGAATGAATTTGCATTTCTCTCCCATCTGTTTGTCCCAGCAGAGATTTCCTGTTGCACCGAGAGCAGCAAAGGTAACAGAAGTTCTTTGTTCTGCTTTGTTTTCTCAGGGATCCACCAACGTGGTTTACCAAGCCCATCATGTCAGCAGGAGTAAGAGAGGACAAGTCGTCGGCACCAGGGGAGGATTCCGAGGCTGCACGGTTTGGCTCACAGGTATTTTTGTCTGGGTGTGAAAGCGTGGCTTCACCTGTGAAACTCCATGAGTATGGCTGGGAGGTGGGGATTTGGGATCTGCAGGAAACGTCAGCGTTCCCTGCGAGCCAGGAATTGCAAAACATCCCCACGTGGGAATCGCAGACACGCGGTGCTGGCGCAGCAAGATGTTCTCCCTGGCAGCTGCTGCCCGTAACTAATGTTTTTATGGATTTCCCAGCTGCTATCAGGCTCCTTTGAACATGTCAGAGGCCCTCAGGGTAGCACTTGTTGTTCCCAAGTGTGTAGCTGAGGAGGCCTTGGCTCAAATCCAGCCAGCCTTTGGCAGTGGAGCATACCCAGGGTTGTCCAAAACGTGGATGTTTTCATTCAGGAGCGGTGGGAAGTTTATTGGGACACGTAGGTCTGCTGTGTTTGAGGCAGCACGAGGCAGTCACCTTGTCTGGAGAATAAACACTCCCATAGAGTCATGCTGGAAGCAATCCCTTGCGTTTGTTTTGTTGCCCTTCTCTTCTGCCTTGAAATATAAACTCATTGTTTGGGGATTAGGGGCTGACAGAAATGACAATTGCATTTCTTACTTCTAATATTTAGACAAGCCAGTTGTCCAGTTGTTCCTTTGCTTGATAAATATTGGCATTTTCTTTGGCTGCTGGAGGATGATGAAGGACGTGCTTGGAAGGATTTGTAAAGCCATTGTGATCTGCCTTCCTGTCACCTTACATGGTAGATGCTAGATTAAAGCACATTTCTGTTTTGTTCTTCTCAATTTTGAAGCCCCCAATCTGTTTTTATATAATTTCTGAAGCCGAAAACCCTACCCAAGGCAATTTCCTTCCTTTTTTTGAATATTACTCAAAAATCTTGTGTCTGAAAGGTTTCAGCCCCCCTGGCTGATGATTATTCTTTGAAATACACACCTAGAGAAGGAGGTGGTGAGGGGCCATTGCTGCTGGAGCCTGTCCCACTCCACGTGGTTGCAGAAAGAGCCTCTCCTTGGATTCAGAATGGGAAAGCAGCTGGCTCTTGACAGTGGGAGCAGGGGGAGGAAGAGGAAGATGGTCGGAGACCTGGGGGCAACAGCATCCTTTCAAACCTTCCCTGCTTCCTGGAACCCATGTGTCCCAGCATGGCCCAGCAAGAGGCACTGCTGGGTTGGACCCCTCCAGAGGCCGGGCTGTAGGTGCTTTTCTCACGGCATTAATAGGAAGGGTTTCAATAGGAAGGGTTGAAAAGGCTCTGTGAAGGATGAATCCAACTTCCTTTAGGAAGGAACGAGGTAGGGAACTTCAGACAGAAGGAGTTTTGCTGCCCGTGTCCCAGCTGCACTCTCGTTTTCACTCTCTCCATCTCAAGCCCGACTGCTCACTTTTCTGCCTCCCCCAGGCCTTTCTGGAGCTGGCAAGACGACCATTGGCTTTGCTCTGGAAGAGTACCTGGTGGCTCATGGCATCCCGTGCTACTCCCTGGACGGCGACAACGTCCGGCACGGCTTGAACAAGAACCTGGGCTTCTCGGCCCAGGACCGCGAGGAGAACATCCGGCGCATCGCCGAGGTGGCGCGGCTCTTCGCCGACGCGGGGCTCGTTTGCATCACCAGCTTCATCTCCCCCTTCACGAAGGTAAACCCCCCTCACCATGGCCTGCTCTCTTCTCAGCTCCACCTCAGACGATGAAGATGATTTATGGAGAGGATTTCCTAAATCTGCCATGGGATGCTTCGTAGAACGCCACTGACACACAACTGCACGTGATCGGTTTTTGGAGGGCAGTGACCTCGCTGAATAAATTCAGTGTTGCAAATTGATGAAAAGCTAAGAGGAGTTTAAGATCTCCCTGCTATTAACCCTCCGAGGCAGAAAAGAGTCACAGAAGCAGCAGCCTGTCCTAGAGCTGCCTCTGCTGTTTTGGCAGAAGATTTGACTGTGATTCTCACTTCCGTAGCTGCTGTTATCAGGCTGATGCAAGCAGTTCCTTTTTTCGTAGAATCACGGAATCACTAAGGTTGGAAAAGACCTCTAAGATCATAGAGTCTGACCGTTTCAACACTGGGCAGATAATTGTGCACAATCTAAAGTTCTGCTGCCCTGCCTAACAAAAAGATCTTGAGGTTTTGCATGGGAAAAGCTGAAAAGAGATCGAAGTTTTGTAGATGTTCACATTTTTTTTTAAAGTATCTTTAAAAAAAAGGATGGAAGTGAGATGAAAAACCCTTACTAGAACTAGTGTATGTGTAATACATCTATAAGAGAGATTAATTTACCTGTGTCAAAATCCAGGGGTTTTTTTTTGCTGCAATTCAGATTTTTCCCATCTTTCTTCTACCAGGATCGTCAAAATGCACGGAAAATTCATGAGGCAGCTGGACTTCCTTTCTTTGAAATCTTTGTAGATGCTCCTCTAAATATTTGTGAAAGCAGAGATGTGAAGGGCCTGTACAAAAAGGCAAGAGCTGGAGAGATCAAAGGTATGGAGGAGTGAGATCTTACTTTGCCTTTTGCTTTCCAAAACTTTGGATGCCTTGTCCTTGCAGTGCCACACACAGGGGTGGGTGTCTAAAGGCCCTTTGTAGTGCACAAGAGGATCCTGTTCCCCTAATCTTACTGTCACAAGTGTCACTTGTTGTACCCAGCACGGTTGAATACCCCCTGGTTGTTCGTACAGTGTTGTTGGCTCCAAGGCACTGATTATTCTATTGAATAAATTTAATTTGAGGGTTAATTGTCCGTAGGATTCACAGGGATTGACTCGGAGTATGAGAAACCCGAAGCTCCTGAGCTGGTGCTGAAAACGAACATTGCGTCGGTGTCTGAGTGTATCGAGCAGGTCGTGGAGCTCCTCCAAGCACAGGTAGGTCACTTTTGTGTCTCCATCGCTGGCAGCTTCGGAGCCCTGCTTTGGGACATTGCCGTTTTGGTGTGCCTGTGAGAACCAGCATGTTACAAGTGCTGCCTGTCTCTGTCTTTCAGAACATTGTGCCCCAAGGCTCAATCAAAGATGTTCTGGAGCTGTTTGTGCCTGAGGATAAACTCAGCAGTGTCCGGGCTGAGGCAGAGAAGCTGCCAGCGGTGGAGATCACTAAGGTACTGTCACACACAGGTTCTGACACTACTTAGCTGCTCCACGGGTAGAAGCTTCCAGGAGGATGTTCCCAGAGGGGCCTGTGTTCCTCTGACGGCCCTGACCTTTGTGGCTGTGGTTGATGGTGAGCTGAGGTGGGATCCTGATCCTCAGCCATTTTCTGTCATGCCTCCACCCTGCGCTGCAGGAAGCCAGGGCTGTCAGTGTCCTCTGCTGTGCTCATACAGCCCTACAAGTTCAAACTGCCAGAGAGCCCATAGCATCCAGGGGTTCTAAACTGTGGTATGGAAGTGTGTGAGTCTGGCTTAAAAAGCCCCATGCTACATCCCCCGTGTCTTTCTCCCCCTTATGAATGTCCTGTATTTGAAACGAAACAAAATGAAAATGCTGTTGCAGCAGAAGGGAAGGAAAAGCAACCTCTGAGCGTGGCATGGTGACAGGAGTGTGACCCCTTTGTGTTTGTCTTGCAGCTGGATCTGCAGTGGGTGCAGGTGCTGAGCGAAGGCTGGGCCACTCCTCTGACAGGATTCATGCGGGAGGCAGAGTACCTGCAAGTGCTGCACTTTGGCACCCTGCTCAACGGTATGGATCCCCTGTGTCCCCCTGTCCTCCCTTGTAGCACACACCAGGGCTCCTGAACATGGCCAAGGCCACCGTGCTGTGGCCACAGCCCTGACATCTCGCACAGTGCTGCTCAAACCTTCGGGGAGTCGTTGCGTGGCTCATTTCGTGCTTGGCTGTACCAGGGTGAATAGAGATGCAAACCCAAAGCCAAGGGGGCAGGGAGGCTGCCAGGCTGAGCTGGAGGTGCGAGGAGAAGGCAGCTGCTCCTTGGAAACAGGAGCAGAGACGGGATTCGCTCCCCCACCCCACTTCCCTGCTTATTCAACATGGTAACTTGAAGGAAATCCGATTTCTCTATGCATTAGCAGCCTGTTAGAGGTGCTTCATCCCTGGAGAAGGCAAAGAGGGCTCAGGTGGTGACCATCCACAGCTGAGACTGGGACACAGATGTTTCCACCCTGTTTCTCAGCTGTGGGTGCTTTGCTGTGACTTCACCTGCACATGGGGTGCTCACACTGGGGTTTGTAGACCTGGCAGTGATCTCTGCCCTCAGGCATCTGGGATCTGGGTGAGCAAGTCCCTCTGAGCCTTGCCTGCCTTCTAGAAGATCCCATGGTCCCACAGGGCAGTGATTTGCTGCTGTTACTCAGATCTGGGCACGGTGCAGCAGAGACAAAGCTCAGGACTGCCCACTTTGCACTGCAGGAGTGTCTGTGTGGGGGCTCTGCTCCCAGACACGCCGTAGCCTTTCACCTCCTGCCCAGTGTGCAAACAGTGTTCAGAAGCACATGTCCCTGTTATCAGAGCCTCCTCTGTGGTCTTTGAGCTGCCTGTTGTGCCTGGCGAGGTCGCAGAGTGCCCTGGGATGGCCATGTTGCTCCAGAGCCCCGTACTTTGTGCCGGAGGTTCATCCCAGAGCACATCTGGTTTTAGGGTGCCCCCGCAAACCTGCCGACATCCCTGAGCACAGCTCCTCTGAGCTCTGCAGGCAGATGTTCCGGGTTTGTAGAGCTCTGTGGGGAGCAGGGACAAAGGCCAGGAGAGCAGCTTTGCAGGGGGATGAGCTCTCCAGAGCGAGGTCTGTGTAGCAGAGGGCAGCAGCATCCGTCCCTGGTGCACTCCGTCTCCACGGGGCTCTCCAAACTCTGCACCTGTGTGGTCAGGCCCTCAGGATGACATCTGGGTGGGAAACAGAACACCAGATGCTCTTGGACGAGCTTTGGGAAGTGTTGGAGGGTTCCATCTCCCGGTGCTGAGGCTGGGGTGTGGCACTGCCAAGGAGAGGCTGCAGCCTGCTCTTCCCGGAGCCACCAGCGCAGCCTTTGTGCCCCGGGGCGGGCGATGGTTTGGGCAGCTCCCGTGATTGTTGGGGTGCACTCATCCAAGCCAGTGCTCTGCAGTAAATCCCTCCTGGATGCCCCAGCAGGTGGGTGATGTGCTTTGTGAAGGGCCACCAGGAAGGGGGTGGATCTGCAGGAATGCACCAGCGACCCGTGACTCTGTCGGGAGGGGTGGCAGTGGCAGTGACAGTGTCGTACCACACTCAGTGTGAGGCTGTGGTGGCACCCTGCAGGACCATGGCCACACCAGCAGGAGCCCTGCCCGTGGTCAGGCAGTGCTTGGCCGAGCTTTTAAATGCTTTGAGTCTTGAAATGGTTTCTGTAACGTGCCCCTGAGCGTTAATTATCTTAATTATGTTTGTGTTCTCCCAGGAAAGAGGCTCTCGGTAGCTGGTATGTATGGAACTGTTCTCAGGCTCTGCATAAATTACCTCAATTGAAATTCTTTTTTGGCTATAATTTTTTGAGATTTACCAAAATAAAAAAAAAGTTGAAATTATTATGAAATTCTTACAGCCGTGGCCCGTTTATGATCCAGGCAGTTATGACGTGGCCCGGCACACCCCGTGTCCTAGGGACCAGTCTGCACAAAGATCCCAGTTGTGTAATTTTGTAATTACCTGCACTGGAGTGATCTTTTGTTACCTCTCTATCCTGCATTTGGAAATGGAGCCTGAAGATCCTCACTTTCAGCAGCATTTTTTGGTTTCATAATGCACCTTTTTTTTCCTGTGCTGGCCTCATTGTCTGATCATTATTAATATGATTTAAATGTATGAAGTTGATATTGATTGGATCCCATGTGAATATAATTATGATTATTCATGAAAATTGCTGCCTGGCAGATGAATGATAGCCAGTCGTGATTTTAAAGTAAATGCAAATATTTTTATAAAAATTGAAGTAAAAATCTATATCATAGTCAAAATCCTCAAATTAAGACTCTCAAGGGTCCAAACTGATTTCAGTCATATCAGAACAAATTGAATCAGTGATTTGTTTGTGACTGGAAACTCATGGAAGAGACCAATTCTCCTGTATGAACATCAGAATATCCACGGAGAAATGGGAGGACCTTAATGGAATACTGAGAAACTGGGGGAGTGGGGATGAAACGTGCATGATTTCAAGCTGTTTAGGGACAACAGTGAGATTAGAAACTGCATGTGCATTTACAGACTCGCACAGAAAACAGATTAAACATGGGCAGTGCAGAGATGTAAAGGAGGAGGAGCAGCAGTATAGAGATAGCCAGAGGAAAAAACCCAAAGAAAAGCTGAGTGTGGTGGTGTCGTCCCTGTTGGAAGAGGCAGCCCGGGAGGGGTGCAGGGAATGGGGTGCTCCAGGGAACACCAGCCTGGAGCCGTCTCCATAGAGCTGGCTCTCCCGGAGGAGAAGGCATTTTCCAAGCACATTTACATTTTTCAACGATCCAGGGCTGCGTTTTGCAAGCACATTTAAAGTTTTCAGCTTCACAAGCAGCTAAGGAAGAAGAACCGGGGAAAGGGAGAGTGCAGGAGCTGATGAGATACCGCAGGTGTCTCGGAGACATCTCTGGCCCTAAGATAAGGAGCTTTTATATTCCGTTAACATCGCTATTTATTAGCGGCGCAGAGAAAACTGCTGCAGTGACTGAATTTCCACGAAAACCCCTGTTTACTGCGCTCCCAGTGCCCGGGGCTGGTTAAAACTCTTGTCCGCGCAGGACAAGCAGCGGCTGGAGGGTGTTAAACCCCTGCCCTTCAAGAGCTGCGCACCGGAGCATCCATCCCCGCGGTGCTGCCGCTGTCGCCGCGGGACGAGCGGGGGCTGGAGGGTGTTGAACTCCTCTCCCCGTCTCTCGGCAGACGGCGTGGTGAACCTGAGCATCCCGATCGTGCTGCCGGTGTCGGCGGAGGCCAAGCAGCGGCTGGAGGGCAGCGCGGCGCTGGCGCTCAGCTTCCAGGGCCGGCGGGTCGCGGTGCTGCGCGGCCCCGAGTTCTTCGCGCACAGGAAGGAGGAGCGCTGCGCCCGCGTCTGGGGCACCGCCTGCCCCCGCCACCCGCACATCCAGGTGGGCCCGGTCCCTCCCTGCCCTGCGGAAACGTGGGCAGGGGCTGGAGAAGGGAACTTTCCCAAGGTTTTGAGGGCGACGGGTTTCCTGTCTGCGCTTCCAGCCCAGCTCCTTGCTGGGAACCATCCCATCCCGAGCAGGCAGGACTGAATTTTTTGGCTCTTCCTTACGGGCAGCCGACGGAGTTCCTATGTTTTTACAGCTCCTCTCTTCCCACTTAGTCTGTGGCAGTACAAGGACCATCATTCCTCGGAAAGGGAGAGCTCCAGGTGCCACGCAGCGACTTGAGCTTTCTGCTTCAAAAGGCTGCAGCTGTGTCAGTTCTTTCCCCTCCCTCAAAATGCCTCGTTTAATTAATCAGCAGCAGGCGTGCACCTTGCAGCAGGCTCATTCCTCCTGTATTCCCGGGAGGAAAGAGCAAAGAGGGAGGTGGAGGAAGGTCTTGTGCCCTCCTGTAGGCTGCTGGCTGCCAGAGGGGAGTCCGGCACCCAGCTGAGCGGGGACTGGGGGGCTGCTGCCCCTCTTGATGAGGATTTGATGCCCATGACATTCGGTTCACGTGGTCTCTGTAATGGTGTTTTCCACCTGTGAGAAGGGAAGGTCATCCTATGACGGGGTTGAGCCTCACACCTTTCAAGGGAGACTGGGAGAGGGAGAAGGAGGAGCTTGCTGTCCCCTTTGCACTGAAGGTGTGTGTAATTCCCAGATGGTGATGGAGAGTGGAGACTGGCTGGTTGGTGGAGACCTCCAGGTCCTGGAGAAGATCAAATGGAATGATGGGCTGGACCAGTACCGCCTGACCCCGCTGGCTCTCAAGCAGAAGTTCAGGGAAATGAACGCTGGTGAGTGCCCTGGGTTACACCAGTGACAGGGCTCTTTCTGCCCCACAGGCCTTGGTGTGACCCGTGACTTGGTCTCAAGCTCACAGCACTTCCAGGTCGCTTCTGGATGCTCCCAAAACAGGGCTGTTTGCAGGGGCGAGCAGTAAGAGGGGTCCAGGGCATGGCACGAAAAGTGGTGCAGGGTCTCCTTGTTTAGGGCAGTGCTTGTGACAGGCTGTGTCCTCAGTGGGCTGCTCTGAGGGCTGGGAAGTGCTGAGCATTCTGCTCGCGTCCCCCCTGGCAGGTCAGACCCCCTCTGCACTGACATTCTTGGCCTTCACACCTGGGGGACAGCTCAGGTGTCTTCTCCCAGCTCTCCATCCCATAGAATCCCAGAATGGTTTGGGTTGGAGAGACCTTAAAGCTCATCCCATTCCACCTCCTGGGACAGAGACACAGCACACGCAGGTCTGTCGTGACAGAGACAGGACACATACAGGCCTGTCATGACTGTGTGGAAGCTCGGAGTGTGGAAATGGGGCCTGTGACCCCCTGATCTTTGCCTTCCAGATGCCGTCTTTGCGTTCCAGCTGCGCAACCCCGTGCACAACGGGCATGCCCTGCTCATGCAGGACACGCGGCGCCAGCTCCTGGAGAGGGGCTACAAGAACCCCGTGCTCCTGCTGCACCCCCTGGGGGGGTGGACCAAGGATGACGATGTCCCTCTGGAGTGGCGCATGAAGCAGCACGCAGCCGTGCTGGAAGAGCAAGTCCTGGACCCCAAGTCCACCATCGTGGCCATCTTCCCCTCTCCCATGCTCTACGCCGGCCCCACGGAGGTAACACAGCCCTTGGCTGCTCAGCAGGGCCAGGCAGGAAGCCTGTCCGTGGGGATTGTGCTCCCAGCCTGCCTGTGCAGCTCTGGAAAAGCCTGGGAAGGGAGCTGGAGCCATGTCCTCGCACTTGGCTCCCTGCACGGTTTGCCTGCGCTTGCTGCTACAGCGCCTCCCCACAGAGCTCGACTCCATGGGCTCCCATCCTCCCATGGACCATGGAGGGCTGGAGAGAAGGAATAGAAACAGGCTTCGCCTTTTTCTGTCGGGCAGGGATGGTCATTTGTTTCCCTCAGGGGTTCCCCTTCTGTCCCTAAAGCAGTGAGATGAACGGGGCAGATGCTGAGCCTCCCCTTGCGTGTGCTGGGGGTCACCGCCTTCGCCCGTTCCAAATTCAACCCGGGGCCTCCGTTTGCCACCGGATTGGACCCAGCCCGATTCCCACGCCCTGCCCATGGATCCCCAGGGCCTCCCTTTGCCCCAGCCCTCAGCCCCTGTGTCCCTCCCTGCAGGTGCAGTGGCACTGCCGAGCCCGGATGGTTGCGGGGGCCAACTTCTACATCGTGGGGCGTGACCCGGCGGGAATGCCGCACCCCGACACCAAGCAGGACCTGTACGAGCCCACGCACGGCGGCAAGGTGCTGAGCATGGCTCCCGGCCTCACCTCCGTGGAGATCATCCCCTTCCGCGTGGCTGCCTACAACAAGCGGAAAAGAGCCATGGATTTCTACGACCCCAAAAGGTAATGCAGCAGCCACGGCGTGGTTTCTTCAGAACCTGGGGTGTGTGGTCGCCTCGGCCTTGCAGCTTTCCAGGGGAGAGGGAAAAGCCATGTTCCTTCCAAGGACAGGAATGGGGGGAGGACCTGGGAAAGCCACCTGTGTTCCCCTCCAAGAGCTGTTCCCAGGTGTCACATGAAACTAAAGATGCCACCAGGAAGGAAAAGCAGCACAGGCTGGGGGCTGAGTGGCAGTAGAAACAGCCTCCTGCAGCTGGGAGTGTGTTATGGACACCCCAGCTGCTCTGGGATGAGGAGCCCTCGGGGGTGGCTCGGGCCAGCTGTGCTGATGTCACCTGTCTCTGTTTCGCACAGGCACGACGATTTTGACTTCATCTCAGGAACACGCATGAGGAAGCTTGCTCGGGAAGGGGAAAATCCCCCGGATGGCTTCATGGCCCCCAAAGCCTGGAAAGTCCTCACCACGTACTACCAGTCGCTGGAAAAAAAGAATTAACTACTCCTCCTCCCTAGAAATACCTGTATTAAGAGTGAGCAATGATCGATTGATTCCCTGTGACACAGATCACTTGGTATTTCCAACGCTCTGACCCTGGGATTTTTCTGTGTGGGTCAGAGTGTTTTTCACCCATCAGAAATACTTTGAGCCTGATCCTTCTCCCCTTAAAGCTGCTGGGAGTGTCCCCATGGAGCTGGAAGGGATGGGGGGTGGGCCCTTGGTTCCCGGCTGGCGCTGGGATGTCACTGGGATCGTTGTGGTGCTGCCAGGGCCACACAGCAGCTCCCAGTGCAGAGGAGGGCCTCGGGCCAGGATAAATCCTGCCTGTGCCCTGCCTGGAGCAGAAATGAAGGAGTGCCTTTCCACGTTGTGCCTTAGACAGTTTTTGCTAATTAACAGCAGAATCTTTTTAATGCCCTTTTTTAAAAAGGATTTTTTAAGATCCGCTGTGACCACCGCCAGTTCCTTGTGGCTGAGCCAATTCCTCACTGCTTCCTTGCTTCCTTCCTCCTGCTTGACCTCTTTGGTCAAACAAATCCCAAGGTGGGCATTCCTGTTGCTCCAAGTTCAGCTGTCTGTGAGGTTATGCCATGGTGATCCCTGCACTCACAGCCCGGCAGGGGAGCCTGTCCTGGGGGGCACCGTAAAGCCCTGGGATCCCTGAGAAAGCTCTGGACAACAAGATAAAGGGATGCTGTCCCTGTGCTTTCAGGTGTCCTCCCACCTGGCAGGTTGGGATCCCCCTTCCCTCTGCCCACACTCCTCCCATCCCAGAGGCAAATCCAGGCTAAACAGCAAAGACTCAGTGTGAGGTGGGTCCGGAGAACCAGCTGAGAGGAGGCTGAAGCTCCTGCCCTCATCCACACCTGTGTGGGCACAGGTGACCTGCTTTGCTCCGTGTCTGCGGGATGGGGCCACTGGGGACAGCCCGAGGATGGCAGGGAAGCCCTTGGGCCCCCCAGCCCTGTGGGGTGCTGGTGCTGCTCCTAGTTCTGGCTGTGGAAAGTTACCCCGGACTTTATCTCCTTCCCCACCCTCATCCTGACGTGGACTTTGCCTGTGCCGTGCCTGAGGCTTTTCCTCTGACTCGCAGCTCCTGCGGTGGCCTCCGAGGGGACGGAGCAGTGACACAACAGCGGAGGGAGCCCGGGGCCACCCGCCCGTGCCTCGGGCTCTGCCCGTGGCCAGCGGCGGCTTCCAGGGATCCGGCTGGTCCCGCCTGGCCTCCCTAGCTGTGAGGTGTCAGCAGAGGAAAACAACCAAGCACTTGTTAATTACAGCCACGGCCTCACTCCATGGTTTTTGCACCTGGCCTTCTTTAGCAGCTGTCCCAGGACCCGTCGGGATGTGTTCTCAAAGAACAGCAATCAGCGTTCCTCTCCTCTTTGTGCTGCAGTTTTAATTCCAGATGGATCCATGCTCAGCAAAACCGACCCTCTCCTGCTTGTCGCGCGGGATACTGTGAGCTGCGACCTGCTCTGCTGTGCCAGGGCACAGCACCCAAGCATTCATCTGTGACTGGAAAATATCCTTGCAAAAGGGCTTTTTGGGTGGTTTTTTTAAGGCATTTTTTTAAAGTATTTGGAGCAAAGCTGTGTTTTACCCCAAGGCAAATGCTGCAGGTTCCGTGGGAGCTGGCAGGGCACCAGCACCAGCCTCATCCACCCAAGCCCTCTGGCAGGGACCTGGAAACCAAAAGCAATATTCCCATTTAGGATTTTTAACGAGTGAAACAGCACTGTTTCTGCTCATCATAAAATAATCCAGTGTTGAAAACCCACCCCCAGTAAATCCAAGTGGTCACAGCAAAACACAGGTGTTGTACTATCATTTTAAACCAGTGCAGTGTCCTGATTACCTCTGATTAAAACACGTGGACTGAGGGTTTTATAGTCTATTTATTAAAGACATGAGACTGGAATGTGTACCTCAACTGATGCATCTCATGATTTAATATATTCTGAACTCGATACTCTGCTATGAAACACTCACTTTTAGTACAAATAAATATTTATACGTGTAAGTAGCTCTGGCTTTGTGATTTTTGGGTGGAACTTTGCTGGAGACTCGCTCGGGCTCGGCAATGCTGCGCTTGAGCAGACAGCCCTGGAGCTGCGGGAGAGGGATCAGGCTCTTCCCCCCTTCAGAGAGGCAGGATCAGATGCTGAGGGTTGAGCCAAGCCGCTGGAGCCATGGAATTAAAGCAGCCACATTCCAAACCATGCCGCTTCCCCAGCCTGTCGAGGATGCTGCCAAAGGGCTTGTGCTGTCACAAGGACTCCCACAGCAGCAGCAAGAGTAGACAAGTATGGAAGAGCTCCTGGAGAAGTGGAAATTGCACTGCAGCTGCAGTGCCTGCCCCCAGGAGCCGTCAGAAATAACTCCTTGTGCCTCTGCAGTCAGCCCCTGATGAGCTACGGGCAGCAGGGAAAGGCCAGCAGTGCCCAGAGCCGGGATTTTGGAGACAGAGGCAAGAGCTCAGGGCTCTGGCACTGACCAGAGGCTGCCTCCGGGTTTGTTCCTGCGCCCGTGCCCTCTCTCGGTGTGACTTTAAAACCCCTCTGAGGACACACTTCCCACTCAATTACAGCCAATTAAGACCTGCCCGCGCTGGGGCTTTACCGAGCAGGAAGCAGCCTGAAAAAAGGCAGGAGGTGCAGGAGGAGCTTCCCAGCCTGGCATTTCCCAGGTGTAACAACCCCTGAGAGGCGCGGGGAGAGAGGCAGGGTCAGAGCAGGCACTGAGCACACGGAGCAGCCGAACTCCCCCGGCACAGGTGGCATTCCAGCCTTCCCAGGGATCCCAGGAAGTAGCACGAAGGGCAGGCTGGAGGTTACTCATGGAATCCCAGAATCGTATGGGCTGGAAGGGACCTCAAAGCCCATCCAGTGCCCCCCCTGCCATGGGCAGGGACACCTTCCACTCTCCCAGGCTGCTCCAAGCCCCAATGTCCAGCCTGGCCTGGGACACTGCCAGGGATCCAGGGGCAGCCACAGCTGCTCTGGGCACCCTGTGCCAGGGCCTGCCCACCCTCCCAGGGAACAATTCCTTCCCAATATCCCATCCATCCCTTTCCTCTGGCAGAGTGTCCTAGCACTCCAGGCCCTTGTCCACAGTGTCTGTCTCTCTGTCTCTTTCTGTCTGTCTCTCTGTCTCTCTCTCTCTCCCCCTCTCTCTCTCCAGGCACTGGGAGGCCACAATTTGGTCAGCCTTTCCTCCCAGCAGAGCTGCTCCATCCCTCTGATCATCCTGGTGCCTCCTCTGGACCCATTCCTGGAGCCCAGGCTCACCCAGAGCCAGCACTGGCATTCAGCCCTGCCCTCAGCCCCGGCACTAAAGTGACTTGTGGGATTAACATCCCATATCCCGGACTTTTCCCATTTCCATAACCCAGCATTTCTGCTGTGCCTGAATTCCTGCACCCTTGTGTTAGACCATTCTGCCTCTCCCATTGCTTTGTGATACGGGGAAGAAGTCTAAGCAATTACTCAATTATTTTTAACCTCCCCCTGCCATTTGGTTTCAAGATTAAACTGGGACAAACTCAGCCCTGCTGCATCACCCAGCCATCATTCCAGAGGGCAGGGAGCAGGCTGAGCTTGAGGACCACTGTCACCAGCCCTTGACACCATGGCATGGCAGGGCTCCAGCCCTCCTTATTTCACTTTATTTTCCTTTGCAGTGCATTTGGTTTTACATCATTCTCTGCCTCCAGTGCTTCCCTTCCCTCACAGGCAGCAGAGCTGTGAACAGCATCCCACCACTGGGCTTTAAACAGTTCCCCTTACAAATTTGGGGACAATTAGTGCTCAATTCATAGCATTACATGAGAAAACCTCAAGTTCTTGACTATCTCTGACAATAACTTCACCAAAAAAACCCATTTTTGCCACTCACATTTACAACTCTTGGCCTTTATCCTAACAGAACATTACAAGAATTCACCAGAACTGGTACCAGCAAGGACAGCACGTTGCTAAACCACATTAATAAGCCCAAAACCCATTCCCTCCTCTTTAAATTCACAGATCTGAGCATGGGACAGAGTCAAACATCACACAGTGTCCCCCCCGTGCCTCAGGGCTGTGACACTTCAGGGGATGGTGCCACAGCGGGGCTTGCAGAGACCGAGGGAGCAGCAAGTCCTTGGGACAGTGCACAGGAGCTCAGAAAGCTCAGGCTTCAGAGAGCCTAGAGGATGTGGGGCTTTAGGAAAGAGCAGGTGGGATTCTACTCTAACTGCTCACAGCAAGGGAAAACCAAAAATAAAACCAGCCTTCCTTTTAAAAGCCTCCAAAAGCAGAATTCATAAAAAATTAAAAGTATTCAAACATTCTTACAGAGTAGTTTACTATCTTGACTAAATGGCACCAGATTTCAAGTGGTCATGTGGAAGAAAAATCAGTAGCATTTCAAATGTTGCTTTGTTCTAGAAGCAGTTTCTATCCTGGCATTTGCTGCTAAAAGGTAGAAGTGAACTGAGTATCGAGGAATCTTTCACCTATACAGCTTCTGATTTGGTTTGCTTCAGGAAGTAGAAAAGATTTTCCATACTCAAGTTATCTACAAATTATGTCTATATATAAAAAAAAGTGTGGCTATGTACAGGTCCTGCACTCACACACCCATCTGTACACACCCAGCCTATGCCAGGTCCTGGCCGCTAGCCCCGGGACCACCCACTCCTGCTGGAAGGCTCCAAGGGATCCCTGGGGGACAACACACAGGCACTCGCTCTTGGTCTGGGCTGAATTGTTCCACTCATGATCTGTGCTTCCACTTCCAGTCAGAATTGCAATAACTTAGAGGTTGTTGTATAAAAACGATTCCCAGGAACAGAACTCCCTTTGCCACCCCCGCTCCCGCCCCCTGACATTGGTTTTGCTAACTGATTACAGAAGGCAAACTAAATCACATCAGGAACTGCAAACACACTCTTTTGTCTTAATCAAACACGATCTCCATGGCCACGTTCTGCATGGAGACATCCTTGGATTTCCTCATCTTCTCGATGGCCCTGTGGAGATCCTGCTGCTGCACAGGCCGGATCTCATCTTCGTCGTGGCTGGGGAAGAGAGAGGAACAGCCAGGTGAGGGTCCAGGGGCTGTGTGACAGCTGTGACAATGGTCAGCTGCGACCCCTGCCAACAGCAGCTCTGACACAGATCCAGCACCACACTGGAATCATAGAACCACCGAGGCTGGAAAAGCCCTCCCAGCCCATGGAGTCCCAGCTGTGCCCAATCCCCACCTTGTCCCCAGCCCAGAGCACTGAGTGCCACCTCCAGGCCTTCCCTGGACACCTCCAGGGATGGGCACTCCAAAGCTCCCTGGGCAGCCCCTGCCAAGGCCTGAGCAGCCTTTCCATGGGGAAATTCCTGCTGCTGTCCAACCTGAGCCTCCCCTGGCCCAGCCTGAGGCCGTTTCCCCTTGTCCTGTCCCTGTTCCCTGGGAGCAGAGCCCGACGCCCCCGGCTGCCCCCTCCTGTCAGGGAGTTGTGCAGAGCCAGAAGGTCCCCCTGAGCCTCCTCTGCTCCAGGCTGAGCCCCTTTCCCAGCTCCCTCAGCCGCTCCTGGGGCTCCAGCCCCTTCCCAGCTCCGTTCCCTGCCCTGCACACGCTCCAGCCCCTCAATGCACCCTGGGATGGCTGCAGGTGTGGCAGATACCAGAGGGACGTCACAGCACCATGTCACCAGCACTGATGCCTGGCACTAACCAGTGCAACAGCAGGACTTGCTGGCTCAGGCCACCTCCAGCTTGGGCACCTTGGGACAACCACTCTTATTTTCGGAGCCAAAAGGAAAAACAGTAACTGAGCTGTGGGGGTTTTTTGTGCATAGTGGCAATTGGGCAGGAAAACAGGACACTCCTGCTCTGTGTGACCCTCTACCCATTCCCAGTTCCAGTCAGGGAACATGGGCAGCCGTGAGAGCACAGCAGGGCCCCACGTACACGTCCTCCTCGCAGGCGTTGTTGACGTACTCCCGCACGCAGAGCAGCGCCGCGTCCCGGCACATCTCCTTCAGGTCACTGCCCGAGAAGCCGTCCGTCTCCTTGGCCACCTGCAGCAGATCCACGTGGCTGTCCACCTGTGGGGAACCTCGAGGTCAGGCCACGGACACGCCAAAGCCACCGGCTTTGGTCACCACGACAAGCAACAGCCACTTCCAAGAGCTTTTACCCACTCTGAGATCATCCTCATTTGCCATTTTTGGGGAGCTAAATTATTCCCTTACTCTTTGAACCTCCAAGTGGTTCACACCATTACAGGAAACTGATGTTTCAGCTCATCAAACTCTGCCATTTGTTAAAAACCCCACCAAAGCCCCAAACAAACCCCAACCATCCCACTGGGATATCCTGTACTAACCACGCTCCCGCACAGATCTGCCTGGCAAAAACTAGATCCCAGGAAGAGTGACCCCTTTTCCCAGGTGCCCACACAAGTTCCCCAGAACTTTGTTGTCTGGACATCTGTTCCTGCTTTACACAGCCCCAAACTGGGGGGTTCAGAGGCAGAATAATGTGTCGGACCCAGTGCACTGGGTCAGGCTGAACTCTTGCCAGTCAAGACCCCAGGTTTATTCCATCTTTTTATGGAATTTCTGACTCCTTTCCCACCATGTCCATTAGTATTTCCATTTCAAAAAGTTAAAGCCAAGCCAGTCTAATAAAAGGCTGAAATTCTGGGATGACTTCTTCCAAGTGGGAAACCATTCCACAGTTTAAGGCAGGCAAGGAAAAGGGAGGGCAGGACACCCCCTGCCACGTGCAGCCTGGGCTTGAGAGATCCAGCTCCTCCTTCTGTGGGATAACCACTACAGGCTGGTTTTTTTATCTCTCTGAAAAACTTATTTGTGTGGCTGTGGTTCCCTGCCAGATGCTGGTGAGCTGCCATGTCTAGGCCTCTTCAAAAAATTTAAGTTGGTTTTACTAATAAATGATATTTTTCAGGTTAGACACCAGCCAAGAGACACTTTGCAACATTAACTTGAAGGCAGCTAGTGCTGCTGCCTAAATTTGGGAGGAATCTCTGATGATATGGATCCCAAATCTTGCCACAGACACTTCCAGGTGTGCTCAAATCTACTCCTTCCCCTCTCCTCTGAAGGAAATTTGCATTATGGATCAAAAGCAGCACTGTCAAAAAAAGTCGTCCCTCCTTGTCTGACTTGAGCCAAGAACAAGTTAAAGAGTCAGCATCTTCTCTCTGCTTCATGAGGGCTTGAAATTTCCCTCCCTGATCTGAATATGATTCACCTTCACCTTTTTCAGAGAGAGAAATCTCCTCTCTCGTAACAGAGCCAGCAAATGGAGACAGAGGCATGGAGTCATTCTGCTCAGAGGGGGTGATTCACCACATAAGCCAAGGCTGCTGCTCACAAAGGAGCCAACTGCAGGGCTTTAATGCAAGGCCACACCTAAACCCACAAAAGATTCCCAAGTTCTCACCAGAAATGCCCTGGCAGATCATCTCAGCCTCACTCCAAAGCAGGCAATTACAAAGTTCATGTTCTGCCAGGCCAGAGCTGCACTGGTGGCAGTAATGCAGCCATGAGCCACTCACAGGGGGCTACTCACATTTTCATTCTTCAAAATCAGCTTCAAGATCGCCTCTCTTTGCTTCAGAGCCTGAAACAGAAGAGACTGAAGTTACCAGAGGACAAAAAAACCCACTTGTGACATCCCAGGGCTTTCCATCCCTTCAGTTCCCTCGCCCAAGGACATGTGATACACACTGAAGAAACCTCTCTCATGGCAAATTCAGCTCCGCAGGTGATGCTTGGGAAATTCTAAACCGGATAAATCACACACTGTGTGTGAGGAGGTTACTGAAGAATCAGCTGAGGCCTGAGCAGATCCTTCCTAGGAAGGTCGAACACAGGCAACAAAGACTGGGTTTTGTGCCTGCCAAACCTCACTTATAGCATTAAAAAGGGGAAAAATTCCCCCACAGATAATCTGGCAGCTGAACAGCTGCTGCTCTGTTCCCAAAACCACTTCTTCTATTTCCCTCTGCCTTGCAGGTAATTTTTGACGAGTAATTTGGGGCCTTTTCCTCTCAAACGCAGTTATAAAATCTGCAAGGCTTTCACTCCTGCCCATGCCCCTTCCCAATCCACAGGACACCAATTATTCCACCTTCAGGAAGAGTCAGGGCCAATCTGGGCTGATCACAAAGCAAGAGAGAAGCAGTAAGTGCATGGCAGGGCTGTAGTGAGGTAAGGAAAACCCGTTCCCTAAATGTCACCTCCTGTGGTAACTCTGATCCTGGGAGAGGAAGCCAGTCCCTGGAATATCCCAGGGCACATAATTCATCTTTCTAACGATGAGGCTTGATAGAAAGACACAACAAAGTACTCAAATCCACATCCTTGCTCCCTTCTAACTCAAGGAACAGTTGAAGATGGAGGGTGTGGAACAGGAATGGAAGCACAGCAGTTCCCAGGTTATAAATGCTGTTTCCAAAGGGATCCACCCCCACGGAATGAAAGTCAGTTCCAACAACACAGGCCTGGGAACACAACCCCTCTCTTGCACAATCAGTAAGAGTTTTACTCCTCCAGTTTGGCCTCTAAGTTCCAGCAAAAAATGGATAATGATTTCTGTAGCCAGAAGGGAATTCTGTCAGCCACGACTGAATTCCTGATAACACCGACACAAAAATGTCTGGTGACATCACCGAGCATTCTAAGGTGACTAAAACACCTGGCAAAGGATGGCAAGAGCAACATCTGGAGTGAGGACAACCTTGTGACAGCTGCCTGATTGATAAAGAACTTAATAACTGGGGCATAAATCATAGGACTGTGGAATGGTTTGGGTCCTTAAAGACCATCTCATTCCAAGCCCATCACAGGCAGAACAAAGCTGGTTTTCCACACTGTCTGCTGTGGAAAGGCCTGAGCAGAACACAGTTACAAACAAGCCCTTCCCAGCATGCAGCATCCAAACAGCTCCATTCCCAGAGGAGAAGAGCAGGGGTGGGAAGCTCATGGTGGTGTTTCTCATGGTGTCATTTCACATAAAAGACCCAGGAGATCAAAACTTCACCTTAAAAAGCCAAGTTAACAGACATGCTTCCAAAAACCCTAAAAGCAGCTCAGAAGAATGCAGTATTTCCTGGAAAAAAGCCCCAGAGCTGTGGATTTCCTGGCTGGTGGGGCAGGGCAGGCAGGACTTACGGGCTGGTTGATGTGGAAGCGGGTGGGCATCCTCCTCATGATGGCAGAGTCCAGGTCCTGGGGCCGGTTGGTGGCTCCCATCACAATCACCTGTGTGACACCAACAGACACCACTGAAACCAGCGCTGGGAAACATCCACAGACCGGGAATGCCAGCACCAGCCATGGGTTCTCCCCCACTTTATCAATAGCACTGACATTTAAAGAAGTCACATAAAGGTTTCCTGGCAGTGATCTCAGCAAGGGCAGCTGGAGAGAGCCTTGATGCTACAAATACCACTTGCGGGGAGATTTCCACACGAGTCCAACTTGAAAGTTCAAACCCTAAGAAGGAACTTAAAACTTCTGCTTGTGATGTCACTTTAGTTCCTGGTGGAATTGGAAAGGAGCTGTTTCGGGAAGGTATTTAAAAATGTAGTGGTTTTGTGCTGTGCTGAAAACAGAATGACAGAAGGTTTGGGTTGGAAAAGACCTTACAGGCCATCTTGTTCCAAGCCCTCCATGGGCAGGGACCCCTTCCAGGAGACCACCGAGGCAACGGGTTCACCTGGCAGCTTTCACATGCACCCAAACAGTGTCTTTATTTCTTTATGCATTCAAAAAATCATTCGGTGACCTGCAGGTTCCTTGGGCAGCAGTGGGTTAAAGGTGTCCAAGCCAAGCCCAACATCAGGACAGTGTTTACCTCACTGGAGCACCCCAGCTCTTAATTCCAGAGCAAATTTACTCCCCATTCACAGCAGCCTTGTTTCCCCATTTGTTACCCTAAGCTGTGTACAGGGTAAACAACCAGCCGGGTGAGTGAAGAATGGCAGGGTGATTAATCCGGGCTCCAGGGGCTTTCCTGCCCTGCTCCTGCCTTTGGGCCAGGCCCAGCAGCTCCCAGAACGCTGGCCAGCAGGGCTGCTGGCCCGGCAGAGTCACCCTGCCACCTAGAGGCACTGGATTGCTGGCTCGGGGATCGTCCACACTTCTCCAGGCATTATTTTCAGCCAAAAGGCACACTTTTCACCTGCCTCGAATTCCTGCCACACTCCAGATCCATCCTCAGCAGGTTTAGCCCACAGCTGAGCGTGGCTCCCAGGTGGAATCAACACATCCACCTCAATACTTCCTTACAAATTCCTCCAAGCATCTGGGATTCTTGTTTTTCTTACAAAAGCCAAACGCTGCTGAACTCAAGAGACCCCAAACTGTTTCACTGCAGGGAACGAATAATTTCATTTACTCCAAGGAATTGTCAGTGTATTGGGAAAAAAAGTAATACACTGTGCTTGGAAGATGATACTAGTTTCCAGTGAAGGGTGCATACCACTGGCTTTTTACTAATGGGAAGCTTGAAACCTCCTCCTTTAAACACTTATCACTGTCTTCTACTCATTTTGGGAAAAATCAACCAAAAAACATCTTTAACACAAGCTTGGTGCTAAAGGAGCAGATTTTACATAGCAAGAACTACTGGATGTCAGTGCATTGGACATCTATGGAAAAACGCACATTAAAAAGGCTGAAAATTTTCAACTTAGAGAATAAACATCCTTTTTAAGAGCTTTAAGAAGATCATCCCAGGTGACAGCTCAGAACCATGGCATGCAGGCTTTCAAGTCATTTAGAACCCCAGAATGGCTTGCGATGGAAGGCACCTTAAAGCCCATCCCACCTCATCTGAAAATGCCACTTCTTGATTAAACCCAAAATAAGCCCAAAGTCAATCTCCTCGGGCAGAGCAATGATCTGTGGATACAACTCCCCTCATTGCCACAAAGTGCTGAGAATCACTAAGAGGTAGAGAACCCTTTGGCACTCCCTGCTCCACGCACTCTGTCCCTGCTCCCGAGCGGCTCCATGCAAGATATCCCAGCTGAGGGAACGCCATCCCTTCTCCCAGGACCCTGAGGACTCACCTGGCAGTTGTAGTCGGTGTCCAGCCCATCCCACAGACTCATGAACTGGGCTTTCATCATAGCTGTGGCCTCGTGGTCGGTGCTGGATCGGTTCCGCAGGAAGGAATCTGTGCCAAAGGAAGGAAGCAGTCACTGCCAATCCAATTCCTCATGGGAATGCACACCTGGGCCACTCTCTGGTCTTATTCAATGCATTTTTAACCACCAGTGTCAGCAAACAACAACTGCTGCTAAGGGTGAAAGCAGCAAAGTGGGATCTCTCCCATCCCTAAGCCCCCCTTTTAAAGGACACGACACAAATGTGCACCCATCACAGGAGATCGCCCCACATCTTGTGCTCCAAATTCCCACCTTCCTGAATTCAGGGAAAGCACCCTCCCCTCCTATTCCTCAGCCTTATGAAACTACTACTCCAGAGCTCTCCTAAACCCGTATTTTATTTCCCAGTATGTGTCCTGACAGCAGAAGCACTGAAGTGTATTTGCTGCTGGGTTTCTGTGAACCAAAAATATAAGTAGAAACTTGTTTTACTTGTAAATTCCTCCACTACCACCAGGAAAAAACCCCATTGTTTTTCCTAATGTGCCACTATTCCTTTACGATCCTATTTCTCTTCCTGAGCCTTCACTCTTCTTAAGGAAAAGATGACAGCAGACCCATACATTACTGAACCTACAGTTCAATGTCACTCTGCTACAGCTACTGATAAAAAAAGAGATTTTTACCTATTTCATCAATAAAAATGATGGATGGCTGGAGCTTTACGGCCAGGGAGAAGACAGCAGCAGCCAGTTTTTGGGATTCTCCATACCATTTATCCGTCAGCGTGGAGGGCTGGAGGTTGATGAACCTACACCCAGCTTCCTTGGCCGTAGCTTTGGCAATTAGGGTTTTCCCACATCCAGGGGGGCCGTAGAGAAGGACTCCTGGAAAATTCACAGTGTTAATGCTTTGGTAGGACAGGCCTGGGGGTGTCCAGGCTTGTGTTTTATCCAGGTCTTAAAAGGTAAGAAACCAAACCAAGGAAACCCAACTCCATCAAATCAGAGGTTTTAAAATAATCCCTATTAAATTACAGCTCAGAATAGCCAAAGACAGGAATGGTGAAACTGAGAGGAGACATTTGAAAGGTGACTGGTTTATTGTCCCTGCCCATGGCACAAGGTGGAACATCATCTTTAAGGTCTCTTCCAACCCAAACAATTCCATGATTCCATTTTATTCCATTCCCAGGACTATAAAAGTTACATAAAATTAACCCCTGTTTATGTCCTGTCAGCACCTGCCAGGCCTTGTTTACAGCTACTTTCAGTCCTGCTAATGAAACTCAGCACAGAGGAGTGAGGAAAGGAAAAATCCATCTGCAACAGACCCCACAGACATGACAAACAAATTACCCACAATTAAACATGACATCTTGTATTATTTTTAAAGTTGTCACGGTGCAAGAATTCACAGGAGTGTTTTTCTAACATAGTTAAAAAGCAAACAATTTAAAGAGCAACATTCAGTCAAAAGAGCCCGAAACACAGGGAATTATTAAGGTTTTTTTCTCTGTTTATGTGAGTGATGCCCACAAACATCATTACTCTAGAGCAGTGACTTCCTCTTAACAGACAGCACAAACCACTCATAAAACTGGGGAGCTGCCCTAGCTGGAAAGTCTGCTTTAAAAAGATAAATAAAAAAATCATTTTTTCCTTCAGCTTATTAGATCATGACATTCATGTAATTTTCCAGACAGCTTCAGTTTGTGACTTATACAGAAAGCAGCCTGGAAAAACTAAACCAGCTAACAAAGTGCTGCATTTTCCATCCCTTGGGACACGGGACTGAGGTGGTCACAGATGCAGGCAGTAATTAAGAGCTCCAGAAATCAGTATTACAGAGAGCGAAGCAGTAAACTTGGGTGTTTTGTCCAACATTTTAGGTTTAGATTCTGCTTTTTTCCTTTTTTTTATTTTTGCAGTAACATAAAACAAATATGGCTGTAAGGATTTCAGCAAAGTCCAACTTCCATTTTACTGCAGAAAATTAATCTGCCACCTGCCTCTACACTGTGTAACCCAACTCCAGAGAGAATCAAGGGATCTCCAGAGGAAAAGTGGGATGTCTGTCTTGTTGAATAGTGGGAATTCTAGGAGTGTCAAAGCTGTGGAGCAGAGTTCAAGCTCAATTCTGCCAAAAGACAACACGGGGTGTAAAGACAATAAAAATGACAATTTAGGCAGTTAAGAATGGATTACAACGGCCTGGAGTGACAGGACAAGGGGAAATGGCTTCATGCTGACAGAGAGGAGGTTTGGCTGGGATATTGGGAAGGAATTGTTCCCTGGGAGGGTGGGGGTGCCCAGAGAAGCTGTGGCTGCCCCTGGATCCCTGGAAGTGTCCAAGGCCAGGTTGGATGGGGCTTGGAGCAGCCTGGGATAGTGCAAGGTGTCCCTGCTCATGGCAAGGGTGGCACTGGATGGGATTTAAGGCCCCTCCCAACCCAAACCATTCCATGATTCTGTGATTAGTGCGCCAAAATGGACCATCATAACCAAAATCCAGCTATTGCTTCATTATTAAGACGGAACTTCTCCACCAAAGCAGGAGAAGAGGGAAAATCTGAGGGTTTTCCCCGGCATTGGTCCTAATGTTTGCACTTTGGCCTAGCAACCCACTTCCTCCTCCCTTTCTGAGCAATTGCACCTTTTGTTTTTTAAGCATCAAGGTATAAATCCACCACATTCTCTTCCTACCTTTTGGGGGCTGCAAGAGCCTGGAATTCTCAAATAAATATTTCTTCTTGATGGGCAAAATGACAGTGTCTTTCAAATCTGTGATGACATCATCTAAGCCTGCAATATCACTCCAGGTGACCTGCAAGGGAAAAAGTGTTGGGAATGATCACCATCAATCCTGCCAAGGAAAAACACCTACCAGCTTCAAAGCAGTGCCTTGAAAATAAAAGAGAGAAGGGATTAAAACCCTCTGCTCTCAACGATGCCGTTCAGTTTTAAATCACAGGAGTATTTCCTGTGGATTTCCACAGATGTGCAAATAATGTAATCCAGAGTCAAAGGCGAATTTGGCAGGTCTGAGGAGCAGGAGGAGCAGGGAAGTTTCTTACATGCATGCTGAGTGGGTCCACCAGGTGGGCAGCAATGCTCATCTCATACTCAGTCAGCTTGACGTTCTTCACTCCTATTTGCTTCATCAGCTTTTCAGCCTGGGGGAACCCAAACACCAAGAAAATCAAGGGGAAGAAACGGAATGCTTCACTCAAAAAGCAGCTTTTTTAAAGAACTGCTATTTGTGGTTTGAAAAGCTTCTCCCTAAGAGGTGAAATCTTGTTTTAAGCAGAAGGTTCTGTTGTTTCCTAATGACTTTGTTGTCACTTGAGTGAAACCAAATCAGATGTCTCAGTTCCCATCAAAGAAATGCTGGGGCCCTCACATGCCCAAATCCACAACTCCTCTGTTATGACCTAAGAAACAACCAAAACAAACCTTAAAACAGAGAATGTGCCCCCCAAACCTTCGTAGCACTTGGACAGATTCATGTAAAAATACATTAATCAAGGAGAGGTTGACGTATTTTTGAATTCCCAGAAGCCAGTCAATTTCTAGTATGTATTCAGTGGATTTTCCCTAATTTACAAGGAAAACTCATCCATCGTGTCAACACACTTGCACAATTCACTTTCTCTTTCTATTCAAACCTGCAGTAAGTCCAAAAGGTTTTGGGACAGTGCAGCCTCTTAGATAACAGCTGGCACTGGCACCCATTGGGAAAGCTGGTTTTCAACTAAAAAGCTCATTATAGAAGGAAAACCACCCAGCACAGATTTAGGTTGCTCAAAACCTGTGAAATTCTTGTCAGTCAGAAAACAAACAAAAAAAGCTGCCACATTTCCAAAGCAAACCTTTAACTTTTGGTTCTGAAGGGCCCCTAAAGCTTTTCCACAGCACAAATTGCTCCAGTTGAATGAAGCTTTTCATTTTTCCCCTCCCCTTTCCAGGGCATTTTGACTGCTGGTGGAGGTCTCTGCCACTAAGTTGCCAGAAATGCAGAGCTTTCAAGTTCTCTTTTAAGTTAAGAATTAAGTTATCTCTGCTCAAGGTTTTCAAAAGCAAGTAAGAGACTGATGATTTAAGGCCACTACTGCTCAGCAAAGTTGTCAGAAGCAGAAAAGGCACCAGGCCCACAGACTTGCTGAAAATCAGAGCCAACAGCAGCCTCCAGACCAACAGTTTTGCCACCACTTCAATCCAGAAATTGTAATTTGTCATAAAATTGCCATTTGTTATAAACTGTAATTTGTTATAAAACACAAGCCCTGAAAAAGACCAACAGCCTAAACCCTGAGACTGACGAAAAAACTTCAGCCACCCATCAGCACACTCCTCAATATCCCATGGAAATACTGCAGAATGGAATCCTACCTGCTTCTGAGCTTCCACTTTCTGCTTCCTGGTGGGGTCAATGGCATCCACCATCCATTTAATGGTGAAATAGGTCACGGCCCCAAAGATGGTCAGGCGGAAGATCAACCCCACCACCTCGTTCCGGCTCAGCGGCCGTGAGAATGCCTCAGCGTGGACCATCCTCCTTCCCGGCTCTGAGGGGGAAAAGGGGAGCACAGGGAGGGACAGAGAGGAAAATCAGAGCTGGAAAAACATCTCCCTTGTGTCTAAACATTGTTTGATAAAAGCTGTTTCCAGGGATTTTGGACAAGTGCACGGAGTGCCAGGATAAGGGGCAATGGCTTCCCAGTGCCAGAGGGCAGGGATGGATGGGATATTGGGCAGGAATTGTTCCCTGGGAGGGTGGGCAGGCCCTGGCACAGGGTGCCCAGAGAAGCTGGGGCTGCCCCTGGATCCTGGCAGCGTCCAAGGCCAGGTTGGAGCAGCCTGGGATAGTGGAAGGTGTCCCTGCCCTGGCAGCGGGGGGGAAATCTAAGGTCCCTTTCAACCCAAGCCAACTTGGGATTCTGTGCTCACAGTGGGCACAAAGTTGACATTCCCACTAAGAGTGACATTTTAGGACTGCTATTGACCCAAGAATGCTGGATCCTAGAGCCAGGGAACTCCATTATTTAACCAGAGAGGTCTTTTCCCTAAGAGGAAGTTTACAGGAAAGGCACCTGACTGCCACATTAAGGAGCAATCAATGACTTGCATCTGATTAAAACGAGGTTAAGAGCTGGAGCCTGCACCTGGCAGGATGTATGGGGAGTTATTAATATCCCTGGAAACCTGAAAATGCTGGATGTGGCACACAGCTATCCAGGGAAAAGCCTGACTGCTGCATGAGCCAAGCCCTGAGAGCACGGCACCCTCAATCCCGGGAACAAAAGGCACAGAGGAAAGAACTTTGCTAAAACACTGGAAAAATTACTTTTAAAATCAGGCTCCACTTCCTCCTCAGTTGATGGGGGGATCTGCTTGAGAATCCCCAAATCACTCCTTGTGCACTGCCCCATTTTCCTGCTGCAAGGGCAAAAACAGCAGCAATTCCTTTAGCAGCTCCCGCCAGTCCCTGGCCACTCTCCAAACCAAGCTAGCAGCCAAGGCAACGCTGGAGCCCCCACAGCCAAATTATCCCTGGATCCCCCTCCCCAGGGCAACGCTGGAGNCCCGTGACCTTCCCGCCGCCCGACAGGTGCGGCGCGGCGGGCCCGCTCTGCTGCTGTCCCGCCGGGTCACTCACCCTGCGGCGGCTCTCCGGGACTCGGGACACGGGGCGGGACGAGCAGCAGGAGGAGGAGGAAGGAGAGGAGAAGGAAGAGGAGGAGGAAGCAGAGGAGAAGCCAGCTGCAGCACCGAGGGCCCGGCAGCGGCGCGTCCGGCGCTTCCTCCGTCCGTGCGGCGCCCGCTGCCCCGCGCGAAGGTTCCGTCCGGCGGCGCCCCGCGCGACGGTTCCCCCCACCGGATAAGGGGCAGCTCCAGGCTGGAAATGGTTGGGATGGGCCGGGATCGGCCGGAATGGGCGGCAGCGGAACCGAGCGTTCAGCGCGGCTTCACCGGCACCCCCCGGGGCACGGGATCCCGGTCACAACGTGTAATGACGGCGGGTACCCCACTCTCTCCACACTAACACGTAAAATCCATAGAANACAGCACCATTTCCTTTAGCAGCCCCCGCCGGTCCCTGGCCACTCTCCAAACCCAGCTGGCAGCCAAGGCAACGCTGCAGCCCCCACAGCCAAATTATCCCTGGATCCCCCTCCCCAGGGCAACGCTGGAGCCCCCACAGCCAAATCATCCTGGGATACCCCTCCCCAGGGCAATGCTGGAGCTCCCACAGCCAAATTATTCCTAAATTCCCCGTTCCTGTGTTATGCCAAGCCCACGTTCAACTCAAGACACTGCCACGGCACTGATTCTGGAATGTGGAATTCCGCTGAGGCTGGAATCAGGAGAAGCACCACTTCATGCTGACCAACACCTCTCTGCTGTATCCCAGTTCGGATCACTGAAACCACTGGGTTTGGAGGGTTTTTAACTCTTCATTCCCTGTTTAGGCAGTTAAAAATCCAGTCTGTCACTGTGCCCACCTCCCTGGAAACCAAATGATATCTGCCTGCTTAGGGATCCAAGCAAGTACTCCGGAGCTGGAGGATTCAGTGTGTCCTCGTCAGCCTGACTTATTAAAATAAAAGGGCTCTACTATCGCTGAACAGGGAAAAAACTTCCCCAAAAACCCAGTGCAGAAACCTCCTTCTTACGCAATGCCCTGAGCGCCAACCGAAAAGAAAAGCTTGAACATGAGAAAAATTGAAGCGTAACCTCGCTGAGCAAAGTACTGAGAGCACGCAAAGGCTAAATCCTGTAGGAACTCAGCGTTTCTTTTCCCTGAGGCGAGGGCACCTCACTCCGGGCCCGCTGCGGCTCCGCTCCCCCCGTACAGGCGCAAAAGGGAAACCAAAAGCGCCAGCGGCGCTGGTTTCTGTTCCGCTCCGAGGGCAAACTGAGGCACTGCCGGGAAACCCTG